>OX456524.1:130944858-131484838 GCA_949748255.1 Eustalomyia histrio
GCAGTTATGCATCACCAGTGATGCATAAGCATTTATGCATCACCAGTGATGCATAAGAGCAGTTATGCATCACCAGTGATGCATAAGAGCAGTTATGCATCACTAGTGATGCATAAGAGCAGTTATGCATCACCAGTGATGCATAAGAGCTATTATGCACCACCAGTGATGCATAAGAGCAGTTATGCATCACCAGTGATGCATAGGAGCAGTTATGCATCACCAGTGATGCATAGGAGCAGTTATGCATCACCAGTGATGCATAAGCATAAGCAGTTATGCATCACCAGTGATGCATAAGCAGTTATGCATCACCAGTGATGCATAAGCAGTTATGCATCACCAGTGATGCATAAGAGCAGTAATGCATCACCAGTGATGCATAAGAGCAGTTATGCATCACCAGTGATGCATAAGAGCAGTTATGCATCACCAGTGATGCATAAGAGCAGTTATGCATCACCAGTGATGCATAAGAGCAGTTATGCATCACCAGTGATGCATAAGCATTTATGCATCAATAGTGATGCATAAGAGCAGTTATGCATCACCAGTGATGCATAAGAGCAGTTATGCATCACCAGTGATGCATAAGAGCAGTTATGCATCACCAGTGATGCATAAGAGCTATTATGCACCACCAGTGATGCATAAGAGCAGTTATGCATCACCAGTGATGCATAGGAGCAGTTATGCATCACCAGTGATGCATAGGAGCAGTTATGCATCACCAGTGATGCATAGGAGCAGTTATGCATCACCAGTGATGCATAAGAGCAGTTATGCATCACCAGTGATGCATAAGAGCAGTTATGCATCACCAGTGATGCATAAGAGCAGTTATGCATCACCAGTGATGCATAAGAGCAGTTATGCATCACCAGTGATGCATAAGAGCTGTTATGCATCACCAGTGATGCGTAAGAGCAGTTATGCATCACCAGTGATGCATAAGAGCAGTTATGCATCACCAGTGATGCATAAGAGCAGTGATGCATAAGAGTAGTTATGCATCACCAGTGATGCATAAGAGCAGTTATGCATCACCAGTGATGCATAAGAGCAATTATGCATCACCAGTGATGCATAAGAGCTATTATGCATCACCAGTGATGCATAAGAGCAGTTATGCATCACCAGTGATGCATAGGAGCAGTTATGCATCACCAGTGATGCATAGGAGCAGTTATGCATCACCAGTGATGCATAGGAGCAGTTATGCATCACCAGTGATGCATAAGAGCAGTTATGCATCACCAGTGATGCATAAGAGCAGTTATGCATCACCAGTGATGCATAAGAGCAGTTATGCATCACCAGTGATGCATAAGAGCAGTTATGCATCACCAGTGATGCGTAAGAGCAGTTATGCATCACCAGTGGTGCATAAGAGCAGTTATGCATCACCAGTGATGCATAAGCAGTTATGCATCACCAGTGATGCATAGGAGCAGTTATGCATCACCAGTGATGCATAAGAGCAGTTATGCATCACCAGTGATGCATAAGAGCAGTTATGCATCACCAGTGATGCATAAGAGCTGTTATGCATCACCAGTGATGCGTAAGAGCAGTTATGCATCACCAGTGATGCATAAGAGCAGTTATGCATCACCAGTGATGCATAAGAGCAGTGATGCATAAGAGTAGTTATGCATCACCAGTGATGCATAAGAGCAGTTATGCATCACCAGTGATGCATAAGCAGTTATGCATCACCAGTGATGCATAAGAGCAGTTATGCATCACCAGTGATGCATAAGAGCAATTATGCATCACCAGTGATGCATAAGAGCTATTATGCATCACCAGTGATGCATAAGAGCAGTTATGCATCACCAGTGATGCATAGGAGCAGCTATGCATCACCAGTGATGCATAGGAGCAGTTATGCATCACCAGTGATGCATAGGAGCAGTTATGCATCAGCAGTGATGCATAAGAGCAGTTATGCATCACCAGTGATGCATAGGAGCAGTTATGCATCACCAGTGATGCATAGAAGCAGTTATGCATCACCAGTGATGCATAAGCATAAGCAGTTATGCATCACTGGTGATGCATAAGCAGTTATGCATCACCAGTGATGCATAAGCAGTTATGCATCACCAGTGATGCATAAGAGCAGTAATGCATCACCAGTGATGCATAAGAGCAGTTATGCATCACCAGTGATGCATAAGAGCAGTTATGCATCACCAGTGATGCATAAGAGCAGTTATGCATCACCAGTGATGCATAAGAGCAGTTATGCATCACCAGTGATGCATAAGCATTTATGCATCAATAGTGATGCATAAGAGCAGTTATGCATCACCAGTGATGCATAAGAGCAGTTATGCATCACCAGTGATGCATAGGAGCAGTTATGCATCACCAGTGATGCATAGGAGCAGTTATGCATCACCAGTGATGCATAAGAGCAGTTATGCATCACCAGTGATGCATAAGAGCAGTTATGCATCACCAGTGATGCATAAGAGCAGTTATGCATCACCAGTGATGCATAAGAGCAGTTATGCATCACCAGTGATGCATAAGAGCAGTTATGCATCACCAGTGATGCATAAGAGCTGTTATGCATCACCAGTGATGCGTAAGAGCAGTTATGCATCACCAGTGATGCATAAGAGCAGTTATGCATCACCAGTGATGCATAAGAGCAGTGATGCATAAGAGTAGTTATGCATCACCAGTGATGCATAAGAGCAGTTATGCATCACCAGTGATGCATAAGAGCAATTATGCATCACCAGTGATGCATAAGAGCTATTATGCATCACCAGTGATGCATAAGAGCAGTTATGCATCACCAGTGATGCATAGGAGCAGTTATGCATCACCAGTGATGCATAGGAGCAGTTATGCATCACCAGTGATGCATAGGAGCAGTTATGCATCACCAGTGATGCATAAGAGCAGTTATGCATCACCAGTGATGCATAAGAGCAGTTATGCATCACCAGTGATGCATAAGAGCAGTTATGCATCACCAGTGATGCATAAGAGCAGTTATGCATCACCAGTGATGCGTAAGAGCAGTTATGCATCACCAGTGGTGCATAAGAGCAGTTATGCATCACCAGTGATGCATAAGCAGTTATGCATCACCAGTGATGCATAGGAGCAGTTATGCATCACCAGTGATGCATAAGAGCAGTTATGCATCACCAGTGATGCATAAGAGCAGTTATGCATCACCAGTGATGCATAAGAGCAGTTATGCATCACCAGTGATGCATAAGAGCAGTTATGCATCACCAGTGATGCATAAGAGCTGTTATGCATCACCAGTGATGCGTAAGAGCAGTTATGCATCACCAGTGATGCATAAGAGCAGTTATGCATCACCAGTGATGCATAAGAGCAGTGATGCATAAGAGTAGTTATGCATCACCAGTGATGCATAAGAGCAGTTATGCATCACCAGTGATGCATAAGCAGTTATGCATCACCAGTGATGCATAAGAGCAGTTATGCATCACCAGTGATGCATAAGAGCAATTATGCATCACCAGTGATGCATAAGAGCTATTATGCATCACCAGTGATGCATAAGAGCAGTTATGCATCACCAGTGATGCATAGGAGCAGCTATGCATCACCAGTGATGCATAGGAGCAGTTATGCATCACCAGTGATGCATAGGAGCAGTTATGCATCAGCAGTGATGCATAAGAGCAGTTATGCATCACCAGTGATGCATAAGAGCAGTTATGCATCACCAGTGATGCATAAGAGCAGTTATGCATCACCAGTGATGCATAAGAGCAGTTATGCATCACCAGTGATGCATAAGAGCAGTTATGCATCACCAGTGATGCATAAGAGCTGTTATGCATCACCAGTGATGCGTAAGAGCAGTTATGCATCACCAGTGATGCATAAGAGCAGTTATGCATCACCAGTGATGCATAGGAGCAGCTATGCATCACCAGTGATGCATAGGAGCAGTTATGCATCACCAGTGATGCATAGGAGCAGTTATGCATCAGCAGTGATGCATAAGAGCAGTTATGCATCACCAGTGATGCATAGGAGCAGTTATGCATCACCAGTGATGCATAGGAGCAGTTATGCATCACCAGTGATGCATAAGAGCAGTTATGCATCACCAGTGATGCATAAGAGCAGTTATGCATCACCAGTGATGCATAAGAGCAGTTATGCATCACCAGTGATGCATAAGAGCTGTTATGCATCACCAGTGATGCGTAAGAGCAGTTATGCATCACCAGTGATGCATAAGAGCAGTTATGCATCACCAGTGATGCATAGGAGCAGTGATGCATAAGAGTAGTTATGCATCACCAGTGATGCATAAGAGCAGTTATACATCACCAGTGATGCATAAGCAGTTATGCATCACCAGTGATGCATAAGAGCAGTTATGCATCACCAGTGATGCATAAGAGCAATTATGCATCACCAGTGATGCATAAGAGCTAGTATGCATCACCAGTGATGCATAAGAGCAGTTATGCATCACCAGTGATGCATAGGAGCAGTTATGCATCACCAGTGATGCATAGGAGCAGTTATGCTTACCAGTGATGCATAGGAGCAGTTATGCATCACCAGTGATGCACAGGAGCAGTTATGCATCACCAGTGATGCTTAGGAGCAGCTATGCATTCCCAGTGATGTATGGAGCAGTTATGCATCACCAGTGATGCATAGGAGCAGTAATGCATCACCAGTGATGCAGAGGAGCAGTTATGCATCACTAGTGATGCATAATAGCAGTTATGCATCACCAGTGATGCATAAGCAGTTATGCATCACCAGTTATGCATAAGCAGTTATGCATCACCAGTGATGCATAAGCATAAGCAGTTATGCATCACCAGTGATGCATAAGCAGTTATGCATCACCAGTGATGCAAAAGCAGTTATGCATCACCAGTAATGCAAAAGCAGTTATGCATCACCAGTGATGCATAAGCATAAGCAGTTATGCATCACCAGTGATGCATAAGCAGTTATGCATCACCATGATGCATAAGAGCAGTTATGCATCACCAGTGATGCATAAGAGCAGTTATGCATCACCAGTGATGCATAAGAGCAGTTATGCATCACCAGTGATGCATAAGAGCAGTTATGCATCACTAGTGATGCATAAGAGCAGTTATGCATCACCAGTGATGCATAAGAGCTATTATGCACCACCAGTGATGCATAAGAGCAGTTATGCATCACCAGTGATGCATAGGAGCAGTTATGCATCACCAGTGATGCATAGGAGCAGTTATGCATCACCAGTGATGCATAGGAGCAGTTATGCATCACCAGTGATGCTTAGGAGCAGCTATGCATTACCAGTGATGTATGGAGCAGTTATGCATCACCAGTGATGCATAGGAGCAGTAATGCATCACCAGTGATGCAGAGGAGCAGTTATGCATCACTAGTGATGCATAATAGCAGTTATGCATCACCAGTGATGCATAAGCAGTTATGCATCACCAGTTATGCATAAGCAGTTATGCATCACCAGTGATGCATAAGCATAAGCAGTTATGCATCACCAGTGATGCATAAGCAGTTATGCATCACCAGTGATGCATAAGAGCAGTTATGCATCACCAGTGATGCATAAGAGCAGTTATGCATCACCAGTGATGCATAAGCATTTATGCATCACCAGTGATGCATAAGAGCAGTTATGCATCACCAGTGATGCATAAGAGCAGTTATGCATCACTAGTGATGCATAAGAGCAGTTATGCATCACCAGTGATGCATAAGAGCTATTATGCAACACCAGTGATGCATAAGAGCAGTTATGCATCACCAGTGATGCATAGGAGCAGTTATGCATCACCAGTGATGCATAAGCATAAGCAGTTATGCATCACCAGTGATGCATAAGCAGTTATGCATCACTGGTGATGCATAAATGCTTATGCATCACTGGTGATGCATAACTGCTCTTATGCATCACTGGTGATGCATAACTGCTCTTATGCATCACTGGTGATGCATAAGAGCAGTTATGCATCACCAGTGATGCATAAGAGCAGTTATGCATCACCAGTGATGCATAAGCATTTATGCATCACCAGTGATGCATAAGCATTTATGCATCACCAGTGATGCATAAGAGCAGTTATGCATCACCAGTGATGCATAAGAGCAGTTATGCATCACTAGTGATGCATAAGAGCAGTTATGCATCACCAGTGATGCATAAGAGCTATTATGCACCACCAGTGATGCATAAGAGCAGTTATGCATCACCAGTGATGCATAGGAGCAGTTATGCATCACCAGTGATGCATAGGAGCAGTTATGCATCACCAGTGATGCATAGGAGCAGTTATGCATCACCAGTGATGCATAAGAGCAGTTATGCATCACCAGTGATGCATAAGAGCAGTTATGCATCACCAGTGATGCATAAGAGCAGTTATGCATCACCAGTGATGCATAAGAGCTGTTATGCATCACCAGTGATGCGTAAGAGCAGTTATGCATCACCATTGATGCATAAGAGCAGTTATGCATCACCAGTGATGCATAGGAGCAGTGATGCATAAGAGTAGTTATGCATCACCAGTGATGCATAAGAGCAGTTATACATCACCAGTGATGCATAAGCAGTTATGCATCACCAGTGATGCATAAGAGCAGTTATGCATCACCAGTGATGCATAAGAGCAACTATGCATCACCAGTGATGCATAAGAGCTATTATGCATCACCAGTGATGCATAAGAGCAGTTATGCATCACCAGTGATGCATAGGAGCAGTTATGCATCACCAGTGATGCATAGGAGCAGTTATGCTTACCAGTGATGCATAGGAGCAGTTATGCATCACCAGTGATGCATAGGAGCAGTTATGCATCACCAGTGATGCTTAGGAGCAGCTATGCATTCCCAGTGATGTATGGAGCAGTTATGCATCACCAGTGATGCATAGGAGCAGTAATGCATCACCAGTGATGCAGAGGAGCAGTTATGCATCACTAGTGATGCATAATAGCAGTTATGCATCACCAGTGATGCATAAGCAGTTATGCATCACCAGTTATGCATAAGCAGTTATGCATCACCAGTGATGCATAAGCATAAGCAGTTATGCATCACCAGTGATGCATAAGCAGTTATGCATCACCAGTGATGCAAAAGCAGTTATGCATCACCAGTAATGCAAAAGCAGTTATGCATCACCAGTGATGCATAAGCATAAGCAGTTATGCATCACCAGTGATGCATAAGCAGTTATGCATCACCAGTGATGCATAAGAGCAGTTATGCATCACCAGTGATGCATAAGAGCAGTTATGCATCACCAGTGATGCATAAGAGCAGTTATGCATCACCAGTGATGCATAAGCATTTATGCATCACCAGTGATGCATAAGAGCAGTTATGCATCACCAGTGATGCATAAGAGCAGTTATGCATCACTAGTGATGCATAAGAGCAGTTATGCATCACCAGTGATGCATAAGAGCTATTATGCACCACCAGTGATGCATAAGAGCAGTTATGCATCGCCAGTGATGCATAGGAGCAGTTATGCATCACCAGTGATGCATAGGAGCAGTTATGCATCACAAGTGATGCATAAGCATAAGCAGTTATGCATCACCAGTGATGCATAAGCAGTTATGCATCACCAGTGATGCATAAGCAGTTATGCATCACCAGTGATGCATAAGAGCAGTTATGCATCACCAGTGATGCATAAGAGCAGTTATGCATCACCAGTGATGCATAAGAGCAGTTATGCATCACCAGTGATGCATAAGAGCAGTTATGCATCACCAGTGATGCATAAGAGCAGTTATGCATCACCAGTGATGCATAAGCATTTATGCATCACCAGTGATGCATAAGAGCAGTTATGCATCACCAGTGATGCATAAGAGCAGTTATGCATCACCAGTGATGCATAAGAGCAGTTATGCATCACCAGTGATGCATAAGAGCTATTATGCACCACCAGTGATGCATAAGAGCAGTTATGCATCACCAGTGATGCATAGGAGCAGTTATGCATCACCAGTGATGCATAGGAGCAGTTATGCATCACCAGTGATGCATAGGAGCAGTTATGCATCACCAGTGATGCATAAGAGCAGTTATGCATCACCAGTGATGCATAAGAGCAGTTATGCATCACCAGTGATGCATAAGAGCAGTTATGCATCACCAGTGATGCATAAGAGCAGTTATGCATCACCAGTGATGCATAAGCAGTTATGCATCACCAGTGATGCATAAGCAGTTATGCATCACCAGTGATGCATAAGAGCAGTTATGCATCACCAGTGATGCATAAGAGCAATTATGCATCACCAGTGATGCATAAGAGCTATTATGCATCACCAGTGATGCATAAGAGCAGTTATGCATCACCAGTGATGCATAGGAGCAGTTATGCATCACCAGTGATGCATAGGAGCAGTTATGCATCACCAGTGATGCATAGGAGCAGTTATGCATCACCAGTGATGCATAAGAGCAGTTATGCATCACCAGTGATGCATAAGAGCAGTTATGCATCACCAGTGATGCATAAGAGCAGTTATGCATCACCAGTGATGCATAAGAGCAGTTATGCATCACCAGTGATGCATAAGAGCAGTTATGCATCACCAGTGATGCGTAAGAGCAGTTATGCATCACCAGTGGTGCATAAGAGCAGTTATGCATCACCAGTGATGCATAAGAGCAGTGATGCATAAGAGTAGTTATGCATCACCAGTGATGCATAAGAGCAGTTATGCATCACCAGTGATGCATAAGCAGTTATGCATCACCAGTGATGCATAGGAGCAGTTATGCATCACCAGTGATGCATAAGAGCAGTTATGCATCACCAGTGATGCATAAGAGCAGTTATGCATCACCAGTGATGCATAAGAGCAGTTATGCATCACCAGTGATGCATAAGAGCTGTTATGCATCACCAGTGATGCGTAAGAGCAGTTATGCATCACCAGTGATGCATAAGAGCAGTTATGCATCACCAGTGATGCATAAGAGCAGTGATGCATAAGAGTAGTTATGCATCACCAGTGATGCATAAGAGCAGTTATGCATCACCAGTGATGCATAAGCAGTTATGCATCACCAGTGATGCATAAGAGCAGTTATGCATCACCAGTGATGCATAAGAGCAATTATGCATCACCAGTGATGCATAAGAGCTATTATGCATCACCAGTGATGCATAAGAGCAGTTATGCATCACCAGTGATGCATAGGAGCAGCTATGCATCGCCAGTGATGCATAGGCGCAGTTATGCATCACCAGTGATGCATAGGAGCAGTTATGCATCACCAGTGATGCATAAGAGCAGTTATGTATCACCAGTGATGCATAAGAGCAGTTATGCATCACCAGTGATGCATAAGAGCAGTTATGCATCACCAGTGATGCATAAGAGCAGTTATGCATCACCAGTGATGCGTAAGAGCAGTTATGCATCACCAGTGATGCATAAGAGCAGTTATGCATCACCAGTGATGCATAAGAGCAGTGATGCATAAGAGTAGTTATGCATCACCAGTGATGCATAAGAGCAGTTATGCATCACCAGTGATGCATAAGCAGTTATGCATCACCAGTGATGCATAAGAGCAGTTATGCATCACCAGTGATGCATAAGAGCAGTTATGCATCACCAGTGATGCATAAGAGCTATTATGCATCACCAGTGATGCATAAGAGCAGTTATGCATCACCAGTGATGCATAGGAGCAGTTATGCATCACCAGTGATGCATAGGAGCAGTTATGCATCACTAGTGATGCATAGGAGCAGTTATGCATCACCAGTGATGCATAGGAGCAGTTATGCATCACCAGTGATGCATAGGAGCAGTTATGCTTACCAGTGATGCATAGGAGCAGTTATGCATCACCAGTGATGCATTGGAGCAGTTATGCATCACCAGTGATGCTTAGGAGCAGCTATGCATTACCAGTGATGTATGGAGCAGTTATGCATCACCAGTGATGCATAGGAGCAGTAATGCATCACCAGTGATGCAGAGGAGCAGTTATGCATCACTAGTGATGCATAATAGCAGTTATGCATCACCAGTGATGCATAAGCAGTTATGCATCACCAGTTATGCATAAGCAGTTATGCATCACCAGTGATGCATAAGCATAAGCAGTTATGCATCAGCAGTGATGCATAAGCATAAGCAGTTATGTATCACATGTGATGCATAAGCAGTCATGCATCACCAGTGATGCAAAAGCAGTTATGCATCACCAGTGATGCATAAGCAGTTATGCATCACCAGTGATGCATAAGCATAAGCAGTTATGCATCACCAGTGATGCATAAGCAGTTATGCATCACCAGTGATGCAAAAGCAGTTATGCATCAGCAGTGATGCATAAGCATAAGCAGTTATGTATCACATGTGATGCATAAGCAGTCATGCATCACCAGTGATGCAAAAGCAGTTATGCATCACCAGTGATGCATAAGCAGTTATGCATCACCAGTGATGCATAAGCAGTTATGCATCACCAGTGATGCATAAGCATAAGCAGTTATGCATCACCAGTGATGCATAAGCAGTTATGCATCACCAGTGATGCTAAAGCAGTTATGCATCAGCAGTGATGCATAAGCATAAGCAGTTATGTATCACATGTGATGCATAAGCAGTTATGCATCACCAGTGATGCAAAAGCAGTTATGCATCACCAGTGATGCAAAAGCAGTTATGCATCACCAGTGATGCATAAGCATAAGCAGTTATGCATCACCAGTGATGCATAAGCAGTTATGCATCACCAGTGATGCAAAAGCAGTTATGCATCACCAGTGATGCATAAGCATAAGCAGTTATGTATCACCAGTGATGCATAAGCAGTGATGCATACGCAGTTATGCATCACCAGTGATGCATAACTGCTTATGCATCACTGGTGATGCATAACTGCTTATGCATCACTGGTGATGCATAACTGCTTATGCTTATGCATCACTGGTGATGCATAACTGCTTTTGCAATACTGGTGATGCATAACTGCTTTTGCATCACTGGTGATGCATAACTGCTTATGCTTATGCATCACTGGTGATGCATAACTGCTTATGCATAACTGGTGATGCATAACTGCTTATGCATCACTGGTGATGCATAACTGCTATTATGCATCACTAGTGCTATTATGCATCACAGTGATGCATAGGAGCAGTTATGCATCACCAGTGATGCATAAGAGCAGTTATGCATCACCAGTGATGCATAAGAGCAGTTATGCATCACCAGTGATGCATAAGAGCAGTTATGCATCACCAGTGATGCATAAGAGCAGTTATGCATCACCAGTGATGCGTAAGAGCAGTTATGCATCACCAGTGATGCATAAGAGCAGTTATGCATCACCAGTGATGCATAAGAGCAGTGATGCATAAGAGTAGTTATGCATCACCAGTGATGCATAAGAGCAGTTATGCATCACCAGTGATGCATAAGCAGTTATGCATCACCAGTGATGCATAGGAGCAGTTATGCATCACCAGTGATGCATAAGAGCAGTTATGCATCACCAGTGATGCATAAGAGCAGTTATGCATCACCAGTGATGCATAAGAGCAGTTATGCATCACCAGTGATGCATAAGAGCTGTTATGCATCACCAGTGATGCGTAAGAGCAGTTATGCATCACCAGTGATGCATAAGAGCAGTTATGCATCACCAGTGATGCATAAGAGCAGTGATGCATAAGAGTAGTTATGCATCACCAGTGATGCATAAGAGCAGTTATGCATCACCAGTGATGCATAAGCAGTTATGCATCACCAGTGATGCATAAGAGCAGTTATGCATCACCAGTGATGCATAAGAGCAATTATGCATCACCAGTGATGCATAAGAGCTATTATGCATCACCAGTGATGCATAAGAGCAGTTATGCATCACCAGTGATGCATAGGAGCAGCTATGCATCACCAGTGATGCATAGGAGCAGTTATGCATCACCAGTGATGCATAGGAGCAGTTATGCATCACCAGTGGAGCATAAGAGCAGTTATGCATCACCAGTGATGCATAAGAGCAGTTATGCATCACCAGTGATGCATAAGAGCAGTTATGCATCACCAGTGATGCATAAGAGCAGTTATGCATCACCAGTGATGCGTAAGAGCAGTTATGCATCACCAGTGATGCATAAGAGCAGTTATGCATCACCAGTGATGCATAAGAGCAGTGATGCATAATAGTAGTTATGCATCACCAGTGATGCATAAGAGCAGTTATGCATCACCAGTGATGCATAAGCAGTTATGCATCACCAGTGATGCATAAGAGCAGTTATGCATCACCAGTGATGCATAAGAGCAGTTATGCATCACCAGTGATGCATAAGAGCTATTATGCATCACCAGTGATGCATAAGAGCAGTTATGCATCACCAGTGATGCATAGGAGCAGTTATGCATCACCAGTGATGCATAGGAGCAGTTATGCATCACTAGTGATGCATAGGAGCAGTTATGCATCACCAGTGATGCATAGGAGCAGTTATGCATCACCAGTGATGCATAGGAGCAGTTATGCTTACCAGTGATGCATAGGAGCAGTTATGCATCACCAGTGATGCATAGGAGCAGTTATGCATCACCAGTGATGCTTAGGAGCAGCTATGCATTACCAGTGATGTATGGAGCAGTTATGCATCACCAGTGATGCATAGGAGCAGTAATGCATCACCAGTGATGCAGAGGAGCAGTTATGCATCACTAGTGATGCATAATAGCAGTTATGCATCACCAGTGATGCATAAGCAGTTATGCATCACCAGTTATGCATAAGCAGTTATGCATCACCAGTGATGCATAAGCATAAGCAGTTATGCATCAGCAGTGATGCATAAGCATAAGCAGTTATGTATCACATGTGATGCATAAGCAGTCATGCATCACCAGTGATGCAAAAGCAGTTATGCATCACCAGTGATGCATAAGCAGTTATGCATCACCAGTGATGCATAAGCAGTTATGCATCACCAGTGATGCATAAGCATAAGCAGTTATGCATCACCAGTGATGCATAAGCAGTTATGCATCACCAGTGATGCAAAAGCAGTTATGCATCACCAGTGATGCATAAGCAGTTATGTATCACCAGTGATGCATAAGCATAAGCAGTTATGCATCACCAGTGATGCATAAGCAGTTATGCATCACCAGTGATGCAAAAGCAGTTATGCATCAGCAGTGATGCATAAGCATAAGCAGTTATGTATCACATGTGATGCATAAGCAGTCATGCATCACCAGTGATGCAAAAGCAGTTATGCATCACCAGTGATGCATAAGCAGTTATGCATCACCAGTGATGCATAAGCAGTTATGCATCACCAGTGATGCATAAGCATAAGCAGTTATGCATCACCAGTGATGCATAAGCATTTATGCATCACCAGTGATGCATAAGAGCAGTTATGCATCACCAGTGATGCATAAGCAGTTATGCATCACCAGTGATGCATAAGCAGTTATGCATCACCAGTGATGCATAAGCATAAGCAGTTATGCATCACCAGTGATGCAAAAGCAGTTATGCATCACCAGTGATGCAAAAGCAGTTATGCATCACCAGTGATGCATAAGCAGTTATGCATCACCAGTGATGCATAAGCATAAGCAGTTATGCATCACCAGTGATGCATAAGCAGTTATGCATCACCAGTGATGCAAAAGCAGTTATGCATCACCAGTGATGCAAAAGCAGTTATGCATCACCAGTGATGCATAAGCATAAGCAGTTATGCATCACCAGTGATGCATAAGCAGTTATGCATCACCAGTGATGCAAAAGCAGTTATGCATCACCAGTGATGCATAAGCATAAGCAGTTATGTATCACCAGTGATGCATAAGCAGTGATGCATACGCAGTTATGCATCACCAGTGATGCATAAGCAGCTATGCATCACCAGTGATGCATAAGCAGTTATGCATCACCAGTGATGTATAAGCAGTTATGCGTCACCAGTGATGCATAAGCAGTTATGCATCACCAGTGATGTATAAGCAGTTATGCATCACCAGTGATGCATAAGCAGTTATGCATCACCAGTAATGCATAAGCAGTTATGCATCACCAGTGATGCATAAGCAGTTATGCATCACCAGTGAAGCATAAGAAGTTATGCATCACCAGTGATGCATAAGCAGTTATGCATCACCAGTGATGCATAAGCAGTTATGCATCACCAGTGATGCATAAGAGCAGTTATGCATCACCAGTGATGCATAAGAGCAGTTATGCATCACCAGTGATGCATAAGCAGTTATGCATCACCAGTGATGCATAAGAAGTTATGCATCACCAGTGATGCATAAGCAGTTATGCATCACCAGTGATGCATAAGCAGTTATGCATCACCAGTGATGCATAAGCAGTTATGCATCACCAGTGATGCATAAGAGCAGTTATGCATCACCAGTGATGCATAAGAGCAGTTATGCATCACCAGTGATGCATAAGAGCAGTTATGCATCACCAGTGATGCATAAGAGCAGTTATGCATCACCAGTGATGCATAAGCATTTATGCATCACCAGTGATGCATAAGAGCAGTTATGCATCACCAGTGATGCATAAGAGCAGTTATGCATCACTAGTGATGCATAAGAGCAGTTATGCATCACCAGTGATGCATAAGAGCTATTATGCACTACCAGTGATGCATAAGAGCAGTTATGCATCACCAGTGATGCATAGGAGCAGTTATGCATCACCAGTGATGCATAGGAGCAGTTATGCATCACCAGTGATGCATAGGAGCAGTTATGCATCAGCAGTGATGCATAAGAGCAGTTATGCATCACCAGTGATGCATAAGAGCAGTTATGCATCATCAGTGATACATAAGAGCAGTTATGCATCACCAGTGATGCATAAGAGCAGTTATGCATCACCAGTGATGCATAAGAGCAGTTATGCATCACTAGTGATGCATAAGAGCAGTTATGCATCACCAGTGATGCATAAGAGCTATTATGCACCACCAGTGATGCATAAGAGCAGTTATGCATCACCAGTGATGCATAGGAGCAGTTATGCATCACCAGTGATGCATAGGAGCAGTTATGCATCACCAGTGATGCATAGGAGCAGTTATGCATCACCAGTGATGCTTAGGAGCAGCTATGCATTACCAGTGATGTATGGAGCAGTTATGCATCACCAGTGATGCATAGGAGCAGTAATGCATCACCAGTGATGCAGAGGAGCAGTTATGCATCACTAGTGATGCATAATAGCAGTTATGCATCACCAGTGAGGCATAAACAGTTATGCATCACCAGTTATGCATAAGCAGTTATGCATCACCAGTGATGCATAAGCATAAGCAGTTATGCATCACCAGTGATGCATAAGCAGTTATGCATCACCAGTGATGCATAAGAGCAGTTATGCATCACCAGTGATGCATAAGAGCAGTTATGCATCACCAGTGATGCATAAGAGCAGTTATGCATCACCAGTGATGCATAAGCATTTATGCATCACCAGTGATGCATAAGAGCAGTTATGCATCACCAGTGATGCATAAGAGCAGTTATGCATCACTAGTGATGCATAAGAGCAGTTATGCATCACCAGTGATGCATAAGAGCTATTATGCAACACCAGTGGTGCATAAGAGCAGTTATGCATCACCAGTGATGCATAGGAGCAGTTATGCATCACCAGTGATGCATAAGCATAAGCAGTTATGCATCACCAGTGATGCATAAGCAGTTATGCATCACTGGTGATGCATAAATGCTTATGCATCACTGGTGATGCATAACTGCTCTTATGCATCACTGGTCATGCATAACTGCTCTTATGCATCACTGGTGATGCATAACTGCTCTTATGCATCACTGGTGATGCATAAGAGCAGTTATGCATCACCAGTGATGCATAAGAGCAGTTATGCATCACCAGTGATGCATAAGCATTTATGCATCACCAGTGATGCATAAGCATTTATGCATCACCAGTGATGCATAAGAGCAGTTATGCATCACTAGTGATGCATAAGAGCAGTTATGCATCACTAGTGATGCATAAGAGCAGTTATGCATCACCAGTGATGCATAAGAGCTATTATGCACCACCAGTGATGCATAAGAGCAGTTATGCATCACCAGTGATGCATAGGAGCAGTTATGCATCACCAGTGATGCATAGGAGCAGTTATGCATCACCAGTGATGCATAGGAGCAGTTATGCATCACCAGTGATGCATAAGAGCAGTTATGCATCACCAGTGATGCATAAGAGCAGTTATGCATCACCAGTGATGCATAAGAGCAGTTATGCATCACCAGTGATGCATAAGAGCTGTTATGCATCACCAGTGATGCGTAAGAGCAGTTATGCATCACCAGTGATGCATAAGAGCAGTTATGCATCACCAGTGATGCATAGGAGCAGTGATGCATAAGAGTAGTTATGCATCACCAGTGATGCATAAGAGCAGTTATACATCACCAGTGATGCATAAGCAGTTATGCATCACCAGTGATGCATAAGAGCAGTTATGCATCACCAGTGATGCATAAGAGCAATTATGCATCACCAGTGATGCATAAGAGCTATTATGCATCACCAGTGATGCATAAGAGCAGTTATGCATCACCAGTGATGCATAGGAGCAGTTATGCATCACCAGTGATGCATAGGAGCAGTTATGCTTACCAGTGATGCATAGGAGCAGTTATGCATCACCAGTGATGCATAGGAGCAGTTATGCATCACCAGTGATGCTTAGGAGCAGCTATGCATTCCCAGTGATGTATGGAGCAGTTATGCATCACCAGTGATGCATAGGAGCAGTAATGCATCACCAGTGATGCAGAGGAGCAGTTATGCATCACTAGTGATGCATAATAGCAGTTATGCATCACCAGTGATGCATAAGCAGTTATGCATCACCAGTTATGCATAAGCAGTTATGCATCACCAGTGATGCATAAGCATAAGCAGTTATGCATCACCAGTGATGCATAAGCAGTTATGCATCACCAGTGATGCAAAAGCAGTTATGCATCACCAGTAATGCAAAAGCAGTTATGCATCACCAGTGATGCATAAGCATAAGCAGTTATGCATCACCAGTGATGCATAAGCAGTTATGCATCACCATGATGCATAAGAGCAGTTATGCATCACCAGTGATGCATAAGAGCAGTTATGCATCACCAGTGATGCATAAGAGCAGTTATGCATCACCAGTGATGCATTAGAGCAGTTATGCATCACTAGTGATGCATAAGAGCAGTTATGCATCACCAGTGATGCATAAGAGCTATTATGCACCACCAGTGATGCATAAGAGCAGTTATGCATCACCAGTGATGCATAGGAGCAGTTATGCATCACCAGTGATGCATAGGAGCAGTTATGCATCACCAGTGATGCATAGGAGCAGTTATGCATCACCAGTGATGCTTAGGAGCAGCTATGCATTACCAGTGATGTATGGAGCAGTTATGCATCACCAGTGATGCATAGGAGCAGTAATGCATCACCAGTGATGCAGAGGAGCAGTTATGCATCACTAGTGATGCATAATAGCAGTTATGCATCACCAGTGATGCATAAGCAGTTATGCATCACCAGTTATGCATAAGCAGTTATGCATCACCAGTGATGCATAAGCATAAGCAGTTATGCATCACCAGTGATGCATAAGCAGTTATGCATCACCAGTGATGCATAAGAGCAGTTATGCATCACCAGTGATGCATAAGAGCAGTTATGCATCACCAGTGATGCATAAGAGCAGTTATGCATCACCAGTGATGCATAAGCATTTATGCATCACCAGTGATGCATAAGAGCAGTTATGCATCACCAGTGATGCATAAGAGCAGTTATGCATCACTAGTGATGCATAAGAGCAGTTATGCATCACCAGTGATGCATAAGAGCTATTATGCAACACCAGTGATGCATAAGAGCAGTTATGCATCACCAGTGATGCATAGGAGCAGTTATGCATCACCAGTGATGCATAAGCATAAGCAGTTATGCATCACCAGTGATGCATAAGCAGTTATGCATCACTGGTGATGCATAAATGCTTATGCATCACTGGTGATGCATAACTGCTCTTATGCATCACCAGTGATGCATAAGAGCAGTTATGCATCACCAGTGATGCATAAGCATTTATGCATCACCAGTGATGCATAAGCATTTATGCATCACCAGTGATGCATAAGAGCAGTTATGCATCACCAGTGATGCATAAGAGCAGTTATGCATCACTAGTGATGCATAAGAGCAGTTATGCATCACCAGTGATGCATAAGAGCTATTATGCACCACCAGTGATGCATAAGAGCAGTTATGCATCACCAGTGATGCATAGGAGCAGTTATGCATCACCAGTGATGCATAGGAGCAGTTATGCATCACCAGTGATGCATAGGAGCAGTTATGCATCACCAGTGATGCATAAGAGCAGTTATGCATCACCAGTGATGCATAAGAGCAGTTATGCATCACCAGTGATGCATAAGAGCAGTTATGCATCACCAGTGATGCATAAGAGCAGTTATGCATCACCAGTGATGCATAAGAGCTGTTATGCATCACCAGTGATGCGTAAGAGCAGTTATGCATCACCAGTGATGCATAAGAGCAGTTATGCATCACCAGTGATGCATAAGAGCAGTGATGCATAATAGTAGTTATGCATCACCAGTGATGCATAAGAGCAGTTATGCATCACCAGTGATGCATAAGAGCAGTGATGCATAAGAGTAGTTATGCATCACCAGTGATGCATAAGAGCAGTTATGCATCACCAGTGATGCATAAGCAGTTATGCATCACCAGTGATGCATAAGAGCTGTTATGCATCACCAGTGATGCGTAAGAGCAGTTATGCATCACCAGTGATGCATAAGAGCAGTTATGCATCACCAGTGATGCATAAGAGCAGTGATGCATAAGAGTAGTTATGCATCACCAGTGATGCATAAGAGCAGTTATGCATCACCAGTGATGCATAAGCAGTTATGCATCACCAGTGATGCATAAGAGCAGTTATGCATCACCAGTGATGCATAAGAGCAATTATGCATCACCAGTGATGCATAAGAGCTATTATGCATCACCAGTGATGCATAAGAGCAGTTATGCATCACCAGTGATGCATAGGAGCAGCTATGCATCACCAGTGATGCATAGGAGCAGTTATGCATCACCAGTGATGCATAGGAGCAGTTATGCATCACCAGTGGAGCATAAGAGCAGTTATGCATCACCAGTGATGCATAAGAGCAGTTATGCATCACCAGTGATGCATAAGAGCAGTTATGCATCACCAGTGATGCATAAGAGCAGTTATGCATCACCAGTGATGCGTAAGAGCAGTTATGCATCACCAGTGATGCATAAGAGCAGTTATGCATCACCAGTGATGCATAAGAGCAGTGATGCATAATAGTAGTTATGCATCACCAGTGATGCATAAGAGCAGTTATGCATCACCAGTGATGCATAAGCAGTTATGCATCACCAGTGATGCATAAGAGCAGTTATGCATCACCAGTGATGCATAAGAGCAGTTATGCATCACCAGTGATGCATAAGAGCTATTATGCATCACCAGTGATGCATAAGAGCAGTTATGCATCACCAGTGATGCATAGGAGCAGTTATGCATCACCAGTGATGCATAGGAGCAGTTATGCATCACTAGTGATGCATAGGAGCAGTTATGCATCACCAGTGATGCATAGGAGCAGTTATGCATCACCAGTGATGCATAGGAGCAGTTATGCTTACCAGTGATGCATAGGAGCAGTTATGCATCACCAGTGATGCATAGGAGCAGTTATGCATCACCAGTGATGTTTAGGAGCAGCTATGCATTACCAGTGATGTATGGAGCAGTTATGCATCACCAGTGATGCATAGGAGCAGTAATGCATCACCAGTGATGCAGAGGAGCAGTTATGCATCACTAGTGATGCATATTAGCAGTTATGCATCACCAGTGATGCATAAGCAGTTATGCATCACCAGTTATGCATAAGCAGTTATGCATCACCAGTGATGCATAAGCATAAGCAGTTATGCATCAGCAGTGATGCATAAGCATAAGCAGTTATGTATCACATGTGATGCATAAGCAGTCATGCATCACCAGTGATGCAAAAGCAGTTATGCATCACCAGTGATGCATAAGCAGTTATGCATCACCAGTGATGCATAAGCAGTTATGCATCACCAGTGATGCATAATCATAAGCAGTTATGCATCACCAGTGATGCATAAGCAGTTATGCATCACCAGTGATGCAAAAGCAGTTATGCATCACCAGTGATGCATAAGCAGTTATGTATCACCAGTGATGCATAAGCATAAGCAGTTATGCATCACCAGTGATGCATAAGCAGTTATGCATCACCAGTGATGCAAAAGCAGTTATGCATCAGCAGTGATGCATAAGCATAAGCAGTTATGTATCACATGTGATGCATAAGCAGTCATGCATCACCAGTGATGCAAAAGCAGTTATGCATCACCAGTGATGCATAAGCAGTTATGCATCACCAGTGATGCATAAGCATAAGCAGTTATGCATCACCAGTGATGCATAAGCAGTTATGCATCACCAGTGATGCTAAAGCAGTTATGCATCAGCAGTGATGCATAAGCAGTTATGCATCACCAGTGATGCATAAGCATAAGCAGTTATGCATCACCAGTGATGCATAAGCAGTTATGCATCACCAGTGATGCAAAAGCAGTTATGCATCACCAGTGATGCAAAAGCAGTTATGCATCACCAGTGATGCATAAGCAGTTATGCATCACCAGTGATGCATAAGCATAAGCAGTTATGCATCACCAGTGATGCATAAGCAGTTATGCATCACCAGTGATGCAAAAGCAGTTATGCATCACCAGTGATGCAAAAGCAGTTATGCATCACCAGTGATGCATAAGCATAAGCAGTTATGCATCACCAGTGATGCATAAGCAGTTATGCATCACCAGTGATGCAAAAGCAGTTATGCATCACCAGTGATGCATAAGCATAAGCAGTTATGTATCACCAGTGATGCATAAGCAGTGATGCATACGCAGTTATGCATCACCAGTGATGCATAAGCAGCTATGCATCACCAGTGATGCATAAGAGCAGTTATGCATCACCAGTGATGCATAAGAGCAGTTATGCATCACCAGTGATGCATAAGAGCAGTTATGCATCACCAGTGATGCATAAGCATTTATGCATCACCAGTGATGCATAAGAGCAGTTATGCATCACCAGTGATGCATAAGAGCAGTTATGCATCACTAGTGATGCATAAGAGCAGTTATGCATCACCAGTGATGCATAAGAGCTATTATGCACTACCAGTGATGCATAAGAGCAGTTATGCATCACCAGTGATGCATAGGAGCAGTTATGCATCACCAGTGATGCATAGGAGCAGTTATGCATCACCAGTGATGCATAGGAGCAGTTATGCATCAGCAGTGATGCATAAGAGCAGTTATGCATCACCAGTGATGCATAAGAGCAGTTATGCATCACCAGTGATGCATAAGAGCAGTTATGCATCACCAGTGATGCATAAGAGCAGTTATGCATCACCAGTGATGCATAAGAGCAGTTATGCATCACTAGTGATGCATAAGAGCAGTTATGCATCACCAGTGATGCATAAGAGCTATTATGCACCACCAGTGATGCATAAGAGCAGTTATGCATCACCAGTGATGCATAGGAGCAGTTATGCATCACCAGTGATGCATAGGAGCAGTTATGCATCACCAGTGATGCATAGGAGCAGTTATGCATCACCAGTGATGCTTAGGAGCAGCTATGCATTACCAGTGATGTATGGAGCAGTTATGCATCACCAGTGATGCATAGGAGCAGTAATGCATCACCAGTGATGCAGAGGAGCAGTTATGCATCACTAGTGATGCATAATAGCAGTTATGCATCACCAGTGATGCATAAACAGTTATGCATCACCAGTTATGCATAAGCAGTTATGCATCACCAGTGATGCATAAGCATAAGCAGTTATGCATCACCAGTGATGCATAAGCAGTTATGCATCACCAGTGATGCATAAGAGCAGTTATGCATCACCAGTGATGCATAAGAGCAGTTATGCATCACCAGTGATGCATAAGAGCAGTTATGCATCACCAGTGATGCATAAGCATTTATGCATCACCAGTGATGCATAAGAGCAGTTATGCATCACCAGTGATGCATAAGAGCAGTTATGCATCACTAGTGATGCATAAGAGCAGTTATGCATCACCAGTGATGCATAAGAGCTATTATGCACCACCAGTGATGCATAAGAGCAGTTATGCATCACCAGTGATGCATAGGAGCAGTTATGCATCACCAGTGATGCATAGGAGCAGTTATGCATCACCAGTGATGCATAGGAGCAGTTATGCATCACCAGTGATGCATAAGAGCAGTTATGCATCACCAGTGATGCATAAGAGCAGTTATGCATCACCAGTGATGCATAAGAGCAGTTATGCATCACCAGTGATGCATAAGAGCTGTTATGCATCACCAGTGATGCGTAAGAGCAGTTATGCATCACCAGTGATGCATAAGAGCAGTTATGCATCACCAGTGATGCATAGGAGCAGTGATGCATAAGAGTAGTTATGCATCACCAGTGATGCATAAGAGCAGTTATACATCACCAGTGATGCATAAGCAGTTATGCATCACCAGTGATGCATAAGAGCAGTTATGCATCACCAGTGATGCATAAGAGCAATTATGCATCACCAGTGATGCATAAGAGCTATTATGCATCACCAGTGATGCATAAGAGCAGTTATGCATCACCAGTGATGCATAGGAGCAGTTATGCATCACCAGTGATGCATAGGAGCAGTTATGCATCACCAGTGATG
Organism: Eustalomyia histrio; assembly: GCA_949748255.1. Lineage (NCBI taxonomy): Eukaryota > Metazoa > Arthropoda > Insecta > Diptera > Anthomyiidae > Eustalomyia > Eustalomyia histrio. The sequence continues at coordinate 130,967,788 of OX456524.1, forward strand.
CTTAGGAGCAACTATGCATTCCCAGTGATGTATGGAGCAGTTATGCATCACCAGTGATGCATAGGAGCAGTAATGCATCACCAGTGATGCAGAGGAGCAGTTATGCATCACTAGTGATGCATAATAGCAGTTATGCATCACCAGTGATGCATAAGCAGTTATGCATCACCAGTTATGCATAAGCAGTTATGCATCACCAGTGATGCATAAGCATAAGCAGTTATGCATCACCAGTGATGCATAAGCAGTTATGCATCACCAGTGATGCAAAAGCAGTTATGCATCACCAGTAATGCAAAAGCAGTTATGCATCACCAGTGATGCATAAGCATAAGCAGTTATGCATCACCAGTGATGCATAAGCAGTTATGCATCACCATGATGCATAAGAGCAGTTATGCATCACCAGTGATGCATAAGAGCAGTTATGCATCACCAGTGATGCATAAGAGCAGTTATGCATCACCAGTGATGCATAAGAGCAGTTATGCATCACTAGTGATGCATAAGAGCAGTTATGCATCACCAGTGATGCATAAGAGCTATTATGCACCACCAGTGATGCATAAGAGCAGTTATGCATCACCAGTGATGCATAGGAGCAGTTATGCATCACCAGTGATGCATAGGAGCAGTTATGCATCACCAGTGATGCATAGGAGCAGTTATGCATCACCAGTGATGCTTAGGAGCAGCTATGCATTACCAGTGATGTATGGAGCAGTTATGCATCACCAGTGATGCATAGGAGCAGTAATGCATCACCAGTGATGCAGAGGAGCAGTTATGCATCACTAGTGATGCATAATAGCAGTTATGCATCACCAGTGATGCATAAGCAGTTATGCATCACCAGTTATGCATAAGCAGTTATGCATCACCAGTGATGCATAAGCATAAGCAGTTATGCATCACCAGTGATGCATAAGCAGTTATGCATCACCAGTGATGCATAAGAGCAGTTATGCATCACCAGTGATGCATAAGAGCAGTTATGCATCACCAGTGATGCATAAGAGCAGTTATGCATCACCAGTGATGCATAAGAGCAGTTATGCATCACCAGTGATGCATAAGCATTTATGCATCACCAGTGATGCATAAGAGCAGTTATGCATCACCAGTGATGCATAAGAGCAGTTATGCATCACCAGTGATGCATAAGAGCTATTATGCAACACCAGTGATGCATAAGAGCAGTTATGCATCACCAGTGATGCATAGGAGCAGTTATGCATCACCAGTGATGCATAAGCATAAGCAGTTATGCATCACCAGTGATGCATAAGAGCAGTTATGCATCACCAGTGATGCATAGGAGCAGTTATGCATCACCAGTGATGCATAGGAGCAGTTATGCTTACCAGTGATGCATAGGAGCAGTTATGCATCACCAGTGATGCATAGGAGCAGTTATGCATCACCAGTGATGCTTAGGAGCAGCTATGCATTCCCAGTGATGTATGGAGCAGTTATGCATCACCAGTGATGCATAGGAGCAGTAATGCATCACCAGTGATGCAGAGGAGCAGTTATGCATCACTAGTGATACATAATAGCAGTTATGCATCACCAGTGATGCATAAGCAGTTATGCATTACCAGTTATGCATAAGCAGTTATGCATCACCAGTGATGCATAAGCATAAGCAGTTATGCATCACCAGTGATGCATAAGCAGTTATGCATCACCAGTGATGCAAAAGCAGTTATGCATCACCAGTAATGCAAAAGCAGTTATGCATCACCAGTGATGCATAAGCATAAGCAGTTATGCATCACCAGTGATGCATAAGCAGTTATGCATCACCAGTGATGCATAAGAGCAGTTATGCATCACCAGTGATGCATAAGAGCAGTTATGCATCACCAGTGATGCATAAGAGCAGTTATGCATCACCAGTGATGCATAAGCATTTATGCATCACCAGTGATGCATAAGAGCAGTTATGCATCACCAGTGATGCATAAGAGCAGTTATGCATCACTAGTGATGCATAAGAGCAGTTATGCATCACCAGTGATGCATAAGAGCTATTATGCACCACCAGTGATGCATAAGAGCAGTTATGCATCACCAGTGATGCATAGGAGCAGTTATGCATCACCAGTGATGCATAGGAGCAGTTATGCATCACCAGTGATGCATAAGCATAAGCAGTTATGCATCACCAGTGATGCATAAGCAGTTATGCATCACCAGTGATGCATAAGCAGTTATGCATCACCAGTGATGCATAAGAGCAGTAATGCATCACCAGTGATGCATAAGAGCAGTTATGCATCACCAGTGATGCATAAGAGCAGTTATGCATCACCAGTGATGCATAAGAGCAGTTATGCATCACCAGTGATGCATAAGAGCAGTTATGCATCACCAGTGATGCATAAGCATTTATGCATCAATAGTGATGCATAAGAGCAGTTATGCATCACCAGTGATGCATAAGAGCAGTTATGCATCACCAGTGATGCATAAGAGCAGTTATGCATCACCAGTGATGCATAAGAGCTATTATGCACCACCAGTGATGCATAAGAGCAGTTATGCATCACCAGTGATGCATAGGAGCAGTTATGCATCACCAGTGATGCATAGGAGCAGTTATGCATCACCAGTGATGCATAGGAGCAGTTATGCATCACCAGTGATGCATAAGAGCAGTTATGCATCACCAGTGATGCATAAGAGCAGTTATGCATCACCAGTGATGCATAAGAGCAGTTATGCATCACCAGTGATGCATAAGAGCAGTTATGCATCACCAGTGATGCATAAGAGCTGTTATGCATCACCAGTGATGCGTAAGAGCAGTTATGCATCACCAGTGATGCATAAGAGCAGTTATGCATCACCAGTGATGCATAAGAGCAGTGATGCATAAGAGTAGTTATGCATCACCAGTGATGCATAAGAGCAGTTATGCATCACCAGTGATGCATAAGAGCAATTATGCATCACCAGTGATGCATAAGAGCTATTATGCATCACCAGTGATGCATAAGAGCAGTTATGCATCACCAGTGATGCATAGGAGCAGTTATGCATCACCAGTGATGCATAGGAGCAGTTATGCATCACCAGTGATGCATAGGAGCAGTTATGCATCACCAGTGATGCATAAGAGCAGTTATGCATCACCAGTGATGCATAAGAGCAGTTATGCATCACCAGTGATGCATAAGAGCAGTTATGCATCACCAGTGATGCATAAGAGCAGTTATGCATCACCAGTGATGCGTAAGAGCAGTTATGCATCACCAGTGGTGCATAAGAGCAGTTATGCATCACCAGTGATGCATAAGCAGTTATGCATCACCAGTGATGCATAGGAGCAGTTATGCATCACCAGTGATGCATAAGAGCAGTTATGCATCACCAGTGATGCATAAGAGCAGTTATGCATCACCAGTGATGCATAAGAGCAGTTATGCATCACCAGTGATGCATAAGAGCTGTTATGCATCACCAGTGATGCGTAAGAGCAGTTATGCATCACCAGTGATGCATAAGAGCAGTTATGCATCACCAGTGATGCATAAGAGCAGTGATGCATAAGAGTAGTTATGCATCACCAGTGATGCATAAGAGCAGTTATGCATCACCAGTGATGCATAAGCAGTTATGCATCACCAGTGATGCATAAGAGCAGTTATGCATCACCAGTGATGCATAAGAGCAATTATGCATCACCAGTGATGCATAAGAGCTATTATGCATCACCAGTGATGCATAAGAGCAGTTATGCATCACCAGTGATGCATAGGAGCAGCTATGCATCACCAGTGATGCATAGGAGCAGTTATGCATCACCAGTGATGCATAGGAGCAGTTATGCATCAGCAGTGATGCATAAGAGCAGTTATGCATCACCAGTGATGCATAGGAGCAGTTATGCATCAGCAGTGATGCATAAGAGCAGTTATGCATCACCAGTGATGCATAGGAGCAGTTATGCATCACCAGTGATGCATAGAAGCAGTTATGCATCACCAGTGATGCATAAGCATAAGCAGTTATGCATCACCAGTGATGCATAAGCAGTTATGCATCACCAGTGATGCATAAGAGCAGTAATGCATCACCAGTGATGCATAAGAGCAGTTATGCATCACCAGTGATGCATAAGAGCAGTTATGCATCACCAGTGATGCATAAGAGCAGTTATGCATCACCAGTGATGCATAAGAGCAGTTATGCATCACCAGTGATGCATAAGCATTTATGCATCAATAGTGATGCATAAGAGCAGTTATGCATCACCAGTGATGCATAAGAGCAGTTATGCATCACCAGTGATGCATAAGAGCAGTTATGCATCACCAGTGATGCATAAGAGCTATTATGCACCACCAGTGATGCATAAGAGCAGTTATGCATCACCAGTGATGCATAGGAGCAGTTATGCATCACCAGTGATGCATAGGAGCAGTTATGCATCACCAGTGATGCATAGGAGCAGTTATGCATCACCAGTGATGCATAAGAGCAGTTATGCATCACCAGTGATGCATAAGAGCAGTTATGCATCACCAGTGATGCATAAGAGCAGTTATGCATCACCAGTGATGCATAAGAGCAGTTATGCATCACCAGTGATGCATAAGAGCAGTTATGCATCACCAGTGATGCATAAGAGCTGTTATGCATCACCAGTGATGCGTAAGAGCAGTTATGCATCACCAGTGATGCATAAGAGCAGTTATGCATCACCAGTGATGCATAAGAGCAGTGATGCATAAGAGTAGTTATGCATCACCAGTGATGCATAAGAGCAGTTATGCATCACCAGTGATGCATAAGAGCAATTATGCATCACCAGTGATGCATAAGAGCTATTATGCATCACCAGTGATGCATAAGAGCAGTTATGCATCACCAGTGATGCATAGGAGCAGTTATGCATCACCAGTGATGCATAGGAGCAGTTATGCATCACCAGTGATGCATAGGAGCAGTTATGCATCACCAGTGATGCATAAGAGCAGTTATGCATCACCAGTGATGCATAAGAGCAGTTATGCATCACCAGTGATGCATAAGAGCAGTTATGCATCACCAGTGATGCATAAGAGCAGTTATGCATCACCAGTGATGCGTAAGAGCAGTTATGCATCACCAGTGGTGCATAAGAGCAGTTATGCATCACCAGTGATGCATAAGCAGTTATGCATCACCAGTGATGCATAAGCAGTTATGCATCACCAGTGATGCATAGGAGCAGTTATGCATCACCAGTGATGCATAAGAGCAGTTATGCATCACCAGTGATGCATAAGAGCAGTTATGCATCACCAGTGATGCATAAGAGCAGTTATGCATCACCAGTGATGCATAAGAGCAGTTATGCATCACCAGTGATGCATAAGAGCTGTTATGCATCACCAGTGATGCGTAAGAGCAGTTATGCATCACCAGTGATGCATAAGAGCAGTTATGCATCACCAGTGATGCATAAGAGCAGTGATGCATAAGAGTAGTTATGCATCACCAGTGATGCATAAGAGCAGTTATGCATCACCAGTGATGCATAAGCAGTTATGCATCACCAGTGATGCATAAGAGCAGTTATGCATCACCAGTGATGCATAAGAGCAATTATGCATCACCAGTGATGCATAAGAGCTATTATGCATCACCAGTGATGCATAAGAGCAGTTATGCATCACCAGTGATGCATAGGAGCAGCTATGCATCACCAGTGATGCATAGGAGCAGTTATGCATCACCAGTGATGCATAGGAGCAGTTATGCATCAGCAGTGATGCATAAGAGCAGTTATGCATCACCAGTGATGCATAAGAGCAGTTATGCATCACCAGTGATGCATAAGAGCAGTTATGCATCACCAGTGATGCATAAGAGCAGTTATGCATCACCAGTGATGCATAAGAGCAGTTATGCATCACCAGTGATGCATAAGAGCTGTTATGCATCACCAGTGATGCGTAAGAGCAGTTATGCATCACCAGTGATGCATAAGAGCAGTTATGCATCACCAGTGATGCATAGGAGCAGCTATGCATCACCAGTGATGCATAGGAGCAGTTATGCATCACCAGTGATGCATAGGAGCAGTTATGCATCAGCAGTGATGCATAAGAGCAGTTATGCATCACCAGTGATGCATAGGAGCAGTTATGCATCACCAGTGATGCATAGGAGCAGTTATGCATCACCAGTGATGCATAAGAGCAGTTATGCATCACCAGTGATGCATAAGAGCAGTTATGCATCACCAGTGATGCATAAGAGCAGTTATGCATCACCAGTGATGCATAAGAGCTGTTATGCATCACCAGTGATGCGTAAGAGCAGTTATGCATCACCAGTGATGCATAAGAGCAGTTATGCATCACCAGTGATGCATAGGAGCAGTGATGCATAAGAGTAGTTATGCATCACCAGTGATGCATAAGAGCAGTTATACATCACCAGTGATGCATAAGCAGTTATGCATCACCAGTGATGCATAAGAGCAGTTATGCATCACCAGTGATGCATAAGAGCAATTATGCATCACCAGTGATGCATAAGAGCTATTATGCATCACCAGTGATGCATAAGAGCAGTTATGCATCACCAGTGATGCATAGGAGCAGTTATGCATCACCAGTGATGCATAGGAGCAGTTATGCTTACCAGTGATGCATAGGAGCAGTTATGCATCACCAGTGATGCACAGGAGCAGTTATGCATCACCAGTGATGCTTAGGAGCAGCTATGCATTCCCAGTGATGTATGGAGCAGTTATGCATCACCAGTGATGCATAGGAGCAGTAATGCATCACCAGTGATGCAGAGGAGCAGTTATGCATCACTAGTGATGCATAATAGCAGTTATGCATCACCAGTGATGCATAAGCAGTTATGCATCACCAGTTATGCATAAGCAGTTATGCATCACCAGTGATGCATAAGCATAAGCAGTTATGCATCACCAGTGATGCATAAGCAGTTATGCATCACCAGTGATGCAAAAGCAGTTATGCATCACCAGTAATGCAAAAGCAGTTATGCATCACCAGTGATGCATAAGCATAAGCAGTTATGCATCACCAGTGATGCATAAGCAGTTATGCATCACCATGATGCATAAGAGCAGTTATGCATCACCAGTGATGCATAAGAGCAGTTATGCATCACCAGTGATGCATAAGAGCAGTTATGCATCACCAGTGATGCATAAGAGCAGTTATGCATCACTAGTGATGCATAAGAGCAGTTATGCATCACCAGTGATGCATAAGAGCTATTATGCACCACCAGTGATGCATAAGAGCAGTTATGCATCACCAGTGATGCATAGGAGCAGTTATGCATCACCAGTGATGCATAGGAGCAGTTATGCATCACCAGTGATGCATAGGAGCAGTTATGCATCACCAGTGATGCTTAGGAGCAGCTATGCATTACCAGTGATGTATGGAGCAGTTATGCATCACCAGTGATGCATAGGAGCAGTAATGCATCACCAGTGATGCAGAGGAGCAGTTATGCATCACTAGTGATGCATAATAGCAGTTATGCATCACCAGTGATGCATAAGCAGTTATGCATCACCAGTGATGCAAAAGCAGTTATGCATCACCAGTAATGCAAAAGCAGTTATGCATCACCAGTGATGCATAAGCATAAGCAGTTATGCATCACCAGTGATGCATAAGCAGTTATGCATCACCAGTGATGCATAAGAGCAGTTATGCATCACCAGTGATGCATAAGCAGTTATGCATCACCAGTGATGCATAAGAGCAGTTATGCATCACCAGTGATGCATAAGAGCAGTTATGCATCACCAGTGATGCATAAGAGCAGTTATGCATCACCAGTGATGCATAAGCATTTATGCATCACCAGTGATGCATAAGAGCAGTTATGCATCACCAGTGATGCATAAGAGCAGTTATGCATCACTAGTGATGCATAAGAGCAGTTATGCATCACCAGTGATGCATAAGAGCTATTATGCAACACCAGTGATGCATAAGAGCAGTTATGCATCACCAGTGATGCATAGGAGCAGTTATGCATCACCAGTGATGCATAAGCATAAGCAGTTATGCATCACCAGTGATGCATAAGCAGTTATGCATCACTGGTGATGCATAAATGCTTATGCATCACTGGTGATGCATAACTGCTCTTATGCATCACTGGTGATGCATAACTGCTCTTATGCATCACTGGTGATGCATAAGAGCAGTTATGCATCACCAGTGATGCATAAGAGCAGTTATGCATCACCAGTGATGCATAAGCATTTATGCATCACCAGTGATGCATAAGCATTTATGCATCACCAGTGATGCATAAGAGCAGTTATGCATCACCAGTGATGCATAAAAGCAGTTATGCATCACTAGTGATGCATAAGAGCAGTTATGCATCACCAGTGATGCATAAGAGCTATTATGCACCACCAGTGATGCATAAGAGCAGTTATGCATCACCAGTGATGCATAGGAGCAGTTATGCATCACCAGTGATGCATAGGAGCAGTTATGCATCACCAGTGATGCATAGGAGCAGTTATGCATCACCAGTGATGCATAAGAGCAGTTATGCATCACCAGTGATGCATAAGAGCAGTTATGCATCACCAGTGATGCATAAGAGCAGTTATGCATCACCAGTGATGCATAAGAGCTGTTATGCATCACCAGTGATGCGTAAGAGCAGTTATGCATCACCATTGATGCATAAGAGCAGTTATGCATCACCAGTGATGCATAGGAGCAGTGATGCATAAGAGTAGTTATGCATCACCAGTGATGCATAAGAGCAGTTATACATCACCAGTGATGCATAAGCAGTTATGCATCACCAGTGATGCATAAGAGCAGTTATGCATCACCAGTGATGCATAAGAGCAACTATGCATCACCAGTGATGCATAAGAGCTATTATGCATCACCAGTGATGCATAAGAGCAGTTATGCATCACCAGTGATGCATAGGAGCAGTTATGCATCACCAGTGATGCATAGGAGCAGTTATGCTTACCAGTGATGCATAGGAGCAGTTATGCATCACCAGTGATGCATAGGAGCAGTTATGCATCACCAGTGATGCTTAGGAGCAGCTATGCATTCCCAGTGATGTATGGAGCAGTTATGCATCACCAGTGATGCATAGGAGCAGTAATGCATCACCAGTGATGCAGAGGAGCAGTTATGCATCACTAGTGATGCATAATAGCAGTTATGCATCACCAGTGATGCATAAGCAGTTATGCATCACCAGTTATGCATAAGCAGTTATGCATCACCAGTGATGCATAAGCATAAGCAGTTATGCATCACCAGTGATGCATAAGCAGTTATGCATCACCAGTGATGCAAAAGCAGTTATGCATCACCAGTAATGCAAAAGCAGTTATGCATCACCAGTGATGCATAAGCATAAGCAGTTATGCATCACCAGTGATGCATAAGCAGTTATGCATCACCAGTGATGCATAAGAGCAGTTATGCATCACCAGTGATGCATAAGAGCAGTTATGCATCACCAGTGATGCATAAGAGCAGTTATGCATCACCAGTGATGCATAAGCATTTATGCATCACCAGTGATGCATAAGAGCAGTTATGCATCACCAGTGATGCATAAGAGCAGTTATGCATCACTAGTGATGCATAAGAGCAGTTATGCATCACCAGTGATGCATAAGAGCTATTATGCACCACCAGTGATGCATAAGAGCAGTTATGCATCACCAGTGATGCATAGGAGCAGTTATGCATCACCAGTGATGCATAGGAGCAGTTATGCATCACCAGTGATGCATAAGCATAAGCAGTTATGCATCACCAGTGATGCATAAGCAGTTATGCATCACCAGTGATGCATAAGCAGTTATGCATCACCAGTGATGCATAAGAGCAGTTATGCATCACCAGTGATGCATAGGAGCAGTTATGCATCACCAGTGATGCATAGGAGCAGTTATGCATCACCAGTGATGCATAGGAGCAGTTATGCATCACCAGTGATGCATAAGAGCAGTTATGCATCACCAGTGATGCATAAGAGCAGTTATGCATCACCAGTGATGCATAAGAGCAGTTATGCATCACCAGTGATGCATAAGAGCAGTTATGCATCACCAGTGATGCGTAAGAGCAGTTATGCATCACCAGTGGTGCATAAGAGCAGTTATGCATCACCAGTGATGCATAAGCAGTTATGCATCACCAGTGATGCATAGGAGCAGTTATGCATCACCAGTGATGCATAAGAGCAGTTATGCATCACCAGTGATGCATAAGAGCAGTTATGCATCACCAGTGATGCATAAGAGCAGTTATGCATCACCAGTGATGCATAAGAGCAGTTATGCATCACCAGTGATGCATAAGAGCTGTTATGCATCACCAGTGATGCGTAAGAGCAGTTATGCATCACCAGTGATGCATAAGAGCAGTTATGCATCACCAGTGATGCATAAGAGCAGTGATGCATAAGAGTAGTTATGCATCACCAGTGATGCATAAGAGCAGTTATGCATCACCAGTGATGCATAAGCAGTTATGCATCACCAGTGATGCATAAGAGCAGTTATGCATCACCAGTGATGCATAAGAGCAATTATGCATCACCAGTGATGCATAAGAGCTATTATGCATCACCAGTGATGCATAAGAGCAGTTATGCATCACCAGTGATGCATAGGAGCAGCTATGCATCACCAGTGATGCATAGGAGCAGTTATGCATCACCAGTGATGCATAGGAGCAGTTATGCATCACCAGTGATGCATAAGAGCAGTTATGCATCACCAGTGATGCATAAGAGCAGTTATGCATCACCAGTGATGCATAAGAGCAGTTATGCATCACCAGTGATGCATAAGAGCAGTTATGCATCACCAGTGATGCATAAGAGCTGTTATGCATCACCAGTGATGCGTAAGAGCAGTTATGCATCACCAGTGATGCATAAGAGCAGTTATGCATCACCAGTGATGCATAGGAGCAGCTATGCATCACCAGTGATGCATAGGAGCAGTTATGCATCACCAGTGATGCATAGGAGCAGTTATGCATCAGCAGTGATGCATAAGAGCAGTTATGCATCACCAGTGATGCATAGGAGCAGTTATGCATCACCAGTGATGCATAGGAGCAGTTATGCATCACCAGTGATGCATAAGAGCAGTTATGCATCACCAGTGATGCATAAGAGCAGTTATGCATCACCAGTGATGCATAAGAGCAGTTATGCATCACCAGTGATGCATAAGAGCTGTTATGCATCACCAGTGATGCGTAAGAGCAGTTATGCATCACCAGTGATGCATAAGAGCAGTTATGCATCACCAGTGATGCATAGGAGCAGTGATGCATAAGAGTAGTTATGCATCACCAGTGATGCATAAGAGCAGTTATACATCACCAGTGATGCATAAGCAGTTATGCATCACCAGTGATGCATAAGAGCAGTTATGCATCACCAGTGATGCATAAGAGCAATTATGCATCACCAGTGATGCATAAGAGCTATTATGCATCACCAGTGATGCATAAGAGCAGTTATGCATCACCAGTGATGCATAGGAGCAGTTATGCATCACCAGTGATGCATAGGAGCAGTTATGCTTACCAGTGATGCATAGGAGCAGTTATGCATCACCAGTGATGCACAGGAGCAGTTATGCATCACCAGTGATGCTTAGGAGCAGCTATGCATTCCCAGTGATGTATGGAGCAGTTATGCATCACCAGTGATGCATAGGAGCAGTAATGCATCACCAGTGATGCAGAGGAGCAGTTATGCATCACTAGTGATGCATAATAGCAGTTATGCATCACCAGTGATGCATAAGCAGTTATGCATCACCAGTTATGCATAAGCAGTTATGCATCACCAGTGATGCATAAGCATAAGCAGTTATGCATCACCAGTGATGCATAAGCAGTTATGCATCACCAGTGATGCAAAAGCAGTTATGCATCACCAGTAATGCAAAAGCAGTTATGCATCACCAGTGATGCATAAGCATAAGCAGTTATGCATCACCAGTGATGCATAAGCAGTTATGCATCACCATGATGCATAAGAGCAGTTATGCATCACCAGTGATGCATAAGAGCAGTTATGCATCACCAGTGATGCATAAGAGCAGTTATGCATCACCAGTGATGCATAAGAGCAGTTATGCATCACTAGTGATGCATAAGAGCAGTTATGCATCACCAGTGATGCATAAGAGCTATTATGCACCACCAGTGATGCATAAGAGCAGTTATGCATCACCAGTGATGCATAGGAGCAGTTATGCATCACCAGTGATGCATAGGAGCAGTTATGCATCACCAGTGATGCATAGGAGCAGTTATGCATCACCAGTGATGCTTAGGAGCAGCTATGCATTACCAGTGATGTATGGAGCAGTTATGCATCACCAGTGATGCATAGGAGCAGTAATGCATCACCAGTGATGCAGAGGAGCAGTTATGCATCACTAGTGATGCATAATAGCAGTTATGCATCACCAGTGATGCATAAGCAGTTATGCATCACCAGTTATGCATAAGCAGTTATGCATCACCAGTGATGCATAAGCATAAGCAGTTATGCATCACCAGTGATGCATAAGCAGTTATGCATCACCAGTGATGCAAAAGCAGTTATGCATCACCAGTAATGCAAAAGCAGTTATGCATCACCAGTGATGCATAAGCATAAGCAGTTATGCATCACCAGTGATGCATAAGCAGTTATGCATCACCAGTGATGCATAAGAGCAGTTATGCATCACCAGTGATGCATAAGAGCAGTTATGCATCACCAGTGATGCATAAGAGCAGTTATGCATCACCAGTGATGCATAAGCATTTATGCATCACCAGTGATGCATAAGAGCAGTTATGCATCACCAGTGATGCATAAGAGCAGTTATGCATCACTAGTGATGCATAAGAGCAGTTATGCATCACCAGTGATGCATAAGAGCTATTATGCAACACCAGTGATGCATAAGAGCAGTTATGCATCACCAGTGATGCATAGGAGCAGTTATGCATCACCAGTGATGCATAAGCATAAGCAGTTATGCATCACTGGTGATGCATAAATGCTTATGCATCACTGGTGATGCATAACTGCTCTTATGCATCACTGGTGATGCATAACTGCTCTTATGCATCACTGGTGATGCATAAGAGCAGTTATGCATCACCAGTGATGCATAAGAGCAGTTATGCATCACCAGTGATGCATAAGCATTTATGCATCACCAGTGATGCATAAGCATTTATGCATCACCAGTGATGCATAAGAGCAGTTATGCATCACCAGTGATGCATAAGAGCAGTTATGCATCACTAGTGATGCATAAGAGCAGTTATGCATCACCAGTGATGCATAAGAGCTATTATGCACCACCAGTGATGCATAAGAGCAGTTATGCATCACCAGTGATGCATAGGAGCAGTTATGCATCACCAGTGATGCATAGGAGCAGTTATGCATCACCAGTGATGCATAGGAGCAGTTATGCATCACCAGTGATGCATAAGAGCAGTTATGCATCACCAGTGATGCATAAGAGCAGTTATGCATCACCAGTGATGCATAAGAGCAGTTATGCATCACCAGTGATGCATAAGAGCTGTTATGCATCACCAGTGATGCGTAAGAGCAGTTATGCATCACCATTGATGCATAAGAGCAGTTATGCATCACCAGTGATGCATAGGAGCAGTGATGCATAAGAGTAGTTATGCATCACCAGTGATGCATAAGAGCAGTTATACATCACCAGTGATGCATAAGCAGTTATGCATCACCAGTGATGCATAAGAGCAGTTATGCATCACCAGTGATGCATAAGAGCAACTATGCATCACCAGTGATGCATAAGAGCTATTATGCATCACCAGTGATGCATAAGAGCAGTTATGCATCACCAGTGATGCATAGGAGCAGTTATGCATCACCAGTGATGCATAGGAGCAGTTATGCTTACCAGTGATGCATAGGAGCAGTTATGCATCACCAGTGATGCATAGGAGCAGTTATGCATCACCAGTGATGCTTAGGAGCAGCTATGCATTCCCAGTGATGTATGGAGCAGTTATGCATCACCAGTGATGCATAGGAGCAGTAATGCATCACCAGTGATGCAGAGGAGCAGTTATGCATCACTAGTGATGCATAATAGCAGTTATGCATCACCAGTGATGCATAAGCAGTTATGCATCACCAGTTATGCATAAGCAGTTATGCATCACCAGTGATGCATAAGCATAAGCAGTTATGCATCACCAGTGATGCATAAGCAGTTATGCATCACCAGTGATGCAAAAGCAGTTATGCATCACCAGTAATGCAAAAGCAGTTATGCATCACCAGTGATGCATAAGCATAAGCAGTTATGCATCACCAGTGATGCATAAGCAGTTATGCATCACCAGTGATGCATAAGAGCAGTTATGCATCACCAGTGATGCATAAGAGCAGTTATGCATCACCAGTGATGCATAAGAGCAGTTATGCATCACCAGTGATGCATAAGCATTTATGCATCACCAGTGATGCATAAGAGCAGTTATGCATCACCAGTGATGCATAAGAGCAGTTATGCATCACTAGTGATGCATAAGAGCAGTTATGCATCACCAGTGATGCATAAGAGCTATTATGCACCACCAGTGATGCATAAGAGCAGTTATGCATCACCAGTGATGCATAGGAGCAGTTATGCATCACCAGTGATGCATAGGAGCAGTTATGCATCACCAGTGATGCATAAGCATAAGCAGTTATGCATCACCAGTGATGCATAAGCAGTTATGCATCACCAGTGATGCATAAGCAGTTATGCATCACCAGTGATGCATAAGAGCAGTTATGCATCACCAGTGATGCATAAGAGCAGTTATGCATCACCAGTGATGCATAAGAGCAGTTATGCATCACCAGTGATGCATAAGAGCAGTTATGCATCACCAGTGATGCATAAGAGCAGTTATGCATCACCAGTGATGCATAAGCATTTATGCATCACCAGTGATGCATAAGAGCAGTTATGCATCACCAGTGATGCATAAGAGCAGTTATGCATCACCAGTGATGCATAAGAGCAGTTATGCATCACCAGTGATGCATAAGAGCTATTATGCACCACCAGTGATGCATAAGAGCAGTTATGCATCACCAGTGATGCATAGGAGCAGTTATGCATCACCAGTGATGCATAGGAGCAGTTATGCATCACCAGTGATGCATAGGAGCAGTTATGCATCACCAGTGATGCATAAGAGCAGTTATGCATCACCAGTGATGCATAAGAGCAGTTATGCATCACCAGTGATGCATAAGAGCAGTTATGCATCACCAGTGATGCATAAGAGCAGTTATGCATCACCAGTGATGCATAAGCAGTTATGCATCACCAGTGATGCATAAGAGCAGTTATGCATCACCAGTGATGCATAAGAGCAATTATGCATCACCAGTGATGCATAAGAGCTATTATGCATCACCAGTGATGCATAAGAGCAGTTATGCATCACCAGTGATGCATAGGAGCAGTTATGCATCACCAGTGATGCATAGGAGCAGTTATGCATCACCAGTGATGCATAGGAGCAGTTATGCATCACCAGTGATGCATAAGAGCAGTTATGCATCACCAGTGATGCATAAGAGCAGTTATGCATCACCAGTGATGCATAAGAGCAGTTATGCATCACCAGTGATGCATAAGAGCAGTTATGCATCACCAGTGATGCGTAAGAGCAGTTATGCATCACCAGTGGTGCATAAGAGCAGTTATGCATCACCAGTGATGCATAAGAGCAGTGATGCATAAGAGTAGTTATGCATCACCAGTGATGCATAAGAGCAGTTATGCATCACCAGTGATGCATAAGCAGTTATGCATCACCAGTGATGCATAGGAGCAGTTATGCATCACCAGTGATGCATAAGAGCAGTTATGCATCACCAGTGATGCATAAGAGCAGTTATGCATCACCAGTGATGCATAAGAGCAGTTATGCATCACCAGTGATGCATAAGAGCTGTTATGCATCACCAGTGATGCGTAAGAGCAGTTATGCATCACCAGTGATGCATAAGAGCAGTTATGCATCACCAGTGATGCATAAGAGCAGTGATGCATAAGAGTAGTTATGCATCACCAGTGATGCATAAGAGCAGTTATGCATCACCAGTGATGCATAAGCAGTTATGCATCACCAGTGATGCATAAGAGCAGTTATGCATCACCAGTGATGCATAAGAGCAATTATGCATCACCAGTGATGCATAAGAGCTATTATGCATCACCAGTGATGCATAAGAGCAGTTATGCATCACCAGTGATGCATAGGAGCAGCTATGCATCACCAGTGATGCATAGGCGCAGTTATGCATCACCAGTGATGCATAGGAGCAGTTATGCATCACCAGTGATGCATAAGAGCAGTTATGTATCACCAGTGATGCATAAGAGCAGTTATGCATCACCAGTGATGCATAAGAGCAGTTATGCATCACCAGTGATGCATAAGAGCAGTTATGCATCACCAGTGATGCGTAAGAGCAGTTATGCATCACCAGTGATGCATAAGAGCAGTTATGCATCACCAGTGATGCATAAGAGCAGTGATGCATAAGAGTAGTTATGCATCACCAGTGATGCATAAGAGCAGTTATGCATCACCAGTGATGCATAAGCAGTTATGCATCACCAGTGATGCATAAGAGCAGTTATGCATCACCAGTGATGCATAAGAGCAGTTATGCATCACCAGTGATGCATAAGAGCTATTATGCATCACCAGTGATGCATAAGAGCAGTTATGCATCACCAGTGATGCATAGGAGCAGTTATGCATCACCAGTGATGCATAGGAGCAGTTATGCATCACTAGTGATGCATAGGAGCAGTTATGCATCACCAGTGATGCATAGGAGCAGTTATGCATCACCAGTGATGCATAGGAGCAGTTATGCTTACCAGTGATGCATAGGAGCAGTTATGCATCACCAGTGATGCATTGGAGCAGTTATGCATCACCAGTGATGCTTAGGAGCATCTATGCATTACCAGTGATGTATGGAGCAGTTATGCATCACCAGTGATGCATAGGAGCAGTAATGCATCACCAGTGATGCAGAGGAGCAGTTATGCATCACTAGTGATGCATAATAGCAGTTATGCATCACCAGTGATGCATAAGCAGTTATGCATCACCAGTTATGCATAAGCAGTTATGCATCACCAGTGATGCATAAGCATAAGCAGTTATGCATCAGCAGTGATGCATAAGCATAAGCAGTTATGTATCACATGTGATGCATAAGCAGTCATGCATCACCAGTGATGCAAAAGCAGTTATGCATCACCAGTGATGCATAAGCAGTTATGCATCACCAGTGATGCATAAGCAGTTATGCATCACCAGTGATGCATAAGCATAAGCAGTTATGCATCACCAGTGATGCATAAGCAGTTATGCATCACCAGTGATGCAAAAGCAGTTATGCATCACCAGTGATGCATAAGCAGTTATGTATCACCAGTGATGCATAAGCATAAGCAGTTATGCATCACCAGTGATGCATAAGCAGTTATGCATCACCAGTGATGCAAAAGCAGTTATGCATCAGCAGTGATGCATAAGCATAAGCAGTTATGTATCACATGTGATGCATAAGCAGTCATGCATCACCAGTGATGCAAAAGCAGTTATGCATCACCAGTGATGCATAAGCAGTTATGCATCACCAGTGATGCATAAGCAGTTATGCATCACCAGTGATGCATAAGCATAAGCAGTTATGCATCACCAGTGATGCATAAGCAGTTATGCATCACCAGTGATGCTAAAGCAGTTATGCATCAGCAGTGATGCATAAGCATAAGCAGTTATGTATCACATGTGATGCATAAGCAGTTATGCATCACCAGTGATGCAAAAGCAGTTATGCATCACCAGTGATGCAAAAGCAGTTATGCATCACCAGTGATGCATAAGCATAAGCAGTTATGCATCACCAGTGATGCATAAGCAGTTATGCATCACCAGTGATGCAAAAGCAGTTATGCATCACCAGTGATGCATAAGCATAAGCAGTTATGTATCACCAGTGATGCATAAGCAGTGATGCATACGCAGTTATGCATCACCAGTGATGCATAAGCAGCTATGCATCACCAGTGATGCATAAGCAGTTATGCATCACCAGTGATGTATAAGCAGTTATGCGTCACCAGTGATGCATAAGCAGTTATGCATCACCAGTGATGTATAAGCAGTTATGCATCACCAGTGATGCATAAGCAGTTATGCATCACCAGTAATGCATAAGCAGTTATGCATCACCAGTGATGCATAAGCAGTTATGCATCACCAGTGATGCATAAGAAGTTATGCATCACCAGTGATGCATTAGCAGTTATGCATCACCAGTGATGCATAAGCAGTTATGCATCACCAGTGATGCATAAGAGCAGTTATGCATCACCAGTAATGCATAAGAGCAGTTATGCATCACCAGTGATGCATAAGCAGTTATGCATCACCAGTGATGCATAAGAAGTTATGCATCACCAGTGATGCATAAGCAGTTATGCATCACCAGTGATGCATAAGCAGTTATGCATCACCAGTGATGCATAAGAGCAGTTATGCATCACCAGTGATGCATAAGAGCAGTTATGCATCACCAGTGATGCATAAGAGCAGTTATGCATCACCAGTGATGCATAAGCATTTATGCATCACCAGTGATGCATAAGAGCAGTTATGCATCACCAGTGATGCATAAGAGCAGTTATGCATCACTAGTGATGCATAAGAGCAGTTATGCATCACCAGTGATGCATAAGAGCTATTATGCACCACCAGTGATGCATAAGAGCAGTTATGCATCACCAGTGATGCATAGGAGCAGTTATGCATCGCCAGTGATGCATAGGAGCAGTTATGCATCACCAGTGATGCATAGGAGCAGTTATGCATCAGCAGTGATGCATAAGAGCAGTTATGCATCACCAGTGATGCATAAGAGCAGTTATGCATCACCAGTGATGCATAAGAGCAGTTATGCATCACCAGTGATGCATAAGAGCAGTTATGCATCACCAGTGATGCGTAAGAGCAGTTATGCATCACCAGTGATGCATAAGAGCAGTTATGCATCACCAGTGATGCATAAGAGCAGTGATGCATAAGAGTAGTTATGCATCACCAGTGATGCATAAGAGCAGTTATGCATCACCAGTGATGCATAAGCAGTTATGCATCACCAGTGATGCATAAGAGCAGTTATGCATCACCAGTGATGCATAGGAGCAGTTATGCATCACCAGTGATGCATAGGAGCAGTTATGCATCACTAGTGATGCATAGGAGCAGTTATGCATCACCAGTGATGCATAGGAGCAGTTATGCATCACCAGTGATGCATAGGAGCAGTTATGCATCACCAGTGATGCATAGGAGCAGTTATGCATCACCAGTGATGCATAGGAGCAGTTATGCTTACCAGTGATGCATAGGAGCAGTTATGCATCACCAGTGATGCATAGGAGCAGTTATGCATCACCAGTGATGCTTAGGAGCAGCTATGCATTACCAGTGATGTATGGAGCAGTTATGCATCACCAGTGATGCATAGGAGCAGTAATGCATCACCAGTGATGCAGAGGAGCAGTTATGCATCACTAGTGATGCATAATAGCAGTTATGCATCACCAGTGATGCATAAGCAGTTATGCATCACCAGTTATGCATAAGCAGTTATGCATCACCAGTGATGCATAAGCAGTTATGCATCACCAGTGATGCAAAAGCAGTTATGCATCACCAGTAATGCAAACGCAGTTATGCATCACCAGTGATGCATAAGCATAAGCAGTTATGTATCACCAGTGATGCATAAGCAGTGATGCATACGCAGTTATGCATCACCAGTGATGCATAAGCAGCTATGCATCACCAGTGATGCATAAGCAGTTATGCATCACCAGTGATGTATAAGCAGTTATGCCTCACCAGTGATGCATAAGCAGTTATGCATCACCAGTGATGTATAAGCAGTTATGCGTCACCAGTGATGCATAAGCAGTTATGCATCACCAGTGATGCATAAGCAGTTATGCATCACCAGTGATGCATAAGCAGTTATGCATCACCAGTAATGCATAAGCAGTTATGCATCACCAGTGATGCATAAGCAGTTATGCATCACCAGTGATGCATAAGCAGTTATGCATCATCAGTGATGCATAAGAGCAGTTATGCATCACCAGTGATGCATAAGAGCAGTTATGCATCACAAGTGATGCATAAGAGCAGTTATGCATCACCAGTGATGCATAAGAGCAGTTATGCATCACCAGTGATGCATAAGCATTTATGCATCACCAGTGATGCATAAGAGCAGTTATGCATCACCAGTGATGCATAAGAGCAGTTATGCATCACTAGTGATGCATAAGAGCAGTTATGCATCACCAGTGATGCATAAGAGCTATAATGCACCACCAGTGATGCATAAGAGCAGTTATGCATCACCAGTGATGTATAGGAGCAGTTATGCATCACCAGTGATGCATA
Source organism: Eustalomyia histrio (assembly GCA_949748255.1). Lineage (NCBI taxonomy): Eukaryota > Metazoa > Arthropoda > Insecta > Diptera > Anthomyiidae > Eustalomyia > Eustalomyia histrio. The sequence goes on from OX456524.1 coordinate 130,988,367, forward strand.
GGAGCAGTTATGCATCACCAGTGATGCTTAGGAGCAGCTATGCATTACCAGTGATGTATGGAGCAGTTATGCATCACCAGTGATGCATAGGAGCAGTAATGCATCACCAGTGATGCAGAGGAGCAGTTATGCATCACTAGTGATGCATAATAGCAGTTATGCATCACCAGTGATGCATAAGCAGTTATGCATCACCAGTTATGCATAAGCAGTTATGCATCACCAGTGATGCATAAGCATAAGCAGTTATGCATCACCAGTGATGCATAAGCAGTTATGCATCACCAGTGATGCAAAAGCAGTTATGCATCACCAGTAATGCAAAAGCAGTTATGCATCACCAGTGATGCATAAGCATAAGCAGTTATGCATCACCAGTGATGCATAAGCAGTTATGCATCACCAGTGATGCATAAGCAGTTATGCATCACCAGTGATGCATAAGAGCAGTTATGCATCACCAGTGATGCATAAGAGCAGTTATGCATCACCAGTGATGCATAAGCATTTATGCATCACCAGTGATGCATAAGAGCAGTTATGCATCACCAGTGATGCATAAGAGCAGTTATGCATCACTAGTGATGCATAAGAGCAGTTATGCATCACCAGTGATGCATAAGAGCTATTATGCACCACCAGTGATGCATAAGAGCAGTTATGCATCACCAGTGATGCATAGGAGCAGTTATGCATCACCAGTGATGCATAAGCATAAGCAGTTATGCATCACCAGTGATGCATAAGCAGTTATGCATCACCAGTGATGCATAAGAGCAGTTATGCATCACCAGTGATGCATAAGAGCAGTTATGCATCACCAGTGATGCATAAGAGCAGTTATGCATCACCAGTGATGCATAAGAGCTGTTATGCATCACCAGTGATGCGTAAGAGCAGTTATGCATCACCAGTGATGCATAAGAGCAGTTATGCATCACCAGTGATGCATAAGAGCAGTGATGCATAAGAGTAGTTATGCATCACCAGTGATGCATAAGAGCAGTTATGCATCACCAGTGATGCATAAGCAGTTATGCATCACCAGTGATGCATAAGAGCAGTTATGCATCACCAGTGATGCATAAGAGCAATTATGCATCACCAGTGATGCATAAGAGCTATTATGCATCACCAGTGATGCATAAGAGCAGTTATGCATCACCAGTGATGCATAGGAGCAGTTATGCATCACCAGTGATGCATAGGAGCAGTTATGCTTACCAGTGATGCATAGGAGCAGTTATGCATCACCAGTGATGCATAGGAGCAGTTATGCATCACCAGTGATGCTTAGGAGCAGCTATGCATTCCCAGTGATGTATGGAGCAGTTATGCATCACCAGTGATGCATAGGAGCAGTAATGCATCACCAGTGATGCAGAGGAGCAGTTATGCATCACTAGTGATGCATAATAGCAGTTATGCATCACTGGTGATGCATAGGAGCAGTTATGCATCACCAGTGATGCATAGGAGCAGTTATGCATCACCAGTGATGCATAAGAGCAGTTATGCATCACCAGTGATGCATAAGAGCAGTTATGCATCACCAGTGATGCATAAGAGCAGTTATGCATCACCAGTGATGCATAAGAGCAGTTATGCATCACCAGTGATGCGTAAGAGCAGTTATGCATCACCAGTGATGCATAAGAGCAGTTATGCATCACCAGTGATGCATAAGAGCAGTGATGCATAAGAGTAGTTATGCATCACCAGTGATGCATAAGAGCAGCTATGCATCACCAGTGATGCATAAGCAGTTATGCATCACCAGTGATGCATAGGAGCAGTTATGCATCACCAGTGATGCATAAGAGCAGTTATGCATCACCAGTGATGCATAAGAGCAGTTATGCATCACTAGTGATGCATAAGAGCAGTTATGCATCACCAGTGATGCATAAGAGCAGTTATGCATCACCAGTGATGCGTAAGAGCAGTTATGCATCACCAGGCATCACTGGTGGTGCATAATAGCAGTGCAGTGATGCATACGCAGTTATGCATCACCAGTGATGCATAAGCAGCTATGCATCACCAGTGATGCATAAGCAGTTATGCATCAAAAGTGATGCATAAGAGCAGTTATGCATCACCAGTGATGCATAAGAGCAGTTATGCATCACCAGTGATGCGTAAGAGCAGTTATGCATCACCAGGCATCACTGGTGGTGCATAATAGCTCTTATGCATCACTGGTGATGCATAACTGCTCTTATGCATCACTGGTGATGCATAAATGCTTATGCATCACTGGTGATGCATAACTGCTCTTATGCATCACTGGTGATGCATAACTGCTCTTATGCATCACTGGTGATGCATAACTGCTCTTATGCATCACTGGTGATGCATAACTGCTCTTATGCATCACTGGTGATGCATAACTGCTTATGCATCACTGGTGATGCATAGCTGCTTATGCATCACTGGTGATGCATAACTGCGTATGCATCACTGCTTATGCATCACTGGTGATACATAACTGCTTATGCTTATGCATCACTGGTGATGCATAACTGCTTTTGCATCACTGGTGATGCATAACTGCTTATGCATCACTGGTGATGCATAACTGCTTATGCTTATGCATCACTGGTGATGCATAACTGCTTTTGCATCACTGGTGATGCATAACTGCTTTTGCATCACTGGTGATGCATAACTGCTTATGCATCACATGTGATACATAACTGCTTATGCTTATGCATCACTGCTGATGCATAACTGCTTTAGCATCACTGGTGATGCATAACTGCTTATGCATCACTGGTGATGCATAACTGCTTATGCATCACTGGTGATGCATAACTGCTTATGCATCACTGGTGATGCATAACTGCTTATGCATCACTGGTGATGCATAACTGCTTTTGCATCACTGGTGATGCATGACTGCTTATGCATCACATGTGATACATAACTGCTTATGCTTATGCATCACTGCTTATGCATAACTGCTTTTGCATCACTGGTGATGCATAACTGCTTATGCATCACTGGTGATGCATAACTGCTTATGCTTATGCATCACTGGTGATGCATAACTGCTTATGCATCACTGGTGATGCATAACTGCTATTATGCATCACTAGTGATGCATAACTGCTCCTCTGCATCACTGGTGATGCATTACTGCTCCTATGCATCACTGGTGATGCATAACTGCTCCATACATCACTGGTAATGCATAGCTGCTCCTAAGCATCACTGGTGATGCATAACTGCTCCTATGCATCACTGGTGATGCATAACTGCTCCTATGCATCACTGGTAAGCATAACTGCTCCTATGCATCACTGGTGATGCATAACTGCTCCTATGCATCACTGGTGATGCATAACTGCTCCTATGCATCACTAGTGATGCATAACTGCTCCTATGCATCACTGGTGATGCATAACTGCTCCTATGCATCACTGGTGATGCATAACTGCTCTTATGCATCACTGGTGATGCATAATAGCTCTTATGCATCACTGGTGATGCATAACTGCTCTTATGCATCACTGGTGATGCATAACTGCTCTTATGCATCACTGGTGATGCATAACTGCTTATGCATCACTGGTGATGCATAACTGCTCTTATGCATCACTGGTGATGCATAACTACTCTTATGCATCACTGCTCTTATGCATCACTGGTGATGCATAACTGCTCTTATGCATCACTGGTGATGCATAACTGCTCTTACGCATCACTGGTGATGCATAACTGCTCTTATGCATCACTGGTGATGCATAACTGCTCTTATGCATCACTGGTGATGCATAACTGCTCTTATGCATCACTGGTGATGCATAACTGCTCTTATGCATCACTGGTGATGCATAACTGCTCCTATGCATCACTGGTGATGCATAACTGCTCCTATGCATCACTGGTGATGCATAACTGCTCCTATGCATCACTGGTGATGCATAACTGCTCTTATGCATCACTGGTGATGCATAATAGCTCTTATGCATCACTGGTGATGCATAATTGCTCTTATGCATCACTGGTGATGCATAACTGCTCTTATGCATCACTGGTGATGCATAACTGCTTATGCATCACTGGTGATGCATAACTGCTCTTATGCATCACTGGTGATGCATAACTACTCTTATGCATCACTGCTCTTATGCATCACTGGTGATGAATAACTGCTCTTATGCATCACTGGTGATGCATAACTGCTCTTACGCATCACTGGTGATGCATAACAGCTCTTATGCATCACTGGTGATGCATAACTGCTCTTATGCATCACTGGTGATGCATAACTGCTCTTATGCATAACTGGTGATGCATAACTGCTCTTATGCATCACTGATGATGCATAACTGCTCTTATGCATCACTGGTGATGCATAACTGCTTATGCATCACTGGTGATGCATAACTGCTTATGCATCACTGGTGATGCATAACTGCTTATGCTTATGCATCACTGGTGATGCATAACTGCTCCTATGCATCACTGGTGATGCATAACTGCTCCTATGCATCACTGGTGATGCATAACTGCTCTTATGCATCACTGGTGGTGCATAATAGCTCTTATGCATCACTGGTGATGCATAACTGCTCTTATGCATCACTAGTGATGCATAACTGCTCTTATGCATCACTGGTGATGCATAACTGCTCTTATGCATCACTGGTGATGCATAAATGCTTATGCATCACTGGTGATGCATAACTGCTCTTATGCATCACTGGTGATGCATAACTGCTCTTATGCATCACTGGTGATGCATAACTGCTTATGCATCACTGGTGATGCATAACTGCTTATGCATCACTGGTGATGCATAACTGCTCCTATGCATCACTGGTAAGCATAACTGCTCCTATGCATCACTGGTGATGCATAACTGCTCCTATGCATCACTGGTGATGCATAACTGCTCCTATGCATCACTAGTGATGCATAGGAGCAGTTATGCATCACCAGTGATGCATAAGAGCAGTTATGCATCACCAGTGATGCATAAGAGCAGTTATGCATCACCAGTGATGCATAAGAGCAGTTATGCATCACCAGTGATGCATAAGAGCTGTTATGCATCACCAGTGATGCGTAAGAGCAGTTATGCATCACCAGTGATGCATAAGAGCAGTTATGCATCACCAGTGATGCATAAGAGCAGTGATGCATAAGAGTAGTTATGCATCACCAGTGATGCATAAGAGCAGTTATGCATCACCAGTGATGCATAAGCAGTTATGCATCACCAGTGATGCATAAGAGCAGTTATGCATCACCAGTGATGCATAAGAGCAATTATGCATCACCAGTGATGCATAAGAGCTATTATGCATCACCAGTGATGCATAAGAGCAGTTATGCATCACCAGTGATGCATAGGAGCAGCTATGCATCACCAGTGATGCATAGGCGCAGTTATGCATCACCAGTGATGCATAGGAGCAGTTATGCATCACCAGTGATGCATAAGAGCAGTTATGTATCACCAGTGATGCATAAGAGCAGTTATGCATCACCAGTGATGCATAAGAGCAGTTATGCATCACCAGTGATGCATAAGAGCAGTTATGCATCACCAGTGATGCGTAAGAGCAGTTATGCATCACCAGTGATGCATAAGAGCAGTTATGCATCACCAGTGATGCATAAGAGCAGTGATGCATAAGAGTAGTTATGCATCACCAGTGATGCATAAGAGCAGTTATGCATCACCAGTGATGCATAAGAGCAGTTATGCATCACCAGTGATGCATAAGAGCTATTATGCATCACCAGTGATGCATAAGAGCAGTTATGCATCACCAGTGATGCATAGGAGCAGTTATGCATCACCAGTGATGCATAGGAGCAGTTATGCATCACTAGTGATGCATAGGAGCAGTTATGCATCACCAGTGATGCATAGGAGCAGTTATGCATCACCAGTGATGCATAGGAGCAGTTATGCTTACCAGTGATGCATAGGAGCAGTTATGCATCACCAGTGATGCATTGGAGCAGTTATGCATCACCAGTGATGCTTAGGAGCAGCTATGCATTACCAGTGATGTATGGAGCAGTTATGCATCACCAGTGATGCATAGGAGCAGTAATGCATCACCAGTGATGCAGAGGAGCAGTTATGCATCACTAGTGATGCATAATAGCAGTTATGCATCACCAGTGATGCATAAGCAGTTATGCATCACCAGTTATGCATAAGCAGTTATGCATCACCAGTGATGCATAAGCATAAGCAGTTATGCATCAGCAGTGATGCATAAGCATAAGCAGTTATGTATCACATGTGATGCATAAGCAGTCATGCATCACCAGTGATGCAAAAGCAGTTATGCATCACCAGTGATGCATAAGCAGTTATGCATCACCAGTGATGCATAAGCAGTTATGCATCACCAGTGATGCATAAGCATAAGCAGTTATGCATCACCAGTGATGCATAAGCAGTTATGCATCACCAGTGATGCATAAGCAGTTATGTATCACCAGTGATGCATAAGCATAAGCAGTTATGCATCACCAGTGATGCATAAGCAGTTATGCATCACCAGTGATGCAAAAGCAGTTATGCATCAGCAGTGATGCATAAGCATAAGCAGTTATGTATCACATGTGATGCATAAGCAGTCATGCATCACCAGTGATGCAAAAGCAGTTATGCATCACCAGTGATGCATAAGCAGTTATGCATCACCAGTGATGCATAAGCAGTTATGCATCACCAGTGATGCATAAGCATAAGCAGTTATGCATCACCAGTGATGCATAAGCAGTTATGCATCACCAGTGATGCTAAAGCAGTTATGCATCAGCAGTGATGCATAAGCATAAGCAGTTATGTATCACATGTGATGCATAAGCAGTTATGCATCACCAGTGATGCAAAAGCAGTTATGCATCACCAGTGATGCAAAAGCAGTTATGCATCACCAGTGATGCATAAGCATAAGCAGTTATGCATCACCAGTGATGCATAAGCAGTTATGCATCACCAGTGATGCAAAAGCAGTTATGCATCACCAGTGATGCATAAGCATAAGCAGTTATGTATCACCAGTGATGCATAAGCAGTGATGCATACGCAGTTATGCATCACCAGTGATGCATAAGCAGCTATGCATCACCAGTGATGCATAAGCAGTTATGCATCACCAGTGATGTATAAGCAGTTATGCGTCACCAGTGATGCATAAGCAGTTATGCATCACCAGTGATGTATAAGCAGTTATGCATCACCAGTGATGCATAAGCAGTTATGCATCACCAGTAATGCATAAGCAGTTATGCATCACCAGTGATGCATAAGCAGTTATGCATCACCAGTGATGCATAAGAAGTTATGCATCACCAGTGATGCATTAGCAGTTATGCATCACCAGTGATGCATAAGCAGTTATGCATCACCAGTGATGCATAAGAGCAGTTATGCATCACCAGTAATGCATAAGAGCAGTTATGCATCACCAGTGATGCATAAGCAGTTATGCATCACCAGTGATGCATAAGAAGTTATGCATCACCAGTGATGCATAAGCAGTTATGCATCACCAGTGATGCATAAGCAGTTATGCATCACCAGTGATGCATAAGAGCAGTTATGCATCACCAGTGATGCATAAGAGCAGTTATGCATCACCAGTGATGCATAAGAGCAGTTATGCATCACCAGTGATGCATAAGCATTTATGCATCACCAGTGATGCATAAGAGCAGTTATGCATCACCAGTGATGCATAAGAGCAGTTATGCATCACTAGTGATGCATAAGAGCAGTTATGCATCACCAGTGATGCATAAGAGCTATTATGCACCACCAGTGATGCATAAGAGCAGTTATGCATCACCAGTGATGCATAGGAGCAGTTATGCATCGCCAGTGATGCATAGGAGCAGTTATGCATCACCAGTGATGCATAGGAGCAGTTATGCATCAGCAGTGATGCATAAGAGCAGTTATGCATCACCAGTGATGCATAAGAGCAGTTATGCATCACCAGTGATGCATAAGAGCAGTTATGCATCACCAGTGATGCATAAGAGCAGTTATGCATCACCAGTGATGCGTAAGAGCAGTTATGCATCACCAGTGATGCATAAGAGCAGTTATGCATCACCAGTGATGCATAAGAGCAGTGATGCATAAGAGTAGTTATGCATCACCAGTGATGCATAAGAGCAGTTATGCATCACCAGTGATGCATAAGCAGTTATGCATCACCAGTGATGCATAAGAGCAGTTATGCATCACCAGTGATGCATAAGAGCTATTATGCATCACCAGTGATGCATAAGAGCAGTTATGCATCACCAGTGATGCATAGGAGCAGTTATGCATCACCAGTGATGCATAGGAGCAGTTATGCATCACTAGTGATGCATAGGAGCAGTTATGCATCACCAGTGATGCATAGGAGCAGTTATGCATCACCAGTGATGCATAGGAGCAGTTATGCATCACCAGTGATGCATAGGAGCAGTTATGCATCACCAGTGATGCATAGGAGCAGTTATGCTTACCAGTGATGCATAGGAGCAGTTATGCATCACCAGTGATGCATAGGAGCAGTTATGCATCACCAGTGATGCTTAGGAGCAGCTATGCATTACCAGTGATGTATGGAGCAGTTATGCATCACCAGTGATGCATAGGAGCAGTAATGCATCACCAGTGATGCAGAGGAGCAGTTATGCATCACTAGTGATGCATAATAGCAGTTATGCATCACCAGTGATGCATAAGCAGTTATGCATCACCAGTTATGCATAAGCAGTTATGCATCACCAGTGATGCATAAGCAGTTATGCATCACCAGTGATGCAAAAGCAGTTATGCATCACCAGTAATGCAAACGCAGTTATGCATCACCAGTGATGCATAAGCATAAGCAGTTATGTATCACCAGTGATGCATAAGCAGTGATGCATACGCAGTTATGCATCACCAGTGATGCATAAGCAGCTATGCATCACCAGTGATGCATAAGCAGTTATGCATCACCAGTGATGTATAAGCAGTTATGCCTCACCAGTGATGCATAAGCAGTTATGCATCACCAGTGATGTATAAGCAGTTATGCGTCACCAGTGATGCATAAGCAGTTATGCATCACCAGTGATGCATAAGCAGTTATGCATCACCAGTGATGCATAAGCAGTTATGCATCACCAGTAATGCATAAGCAGTTATGCATCACCAGTGATGCATAAGCAGTTATGCATCACCAGTGATGCATAAGCAGTTATGCATCATCAGTGATGCATAAGAGCAGTTATGCATCACCAGTGATGCATAAGAGCAGTTATGCATCACAAGTGATGCATAAGAGCAGTTATGCATCACCAGTGATGCATAAGAGCAGTTATGCATCACCAGTGATGCATAAGCATTTATGCATCACCAGTGATGCATAAGAGCAGTTATGCATCACCAGTGATGCATAAGAGCAGTTATGCATCACTAGTGATGCATAAGAGCAGTTATGCATCACCAGTGATGCATAAGAGCTATAATGCACCACCAGTGATGCATAAGAGCAGTTATGCATCACCAGTGATGTATAGGAGCAGTTATGCATCACCAGTGATGCATAGGAGCAGTTATGCATCACCAGTGATGCTTAGGAGCAGCTATGCATTACCAGTGATGTATGGAGCAGTTATGCATCACCAGTGATGCATAGGAGCAGTAATGCATCACCAGTGATGCAGAGGAGCAGTTATGCATCACTAGTGATGCATAATAGCAGTTATGCATCACCAGTGATGCATAAGCAGTTATGCATCACCAGTTATGCATAAGCAGTTATGCATCACCAGTGATGCATAAGCATAAGCAGTTATGCATCACCAGTGATGCATAAGCAGTTATGCATCACCAGTGATGCAAAAGCAGTTATGCATCACCAGTAATGCAAAAGCAGTTATGCATCACCAGTGATGCATAAGCATAAGCAGTTATGCATCACCAGTGATGCATAAGCAGTTATGCATCACCAGTGATGCATAAGCAGTTATGCATCACCAGTGATGCATAAGAGCAGTTATGCATCACCAGTGATGCATAAGAGCAGTTATGCATCACCAGTGATGCATAAGCATTTATGCATCACCAGTGATGCATAAGAGCAGTTATGCATCACCAGTGATGCATAAGAGCAGTTATGCATCACTAGTGATGCATAAGAGCAGTTATGCATCACCAGTGATGCATAAGAGCTATTATGCACCACCAGTGATGCATAAGAGCAGTTATGCATCACCAGTGATGCATAGGAGCAGTTATGCATCACCAGTGATGCATAAGCATAAGCAGTTATGCATCACCAGTGATGCATAAGCAGTTATGCATCACCAGTGATGCATAAGAGCAGTTATGCATCACCAGTGATGCATAAGAGCAGTTATGCATCACCAGTGATGCATAAGAGCAGTTATGCATCACCAGTGATGCATAAGAGCTGTTATGCATCACCAGTGATGCGTAAGAGCAGTTATGCATCACCAGTGATGCATAAGAGCAGTTATGCATCACCAGTGATGCATAAGAGCAGTGATGCATAAGAGTAGTTATGCATCACCAGTGATGCATAAGAGCAGTTATGCATCACCAGTGATGCATAAGCAGTTATGCATCACCAGTGATGCATAAGAGCAGTTATGCATCACCAGTGATGCATAAGAGCAATTATGCATCACCAGTGATGCATAAGAGCTATTATGCATCACCAGTGATGCATAAGAGCAGTTATGCATCACCAGTGATGCATAGGAGCAGTTATGCATCACCAGTGATGCATAGGAGCAGTTATGCTTACCAGTGATGCATAGGAGCAGTTATGCATCACCAGTGATGCATAGGAGCAGTTATGCATCACCAGTGATGCTTAGGAGCAGCTATGCATTCCCAGTGATGTATGGAGCAGTTATGCATCACCAGTGATGCATAGGAGCAGTAATGCATCACCAGTGATGCAGAGGAGCAGTTATGCATCACTAGTGATGCATAATAGCAGTTATGCATCACTGGTGATGCATAGGAGCAGTTATGCATCACCAGTGATGCATAGGAGCAGTTATGCATCACCAGTGATGCATAAGAGCAGTTATGCATCACCAGTGATGCATAAGAGCAGTTATGCATCACCAGTGATGCATAAGAGCAGTTATGCATCACCAGTGATGCATAAGAGCAGTTATGCATCACCAGTGATGCGTAAGAGCAGTTATGCATCACCAGTGATGCATAAGAGCAGTTATGCATCACCAGTGATGCATAAGAGCAGTGATGCATAAGAGTAGTTATGCATCACCAGTGATGCATAAGAGCAGCTATGCATCACCAGTGATGCATAAGCAGTTATGCATCACCAGTGATGCATAGGAGCAGTTATGCATCACCAGTGATGCATAAGAGCAGTTATGCATCACCAGTGATGCATAAGAGCAGTTATGCATCACTAGTGATGCATAAGAGCAGTTATGCATCACCAGTGATGCATAAGAGCAGTTATGCATCACCAGTGATGCGTAAGAGCAGTTATGCATCACCAGGCATCACTGGTGGTGCATAATAGCAGTGCAGTGATGCATACGCAGTTATGCATCACCAGTGATGCATAAGCAGCTATGCATCACCAGTGATGCATAAGCAGTTATGCATCAAAAGTGATGCATAAGAGCAGTTATGCATCACCAGTGATGCATAAGAGCAGTTATGCATCACCAGTGATGCGTAAGAGCAGTTATGCATCACCAGGCATCACTGGTGGTGCATAATAGCTCTTATGCATCACTGGTGATGCATAACTGCTCTTATGCATCACTGGTGATGCATAAATGCTTATGCATCACTGGTGATGCATAACTGCTCTTATGCATCACTGGTGATGCATAACTGCTCTTATGCATCACTGGTGATGCATAACTGCTCTTATGCATCACTGGTGATGCATAACTGCTCTTATGCATCACTGGTGATGCATAACTGCTTATGCATCACTGGTGATGCATAGCTGCTTATGCATCACTGGTGATGCATAACTGCGTATGCATCACTGCTTATGCATCACTGGTGATACATAACTGCTTATGCTTATGCATCACTGGTGATGCATAACTGCTTTTGCATCACTGGTGATGCATAACTGCTTATGCATCACTGGTGATGCATAACTGCTTATTCTTATGCATCACTGGTGATGCATAACTGCTTTTGCATCACTGGTGATGCATAACTGCTTTTGCATCACTGGTGATGCATAACTGCTTTTGCATCACTGGTGATGCATAACTGCTTATGCATCACATGTGATACATAACTGCTTATGCTTATGCATCACTGCTGATGCATAACTGCTTTAGCATCACTGGTGATGCATAACTGCTTATGCATCACTGGTGATGCATAACTGCTTATGCATCACTGGTGATGCATAACTGCTTATGCATCACTGGTGATGCATAACTGCTTATGCATCACTGGTGATGCATAACTGCTTTTGCATCACTGGTGATGCATGACTGCTTATGCATCACATGTGATACATAACTGCTTATGCTTATGCATCACTGCTTATGCATAACTGCTTTTGCATCACTGGTGATGCATAACTGCTTATGCATCACTGGTGATGCATAACTGCTTATGCTTATGCATCACTGGTGATGCATAACTGCTTATGCATCACTGGTGATGCATAACTGCTATTATGCATCACTAGTGATGCATAACTGCTCCTCTGCATCACTGGTGATGCATTACTGCTCCTATGCATCACTGGTGATGCATAACTGCTCCATACATCACTGGTAATGCATAGCTGCTCCTAAGCATCACTGGTGATGCATAACTGCTCCTATGCATCACTGGTGATGCATAACTGCTCCTATGCATCACTGGTAAGCATAACTGCTCCTATGCATCACTGGTGATGCATAACTGCTCCTATACATCACTGGTGATGCATAACTGCTCCTATGCATCACTAGTGATGCATAACTGCTCCTATGCATCACTGGTGATGCATAACTGCTCCTATGCATCACTGGTGATGCATAACTGCTCTTATGCATCACTGGTGATGCATAATAGCTCTTATGCATCACTGGTGATGCATAACTGCTCTTATGCATCACTGGTGATGCATAACTGCTCTTATGCATCACTGGTGATGCATAACTGCTTATGCATCACTGGTGATGCATAACTGCTCTTATGCATCACTGGTGATGCATAACTACTCTTATGCATCACTGCTCTTATGCATCACTGGTTATGCATAACTGCTCTTATGCATCACTGGTGATGCATAACTGCTCTTACGCATCACTGGTGATGCATAACTGCTCTTATGCATCACTGGTGATGCATAACTGCTCTTATGCATCACTGGTGATGCATAACTGCTCTTATGCATCACTGGTGATGCATAACTGCTCTTATGCATCACTGGTGATGCATAACTGCTCCTATGCATCACTGGTGATGCATAACTGCTCCTATGCATCACTGGTGATGCATAACTGCTCCTATGCATCACTGGTGATGCATAACTGCTCTTATGCATCACTGGTGATGCATAATAGCTCTTATGCATCACTGGTGATGCATAATTGCTCTTATGCATCACTGGTGATGCATAACTGCTCTTATGCATCACTGGTGATGCATAACTGCTTATGCATCACTGGTGATGCATAACTGCTCTTATGCATCACTGGTGATGCATAACTACTCTTATGCATCACTGCTCTTATGCATCACTGGTGATGAATAACTGCTCTTATGCATCACTGGTGATGCATAACTGCTCTTACGCATCACTGGTGATGCATAACAGCTCTTATGCATCACTGGTGATGCATAACTGCTCTTATGCATCACTGGTGATGCATAACTGCTCTTATGCATCACTGGTGATGCATAACTGCTCTTATGCATCACTGATGATGCATAACTGCTCTTATGCATCACTGGTGATGCATAACTGCTTATGCATCACTGGTGATGCATAACTGCTTATGCATCACTGGTGATGCATAACTGCTTATGCTTATGCATCACTGGTGATGCATAACTGCTCCTATGCATCACTGGTGATGCATAACTGCTCCTATGCATCACTGGTGATGCATAACTGCTCTTATGCATCACTGGTGGTGCATAATAGCTCTTATGCATCACTGGTGATGCATAACTGCTCTTATGCATCACTAGTGATGCATAACTGCTCTTATGCATCACTGGTGATGCATAACTGCTCTTATGCATCACTGGTGATGCATAAATGCTTATGCATCACTGGTGATGCATAACTGCTCTTATGCATCACTGGTGATGCATAACTGCTCTTATGCATCACTGGTGATGCATAACTGCTTATGCATCACTGGTGATGCATAACTGCTTATGCATCACTGGTGATGCATAACTGCTTATGCTTATGCATCACTGGTGATGCATAACTGCTTTTGCATTACTGGTGATGCATAACTGCTTTTGCATCACTGGTGATGCATAACTGCTTATGCATCACTGGTGATGCATAACTGCTTATGCATCACTGGTGATGCATAACTGCTTATGCATAACTGGTGATGCATAACTGCTTATGCATCACTGGTGATGCATAACTGCTATTATGCATCACTAGTGATGCATAACTGCTCCTCTGCATCACTGGTGATGCATAACTGCTCCTATGCATCACTGGTGATGCATAACTGCTCCTATGCATCACTGGTAAGCATAACTGCTCCTATGCATCACTGGTGATGCATAACTGCTCCTATGCATCACTGGTGATGCATAACTGCTCCTATGCATCACTAGTGATGCATAACTGCTCCTATGCATCACTGGTGATGCATAACTGCTCCTATGCATCACTGGTGATGCATAACTGCTCTTATGCATCACTGGTGATGCATAATAGCTCTTATGCATCAGTGGTGATGCATAACTGCTCTTATGCATCACTGGTGATGCATAACTGCTCTTATGCATCACTGGTGATGCATAACTGCTCTTATGCATCACTGGTGATGCATAACTACTCTTATGCATCACTGCTCTTATGCATCTCTGGTGATGCATGACTGCTCTTATGCATCACTGGTGATGCATAACTGCTCTTACGCATCACTGGTGATGCATAACTGCTCTTATGCATCACTGGTGATGCATAACTGCTCTTATGCATCACTGGTGATGCATAATAGCTCTTATGCATCACTGGTGATGCATAACTGCTCTTATGCATCACTGGTGATGCATAACTGCTCTTATGCATCACTGGTGATGCATAACTGCTCTTATGCATCACTGGTGATGCATAACTGCTTATGCATCACTGGTGATGCATAACTGCTCTTATGCATCACTGGTGATGCATAACTACTCTTATGCATCACTGCTCTTATGCATCACTGGTGATGCATAACTGCTCTTATGCATCACTGGTGATGCATAACTGCTCTTACGCATCACTGGTGATGCATAACTGCTCTTATGCATCACTGGTGATGCATAACTGCTCTTATGCATCACTGGTGATGCATAACTGCTCTTATGCATCACTGGTGATGCATAACTGCTCTTATGCATCACTGGTGATGCATAACTGCTCCTATGCATCACTGGTGATGCATAACTGCTCCTATGCATCACTGGTGATGCATAACTGCTCCTATGCATCACTGGTGATGCATAACTGCTCTTATGCATCACTGGTGGTGCATAATAGCTCTTATGCATCACTGGTGATGCATAACTGCTCTTATGCATCACTGGTGATGCATAAATGCTTATGCATCACTGGTGATGCATAACTGCTCTTATGCATCACTGGTGATGCATAACTGCTCCTATGCATCACTGGTGATGCATAACTGCTCCTATGCACCACTGGTGATGCATAACTGCTCCTATGCATCACTGGTGATGCATAACTGCTCTTATGCATCACTAGTGATGCATAACAGCTCTTATGCATCACTGGTGATGCATAACTGCTCTTATGCATCACTGGTGATGCATAAATGCTTATGCATCACTGGTGATGCATAACTGCTCTTATGCATCACTGGTGATGCATAACTGCTCTTATGCATCACTGGTGATGCATAAGTGCTCTTATGCATCACTGGTGATGCATAACTGCTCTTATGCATCACTGGTGATGCATAACTGCTTATGCATCACTGGTGATGCATAACTGCTTATGCATCACTGGTGATGCATAACTTCTTATGCATCACTGGTGATGCATAACTGCTTATGCATCACTGGTGATGCATAACTGCTTATGCATTACTGGTGATGCATAACTGCTTATGCATCACTGGTGATGCATAACTGCTTATGCATCACTGGTGATGCATAACTGCTTATACATCACTGGTGATGCATAACTGCTTATGCATCACTGGTGACGCATAACTGCTTATACATCACTGGTGATGCATAACTGCTTATGCATCACTGGTGATGCATAGCTGCTTATGCATCACTGGTGATGCATAACTGCGTATGCATCACTGCTTATGCATCACTGGTGATACATAACTGCTTATGCTTATGCATCACTGGTGATGCATAACTGCTTTTGCATTACTGGTGATGCATAACTGCTTTTGCATCACTGGTGATGCATAACTGCTTATGCATCACTGGTGATGCATAACTGCTTATGCTTATGCATCACTGGTGATGCATAACTGCTTATGCTTATGCATCACTGGTGATGCATAACTGCTTATGCATAACTGGTGATGCA
Organism: Eustalomyia histrio; assembly: GCA_949748255.1. Classification (NCBI taxonomy): domain Eukaryota; kingdom Metazoa; phylum Arthropoda; class Insecta; order Diptera; family Anthomyiidae; genus Eustalomyia; species Eustalomyia histrio. The sequence goes on from OX456524.1 coordinate 131,005,127, forward strand.
TAACTGCTTATGCATCACTGGTGATGCATAACTGCTATTATGCATCACTAGTGATGCATAACTGCTCCTCTGCATCACTGGTGATGCATTACTGCTCCTATGCATCACTGGTGATGCATAACTGCTCCATACATCACTGGTAATGCATAGCTGCTCCTAAGCATCACTGGTGATGCATAACTGCTCCTATGCATCACTGGTGATGCATAACTGCTCCTATGCATCACTGGTAAGCATAACTGCTCCTATGCATCACTGGTGATGCATAACTGCTCCTATGCATCACTGGTGATGCATAACTGCTCCTATGCATCACTAGTGATGCATAACTGCTCCTATGCATCACTGGTGATGCATAACTGCTCCTATGCATCACTGGTGATGCATAACTGCTCTTATGCATCACTGGTGATGCATAATAGCTCTTATGCATCACTGGTGATGCATAACTGCTCTTATGCATCACTGGTGATGCATAACTGCTCTTATGCATCACTGGTGATGCATAACTGCTTACGCATCACTGGTGATGCATAACTGCTCTTATGCATCACTGGTGATGCATAACTACTCTTATGCATCACTGCTCTTATGCATCACTGGTGATGCATAACTGCTCTTATGCATCACTGGTGATGCATAACTGCTCTTACGCATCACTGGTGATGCATAACTGCTCTTATGCATCACTGGTGATGCATAACTGCTCTTATGCATCACTGGTGATGCATAACTGCTCTTATGCATCACTGGTGATGCATAACTGCTCCTATGCATCACTGGTGATGCATAACTGCTCCTATGCATCACTGGTGATGCATAACTGCTCCTATGCATCACTGGTGATGCATCACTGGTGATGCATAACTGCTCTTATGCATCACTGGTGGTGCATAATAGCTCTTATGCATCACTGGTGATGCATAACTGCTCTTATGCATCACTAGTGATGCATAACTGCTCTTATGCATCACTGGTGATGCATAACTGCTCTTATGCATCACTGGTGATGCATAAATGCTTATGCATCACTGGTGATGCATAACTGCTCTTATGCATCACTGGTGATGCATAACTGCTCTTATGCATCACTGGTGATGCATAACTGCTTATGCATCACTGGTGATGCATTACTGCTTATGCATCACTGGTGATGCATAACTGCTTATGCATCACTGGTGATGGATAACTGCTTATGCATTACTGGTGATGCATAACTGCTTACGCATCACTGGTGATGCATAACTGCTTATGCATCACTGGTGATGCATAACTGCTTATACATCACTGGTGATGCATAACTGCTTATGCATCACTAGTGACGCATAACTGCTTATACATCACTGGTGATGCATAACTGCTTATGCATCACTGGTGATGCATAGCTGCTTATGCATCACTGGTGATGCATAACTGCGTATGCATCACTGCTTATGCATCACTGGTGATACATAACTGCTTATGCTTATGCATCACTGGTGATGCATAACTGCTTTTGCATCACTGGTGATGCATAACTGCTTATGCATCACTGGTGATGCATAACTGCTTATGCTTATGCATCACTGGTGATGCATAACTGCTTATGCTTATGCATCACTGGTGATGCATAACTGCTTTTGCAACACTGGTGATGCATAACTGCTTATGCATCACATGTGATACATAACTGCTTATGCATCACTGCTGATGCATAACTGCTTTTGCATCACTGGTGATGCATAACTGCTTATGCATCACTGGTGATGCATAACTGCTTATGCTTATGCATCACTGGTGATGCATAACTGCTCTTATGCATCACTGGTGATGCATAACTGCTCTTATGCATCACTGGTGATGCATAACTGCTCTTATGCATCACTGGTGATGCATAACTGCTCTTATGCATCACTGCTGATGCATAACTGCTCCTATGCATCACTGGTGATGCATAACTGCTCCTATGCATCACTGGTGATGCATAACTGCTCCTATGCATCACTGGTGATGCATAACTGCTCTTATGCATCACTGGTGGTGCATAATAGCTCTTATGCATCACTGGTGATGCATAACTGCTCTTATGCATCACTAGTGATGCATAACTGCTCTTATGCATCACTAGTGATGCATAACTGCTCTTATGCATCACTGGTGATGCATAAATGCTTTTGCATCACTGGTGATGCATAACTGCTCTTATGCATCACTGGTGATGCATAACTGCTCTTATGCATCACTGGTGATGCATAACTGCTCTTATGCATCACTGGTGATGCATAACTGCTCTTATGCATCACTGGTGATGCATAACTGCTCTTATGCATCACTGGTGATGCATAACTGCTTATGCATCACTGGTGATGCATAACTTCTTATGCATCACTGGTGATGCATAACTGCTTATGCATCACTGGTGATGCATAACTGCTCTTATGCATCACTGGTGATGCATAACTGCTCTTATGCATCACTGGTGATGCATAACTGCTTATGCATCACTGGTGATGCATAACTGCTTATGCATCACTGGTGATGCATAACTTCTTATGCATCACTGGTGATGCATAACTGCTTATGCATCACTGGTGATGCATAACTGCTTATGCATCAGTGGTGATGCATAACTGCTTATACATCACTGGTGATGCACAACTGCTTATGCATCACTGGTGATGCATAGCTGCTTATGCATCACTGATGATGCATAACTGCGTATGCATCACTGCTTATGCATCACTGGTGATACATAACTGCTTATGCTTATGCATCACTGGTGATGCATAACTGCTTTTGCATCACTGGTGATGCATAACTGCTTATGCATCACTGGTGATGCATAACTGCATATGCTGATGCATCACTGGTGATGCATAACTGCTTTTGCATCACTGGTGATGCATAACTGCTTTTGCATCACTGGTGATGCATAACTGCTTATGCATCACATAACTGCTTATGCATAACTGCTTATGCATCACTGGTGATGCATAACTGCTTATGCATCACTGGTGATGCATAACTGCTTATGCATCACTGGTGATGCATAACTGCTTTTGCATCACTGGTGATGCATGACTGCTTATGCATCACATGTGATACATAACTGCTTATGCTTATGCATCACTGCTGATGCATAACTGCTTTTGCATCACTGGTGATGCATAACTGCTTATGCATCACTGGTGATGCATAACTGCTTATGCTTATGCATCACTGGTGATGCATAACTGCTTATGCATCACTGGTGATGCATAACTGCTTATGCTTATGCATCACTGGTGATGCATAACTGCTTTTGCATCACTGGTGATGCATGACTGCTTATGCATCACATGTGATACATAACTGCTTATGCTTATGCATCACTGCTGATGCATAACTGCTTATGCTTATGCATCACTGGTGATGCATAACTGCTTATGCATAACTGGTGATGCATAACTGCTTATGCATCACTGGTGATGCATAACTGCTATTATGCATCACTAGTGATGCATAACTGCTCCTCTGCATCACTGGTGATGCATTACTGCTCCTATGCATCACTGGTGATGCATAACTGCTCCATACATCACTGGTAATGCATAGCTGCTCCTAAGCATCACTGGTGATGCATAACTGCTCCTATGCATCACTGGTGATGCATAACTGCTCCTATGCATCACTGGTAAGCATAACTGCTCCTATGCATCACTGGTGATGCATAACTGCTCCTATGCATCACTGGTGATGCATAACTGCTCCTATGCATCACTAGTGATGCATAACTGCTCCTATGCATCACTGGTGATGCATAACTGCTCCTATGCATCACTGGTGATGCATAACTGCTCTTATGCATCACTGGTGATGCATAATAGCTCTTATGCATCTCTGGTGATGCATAACTGCTCTTATGCATCACTGGTGATGCATAACTGCTCTTATGCATCACTGGTGATGCATAACTGCTTATGCATCACTGGTGATGCATAACTGCTCTTATGCATCACTGGTGATGCATAACTACTCTTATGCATCACTGCTCTTATGCATCACTGGTGATGCATAACTGCTCTTATGCATCACTGGTGATGCATAACTGCTCTTACGCATCACTGGTGATGCATAACTGCTCTTATGCATCACTGGTGATGCATAACTGCTCTTATGCATCACTGGTGATGCATAACTGCTCTTATGCATCACTGGTGATGCATAACTGCTCTTATGCATCACTGGTGATGCATAACTGCTCCTATGCATCACTGGTGATGCATAACTGCTCCTATGCATCACTGGTGATGCATAACTGCTCCTATGCATCACTGGTGATGCATAACTGCTCTTATGCATCACTGGTGATGCATAATAGCTCTTATGCATCACTGGTGATGCATAACTGCTCTTATGCATCACTGGTGATGCATAACTGCTCTTATGCATCACTGGTGATGCATAACTGCTTATGCATCACTGGTGATGCATAACTGCTCTTATGCATCACTGGTGATGCATAACTACTCTTATGCATCACTGCTCTTATGCATCACTGGTGATGCATAACTGCTCTTATGCATCACTGGTGATGCATAACTTCTTATGCATCACTGGTGATGCATAACTGCTTATGCATTACTGGTGATGCATAACTGCTTATGCATTACTGGTGATGCATAACTGCTTATGCATCACTGGTGATGCATAACTGCTTATGCATCACTGGTGATGCATAACTGCTTATACATCACTGGTGATGCATAACTGCTTATGCATCACTGGTGACGCATAACTGCTTATACATCACTGGTGATGCATAACTGCTTATGCATCACTGGTGATGCATAGCTACTTATGCATCACTGGTGATGCATAACTGCGTATGCATCACTGCTTATGCATCACTGGTGATACATAACTGCTTATGCTTATGCATCACTGGTGATGCATAACTGCTTTTGCATCACTGGTGATGCATAACTGCTTTTGCATTACTGGTGATGCATAACTGCTTTTGCATCACTGGTGATGCATAACTGCTTATGCATCACTGGTGATGCATAACTGCTTATGCTTATGCATCACTGGTGATGCATAACTGCTTATGCATAACTGGTGATGCATAACTGCTTATGCATCACTGGTGATGCATAACTGCTATTATGCATCACTAGTGATGCATAACTGCTCCTCTGCATCACTGGTGATGCATTACTGCTCCTATGCATCACTGGTGATGCATAACTGCTCCATACATCACTGGTAATGCATAGCTGCTCCTAAGCATCACTGGTGATGCATAACTGCTCCTATGCATCACTGGTGATGCATAACTGCTCCTATGCATCACTGGTAAGCATAACTGCTCCTATGCATCACTGGTGATGCATAACTGCTCCTATGCATCACTGGTGATGCATAACTGCTCCTATGCATCACTAGTGATGCATAACTGCTCCTATGCATCACTGGTGATGCATAACTGCTCCTATGCATCACTGGTGATGCATAACTGCTCTTATGCATCACTGGTGATGCATAATAGCTCTTATGCATCACTGGTGAAGCATAACTGCTCTTATGCATCACTGGTGATGCATAACTGCTCTTATGCATCACTGGTGATGCATAAATGCTTATGCATCACTGGTGATGCATAACTGCTCTTATGCATCACTGGTGATGCATAACTACTCTTATGCATCACTGCTCTTATGCATCACTGGTGATGCATAACTGCTCTTATGCATCACTGGTGATGCATAACTGCTCTTATGCATCCCTGGTGATGCATAACTGCTCTTACGCATCACTGGTGATGCATAACTGCTCTTATGCATCACTGGTGATGCATAACTGCTCTTATGCATCACTGGTGATGCATAACTGCTCCTATGCATCACTGGTGATGCATAACTGCTCCTATGCATCACTGGTGATGCATAACTGCTCCTATGCATCACTGGTGATGCATAACTGCTCTTATGCATCACTGGTGGTGCATAATAGCTCTTATGCATCACTGGTGATGCATAACTGCTCTTATGCATCACTAGTGATGCATAACTGCTCTTATGCATCACTGGTGATGCATAACTGCTTATGCTTATGCATCACTGGTGATGCATAACTGCTTATGCATCACTGGTGATGCATAACTGCTTATGCATCACTGGTGATGCATAACTGCTTATGCATCACTGGTGATGCATAACTGCTTATGCATCATTGGTGATGCATAACTGCTTTTGCATCACTGGTGATGCATGACTGCTTATGCATCACATGTGATACATAATTGCTTATGCATCACATGTGATACATAATTGCTTATGCATCACTGGTGATGCATAACTTCTTATGCATCACTGGTGATGCATAACTGCTTATGCATCACTGGTGATGCATAACTGCTCTCATGCATCACTGGTGATGCATAACTGCTCTTATGCATCACTGGTGATGCATAACTGCTTATGCATCACTGGTGATGCATAACTGCTTATGCATCACTGGTGATGCATAACTGCTCTTATGCATCACTGGTGATGCATAACTGCTCTTATGCATCACTGGTGATGCATAACTGCTCTTATGCATCACTGGTGATGCATAACTGCTCCTATGCATAACTGGTGATGCATAACTGCTCCTATGCATCACTGGTGATGCATAACTGCTCCTATGCATCACTGGTGATGCATGACTGCTCCTATGCATCACTGGGGATGCATAACTGCTCTTATGCATCACTAGTGATGCATAACTGCTCTTATGCATCACTGGTGATGCATAACTGCTCTTATGCATCACTGGTGATGCATAAATGCTTATGCATCACTGGTGATGCATAACTGCTCTTATGCATCACTGGTGATGCATAACTGCTCTTATGCATCACTGGTGATGCATAACTGCTCTTATGCATCACTGGTGATGCATAACTGCTCTTATGCATCACTGGTGATGCATAACTGCTTATGCATCACTGGTGATGCATAACTGCTTATGCATCACTGGTGATGCATAATTTCTTATGCATCACTGGTGATGCATAACTGCTTATGCATCACTGGTGATGCATAACTGCTTATGCATTACTGGTGATGCATAACTGCTTATGCATCACTGGTGATGCATAACTGCTTATGCATCACTGGTGATGCATAACTGCTTATACATCACTGGTGATGCATAACTGCTTATGCATCACTGGTGACGCATAACTGCTGATACATCACTGGTGATGCATAACTGCTTATGCATCACTGGTGATGCATAGCTGCTTATGCATCACTGGTGATGCATAACTGCGTATGCATCACTGCTTATGCATCACTGGTGATGCATAACTGCTTATGCATTACTGGTGATGCATAACTGCTTATGCATCACTGGTGATGCATAACTGCTTATGCATCACTGGTGATGCATAACTGCTTATACATCACTGGTGATGCATAACTGCTTATGCATCACTGGTGATGCATAACTGCTTATACATCACTGGTGATGCATAACTGCTTATGCATCACTGGTGACGCATAACTGCTTATACATCACTGGTGATGCATAACTGCTTATGCATCACTGGTGATGCATAGCTGCTTATGCATCACTGGTGATGCATAACTGCTTATGCATCACTGGTGACGCATAACTGCTTTTGCATCACTGGTGATGCATAACTGCTTATGCATCACTGGTGATGCATAACTGCTTTTGCATCACTGGTGATGCATAACTGCTTTTGCATCACTGGTGATGCATAACTGCTTATGCATCACATGTGATACATAACTGCTTATGCTTATGCATCACTGCTGATGCATAACTGCTTTTGCATCACTGGTGATGCATAACTGCTTATGCATCACTGGTGATGCATAACTGCTTATGCTTATGCATCACTGGTGATGCATAACTGCTTATGCATCACTGGTGATGCATAACTGCTTATGCATCACTGGTGATGCATAACTGCTTTTGCATCACTGGTGATGCATGACTGCTTATGCATCACATGTGATACATAACTGCTTATGCTTATGCATCACTGCTGATGCATAACTGCTTTTGCATCACTGGTGATGCATAACTGCTTATGCATCACTGGTGATGCATAACTGCTTATGCTTATGCATCACTGGTGATGCATAACTGCTTATGCATCACTGGTGATGCATAACTGCTTTTGCATCACTGGTGATGCATAACTGCTTATGCATCACATGTGATACATAACTGCTTATGCATCACTGGTGATGCATAACTGCTTTTGCATCACTGGTGATGCATGACTGCTTATGCATCACTTACCTTTTTTTTCTTAAATAATTTTCATTGATGGTAACCGAAACAAACGCGATTATCGGCAAGGGTATCGGTATTTTAGCGATAACGGTATTTTCTATTATTTCGGTAACGGTATTTTAAGGATAACGATTTTTTCAGTTATTTCGGTAACGGTATTTTAGGGGTAACAATAGTCAGTTGAAAGGGTATTAAATCGATAACGGTATTTTAGCAGTATTGCCTGCCAACCCTGTTTTATTTTTATCCTGTTTACATTCTAAATTGTTATTGAAATGTTGAAATAAAATGAGTCATAGAGATGACTAATACCAAGAAATGTACAACACATAATGCAAATATTATAATTATACTTAAGATCCTTGAAGCCTTAAGTAAACAGGAATGATACAAAAACGGGAATGAAAAAAAAAAAAAAACATAAAACTAACGATAATGGGAAACACAACAAATTTAGGAACCGCCAAACAAAATCTAAAAATCAACAGATTGAAAAACTAAGTCTCAGAAACAGGCCTTAATGACTGAACTATTAAATAAAGGATCGTTGTTATCTGTTAAAAATTTTATTTATTAGTAAGAATATATATCTGTTCTGTATTATTATGAATTCTTTGTATACAAAAAAGTAACGTATATATCTTAGAAACACTTGTTAAAATCTTTAAAAATACAGGGTGTCCGCCGGGAAGGTATACTACTTTGTTTTGCCGCCATTTTTATAAACATAAGCCTTGACAGTTCATATTTGGCAGTCGTGAAGTAGCCACGTGGCAAATTTATTATGGAAAAATATTCGATAAACCAACGTGTTTTAATCGTTAAAACAGCTCGCCCATGACAACCCCGAATTTCATGGAAAAAAACATAATGAGTGACGTGGCACATTTTCATAGTGGATTCTGGGCAATGGAAAACCCTCAAATTATTCATCAGTCACCTTTGCATCCATTAAAAGTGACAGTGTGGTGTGCAATTTGGTCAGAAGGAATCATTGGACTTTATTTATTTGAAAATGAAAACGGCGTAACGGTTACTGTGAATGGGGAGCGATATCGTGATATGATTGAAAACTTTTTAACGCCACAACTGTATGCTTTGGGCTTGATTAACATGTTATTTCCGGAAATGGTGATGTTGATTGGCATCCACGCACAGTGTGAGGTTTTAACATTCTAGCTGATCAAAATTGCATATTTCTTTAACAAATAAAGGTACAGTCACGCAATTTGGTACAAGTAATATATGACTAACAACACAACTTCTGTAGAAAAATGGGCGGAATTGGACAATTGCCACGCCCACTTCCCATAATAGATAAAATATAGCGACCCGGTAGGCTAGTTGGTAGCGTGCTAGCTTATCAGCGCGGGGGTCGTGGGTTCGATTCCCACCAGAGGCTCTGGTCTGTTTTCGCTACAACGAGCCGATAGCCCTCGTTGCTAGTGCTCGGTTAGGGTATTAGGATATAATTTGTAATTATATGATTAATAAAATAATTTTTTTTAAATTGGTTTATAATTAATAGCAAGATTGCCTTATCTTGAGTAGGACAATTAGGGAAAATTGCAATACCCTTGTTTTAACCAAACAACACATTACCCATGCATATCTCGTTACCTAAAATGCAAACGGACCAATTAACAAAAAAAAAACAAATGAATACTTTCAATAGAAAAAACATTATAACCATTAAAAAAATAACAATGTTACCAACGTCCTTGTGCATTTAAAGTTACGATATGTGTACCTTAAAAAATAAAAAAGTTATTTTTTTAAAAAAGATTTTTTTTTTATTTTCAATTCAACTCAAAAGAATACAGTATAAAGTTTATTAAAAATAAAAAATATAAATAAATTATTATAAGAATAAGAAAAGTACATATATATATGTTTCGTATCATTCCTCCGAAAGCTGGCCAATAGGTAAAATACACTCAGAATATTATGTAGTTAACTGTTTGTAGTTTAATAAAAAAGTTTTCCGTTCCATTTAAAAATAAAGGAAGTTACATTTATTTTTCAAAGAAACATCTATATTAACTTTTTTATACATTTATTCGAAATAATTTACTATCATTTACCGATTTTTTTCCGTTTCATTTATTTTTTTCATTTGTTTGAAATTAATTAAAAATTTACCCACAAAACGGAAACTTGTGGTTTATTTGTGTCCGTAACAGTTATTATAAATTTAAATTTTGTTTGCTGTCTGTTTCAAAAAAAAATATTCAAATAATTTCAATTTGTTTTTTTATTTAAATTGGTTGTATATATACAAAATTTTTCAATACAAATTACAAGAACTTCATAAACACACATACATACACAAATACATTCACACAAATAGTGTTTATAGCTTCATATGCATACATACATTTTGTATTGTACTAGTATATTAAAAAAACAAAAAATACAAAAACGGAAATAATTTCAAATAAATGAAAAAAACATTTATTTTTTAAGGATTGGTGGGTAAAATTTTGACATTTATTTTAACTGATTATATCAGTTGTTTCTTACGGATGTGTCAGTTGATTAATCAACATTTAAAAATAAATAACAAATGGCATTTAATTTAAATGAAAATTAAGTAGACCGGTTTTTAAATGAAATATCATTTCTTTTAAATGATATTTTCAGTTATTTTAACTTATAAACTTTTTTAAGTGTACAACTGTCTATTATTATTTTACCATGGAAAAGTATTTTGTGTACCGCCACTAGCATATAGTACCATGGGTATTTTTCCAAATATAGATTTCTTGTTTTAATTGTATAATTTTCAAAAGCAACAGAGTTTATTTTATAGTCACATCCCAGGCACTCAAGAATAACATGAAAACGTTCTACCAGCTCCAAATCAATACCAGTAATATTTGACGACTTCTCGGCATCTCGAAAAAAACGTCTGGCAGTGTTGCCATCGTTTGAATTGCCAGAATGATGTTTTGGCATATCCACCAACAATCCTGTTTCATTTTTGAATTGGTTTTGTATATATTTCTTTCCTTTTAATAATTTTGCTTTGTTATCAGCTCCTCGTATTTGACATTTTTTATATCTAATCTGTACGCAATATGTAACAAACACTCCATAAAGCGAATCCATGCATGGAGAGGGGATAGGCCCATTGGCAGCATGTTTTTGTCAACTGGTTTATTTAAAATCGCAATTGGATTACTCATACCCACATAAATAGCAAGCTTGGGATGATGAATAATTTGAAAGAGCACTGCACACTTTTCCATCAATCATACACAAAACTAGCTTGGCTGTGACTTTAAATTTCTTATGCTCAACAGTAACTATAGTTGGCAAAAGAGACAAAATTTGATTTTCTATTTGTTTAGCTTCATTCAAAATAAGGTCTTTTGTCTCTTTTGCAAATACGAATAAATTTTCTAAAGACATTTCAATATTTTCTAAAGACATTTCAAGTGGCACCATAGATATGCTAAACAAACTCTCGTCAGAAATATTTTCTTGAGAAAATGATTGCTTGTAACGATTATGGTCAGCACCGTCACAACCCCATTTGCTCTTAAAAGTCACCTCATTACAATCATCTTCTATCAAAAAAAATGTATCCTTCAAGGCCAAACAAAGTCTTAAGACTGTATGGTCAATAAGTGATTGGAGGCTGACATTCGCGAATGATTCTGTTACATTTATTCCATTTGGATAACATGCACGCTTGAAAATTTTTATAGAATCATAACAGGGAAACATGTTAGAGTTAATAGACGATGTATGTTGTCTCAACAATTGGTAGCCATGTGTAGATAAACCGATATCTATTATCATTGCTAATGCTTGATCAGCAGAAAGGCTCATGGGCTTATCTGAAACAATTCTAATTTTTTGTAAAAGTGTTCCCCTTTTTGGAGAAGCAGTTATAAGCTCACGAACAATTGAGGCCGATGTTCGTTTGCCATCTAAGTGCATTTTCATTTCGGCTGCCATAAATAACTGATCATGATCAACCGTATTCAAAAGTTCTCTTGCTTTCCTTTTTCTTGTTTTTTCTGAGCACTCATGGAATTTTTTCTCTGGCCTTCCACTAGTAGAAACCGAAGAAGAAATTGTTTTATCACAAATAAATTGTGATAAATCAATTTCTAGAGTCAACCAATCAGTATTTGTTTTCAAAAATCGAAGTTTTGTTCTTTTCGATATCTGCCATTTTGAGTTTATTTGTGCGCAAATTTTTTGAGAAAAAGTTTTATTTCTTGCAAATTAAGAGTTTGTTTTGAACCAGTACTAATATTTCCTGAAATAAATTCAAATACACGCAGACATTTTTAATTTTTTTCTGCAAGCAGCCAAACATCAAAAATTTGTTGGCAAGTTGGGGCAGATTTTTTTGGTTGATTCAGAAAGAAGACAAAATAGGTAATCTGATGCAAATAATGCGACTACTTGTGCTTGCTTGTGGATATATTTTTATGTCCAATGAAAAAAAAAAAAAAATTTCAAAATAACTTCTAAAAAGAGATATATTTAAAAACCTTCAAACTTTTATTCTGATCACGTGTTTTACAATTGATTAATTCTGTTAATAAAAAATATACAAAACTACAAAATAAAAAAAATTTGATGAAGATATTGCATTTTATAAAAAAGTTACAACCATTCAAAGTTGGGCTACGCGCCTTAACTTGCTAATGTCTAGCAATAGTCTGCAATTACAGTAAAGTTTAAGGTGCTGTTACTTCATAACGCTGTTAATTTTTTTAATTCCAAATGCAATTATATGTAGTTGGGATTGTTATCAATCAATTCTAGTAAAAATTCTTTAAAAAAAAAAATACAAAAAATTGGATTTTGAGAAGCTAAAATGATAAAACCTTACAGTGTGCCACGGTCGCCTGATTTGACTGCTTCGGGCTTCTTTTTGTGGCGATATCTGAAAAGCAAGGTTTATGCAAACAAACTAGAAACGCTTGAGCAACTCAAAGGAAATATTCGTAATGAAATTAATTAAATACCGCGTGAAATGTGTGAGAATGTAATGAAAAATGTGCTCAAAAGGGCTCGCATTTTTGAGGCTAACAGAGGCGGACATTTATCTGATATTGTGTTCCATACAAAATTGCCGACATTATATAAAACATTTATCAATATAAGATCCATTCTCTTTCATTTAATCAAAAATTATAAAAAAAACAAAGTAGTATACCTTTCCGGCGGACACCCTGTATTTATGTATTAATGCAAGAATCACTTGTTAATTACCATCGAAATTTACTCCTTTGTATGTTATAAGAGAACAAAACCCTGAGATTTATGTTTTTTTTTTATTATAACAATAAAATATAATGTTATATTTCAACCACAATCCAAAAAAAACAAGTAAAAAGGATCATCATTATAACAGGTATAAAGCTGAACTAACCTCAGTTTTTATAAAGTCTTTTTGTTGAAATTTTATTGTTTTTATTCGAATTAATTTTTAATACAAAACCTGTTTAATAATCATGACCAAAATAAATAAAATGACAATGTAGTTTTTAACCTCAAGACATAAAAAATTATACGAAAAAAAAAAACGAAAATAAAGGAGCATTCATAATAAACCCTTACTTAACAAGTTTCGTGTGGATAGTGTTCTTAACAATCATAAAAAAAAGAAGAAAAAATAAATAAAAAACTTATTACACAAAAAAACTGAAATTTAATACAAGGTAAGAAGATTATAAAACCAAAAAATAAAATCGGGCATGCCGACATTAGGATGCCATACATCAATTCGGTTGAAAGTCAACTAATCAGTGTTTGAAACCGTACTTTGGTTCAGTTGCCCTTATGTAAGACTGCCATTATGTAAAACACAGTAAAGTCCATGGATTTACACCCCGAATTTCCAGCAGTTCCTCGTACACATACGGTCCTCGTAGGTTCGAAATGTTCTTAGCCTGACACAGTACACTCACCAAAAAAGTCTGTAATGGCAACTGAATATTTTGCTAATTGCTATTTGAGCTAATTTGAAGGATCGGTCCCCTTTAGTGCTGACTCATCAGCTATCTTGTTGCATAAAACATCACTATGATCTGAGCACAGTCCTTTGTTATGCTGCTTACCGAAATTCTTAAGCTCTCTATGGCATCAGCTGACTGACCTAGATCTGATATGGCTCTCCAGCTGTTTGGTTGTCAATTAAAATAATAAAAAAAAAAAACATTTTTAAGGGAAGCAAAACTCAGGATATTTTCTCAACTACTTAATGTGTTGCTTTCTCTGGAAAGTAATTGCGCGAGATTATATATCTTCGAACAGAAGGTGTCCACCATCCGATGGAGAGTTGGCGAAATTGTTGAAGCTTTTGAGACCTGTTGTGCAAACAAAAAATATATAGGCAGAAGGGCGGTCAAACGGACATCGCTATCGACTGTTAAAGTTATTCTGAGTCGATCCGTAAACTATTACGTTGGTATATGTCCAATAATTTTGGTTTTAGAGTATAAAAAAAATCTTCTTTTAGGTTAACATAAATTACTTGAGGTATTAAAGGTATTATAAAAAATTGTGTGTATTGTTTTTTTAATCTAAAAAGGGGTTTTTGTTTGTATTATAAGTATGTCTTGTTGATTGATTAACCTGACTATTTAAGATTAATTTTTTCCATTTAGAGACAAGAACACAAGTGTTAAAATGGTTCATTTCATTTTGGTTTCTTTTGTAAAGATACGTCTTTTGTACATATAAAATCCAGTTTTAAAATCAACCCTTTTTTGGTATGATTTCTTTACAAACTTAATCTCAAATTACAATAGTTTCACCACTACCCGCATTATGTGGAAAATTTTTTTAATTATGAAAATAAATGTATATTAATCGTTTTTTTAATTAGTAAAGAAATATGATTCTATTTTAGATTTTTAAAATACAAAATTTTTTTATTTGGAGAAACTGTTGGAATTGAAACACTAGATAAGGGAAACGAAATAGAATGGAACAAGGAATTGAAACACTAGGCAAAGGAAATAGAACGGGAAACGGGTAGAACTGAAAAAACTAGACAAATGAACGAAATCGAATGGGAATTTCTGTTTCTTTATTGAACCGCCTAAACCCAACCAGCTAGAATTTTTAAAATACAAAAATTTTTTATTTGGAGAAACTGGTGGAATTGAAACACTAGATAAGGGAAACGAAATAGAATGGAACAAGGAATTGAAACACTAGGCAAAGGAAATAGAACGGGAAACGGGTAGAACTGAAAAACTAGACAAATGAACGAAATCGAATGGGAATTTCTGTTTCTTTATTGAACCGCCTAAACCCAACCAGCTAGAATTTTGTTTCTGCTAATCCAATAGTAAGATATCGTTTGATATTTTGGCCAGGAAAGTTTAAAAACTGGAGCCAGGGACCGAAAATAACAGTTATTTTTAAAATTTAAAATCAAAAAGTCAGGTGGATATAATTTGTCTATCAGATATTTGAATACAGCATATTGATGATGTTATGCTAAGGAATAATAAACTTAAAAGACTTTAATTTTTTTGACTTTTATCAAAAAGTCACTTTATAATAATTATTTTTTGACCGATATTTTTTTGGTCAAAAATAAAAGTTAAAATTTGACTTTTATTTTTTAAGTCAAAAATAAAAGTTAAAATTTGACTTTTATTTTTTAAGTCAAAAATAAAAGTTAAAATATGACTTTTATTTTTCAAGTAAAAAATATAAGTTAACATTTGACTTTTATTTTTTAAGTCAAAAATTAAAGTTAAAATTTGACTTTTATTTTTTAAGTCACAAATAAAAGTTAAAATTTGACTTCTGTTCCTATTGAAAGCAGATGTTAAAAAAGTTAAATAAAATTTTAATTAAATATTAACACAGTTTTTATTTTTAGAATTATAAGTACATGTTGTATTTGTATTAAAACAAAAAGAAAAAAAATTATAATAGAGTACATATGTATACAAAAACGTTTATTGGCTAGAAAGTTAAGGAGTTGGTGTTTTGCATATTTTGCTCTGAAAATACAAATAACATTTAATTTCCTTTATTTCAATATTTAATTGTTCACTATTTCATTGCAATGACTCAGAATTCAATTTCACCATTAATATAGCAGCCAAGTTCTGTTCAGACAAATTGTAGCGCAAGTCGCTGAGAACGCGCGTTCTACACTAACTTGTGTCGCTGGTACTTGATGAATAATACATGCCAAGTCCTTTAGACGGGGATATAAAAATTTCCATAAGGTCGACATCAACGTCAATACGCTTTTCCTTGTATGAGTCAATTTCCATGAATGCTTTGCGAACGAAATCTTTGGAACATCCATCGTCTTCATCGGACGACGCATCTGATAGCTCCATGCCTAAGAGTCCAATTCGTAATTTTGAGGAGCTGCTTTGGTTTGTTGCCTCATGAAATGGGAATGACTCACTACTGGATGTTGTTGGTAGTGGATTAAGACAAGTCTAGTGTATTTAAAAAATAAGAAATAAATAAAAATTTTCTTGTGTATTACTAAATCTCAACTTTTAAAATTTAGTATAGTTACCTGTTCATTATTTTGGATTTGTAGAATGATGTTTTTTAAATGTTTTTTTGCGCGTCCAATTTTTTCTTTCGACAAAACTCTTCTAAATCTTGGATCCAGAAATAAAGCTGAATACATGGTATCATTTTCCATCAATTGTGACTGTCTTGACTTGATGCATTCAACGAGAATTTTACTAATTTCAGTCGTATTAGATTCCAACTCAAACATCATCTCCAGCCATGTTTTATAAAAGTCTCCCAACAGCAATTGACTTCTTTGCAAACTTAAAGTTAAGATGTGCACAGGAGTAAGAACAGATATGATAGTCTCTATTTCCATCCATTCCTCAGAATTCAGTTGCTTGGATACAGCTTCGTTATCTAGGCAAAAATCTTTCAATTTTAAGACACTCTTTAACATTGTAAAAGTTGAGCTCCAACGTGTTGGGACGTCCAATTGAGGTTTCGGCAATTTTAAGTTCTTTAAATTTTTGTAACCAAATTTTAGTAAAAAAGGAAGTACTGCAAAAAGGGTATCATTTTGTGCTTAATCAATGAACAATGCTTTTACTTCTTCATTCATCTATTAAAAATGTTGTTGAAAAGCTTTTAGATCTATTATTAGAATTCCAATGAAAGAAATATCTTTTTTTTTTTCTTTGGAGAAAAATGCAACCAAAATGAAACCATGTAACCAATTTTGGTTAGAAATAACCAAAACAACAACACTGATTGTCATCGATCTTATTTTTCTTATATTTCCATTACATGAAAATGATTTCAAATTAAGCTCTTTTTCGCTCTCCGGGGCTTAGTTAAGGAGAAAAATCGATTTAAAGTTTGTATAAAAATTAAAAAAAAAAATTAAATTTTATTTTTTTTTTTTTGAAAATTCAAATTTTTGGTCGAAAAATAAATGATTTCAAATTAAGCTCTTTTTCGCTCTCCGGGGCTTAGTTAAGGAGAAAAATCGATTTAAAGTTTGTAAAAAAATTAAAAAAAAAATTAAATTTTATTTTTTTTTTTTTTGAAAATTCGAATTTTTGGTCGAAAAATAAAAGCTCTTTTTCGCTCTCCGGGGCTTAGTTAAGGAGGAAAATCGATTTAAAGTTTGTATAAAAATTAAAAAAAAATAAAAAACAAAATAAATTTTTTTTTTTTTTTTTAGAAAATTCGAATTTTTGGACGAAAAATAAATGATTTCAAATTAAGCTCTTTTTCGCTCTCCGGGGCTAAGTTAAGGAGAAAAATCGATTTAAAGTTTGTATAAAAATTAAAAAAAAATTAAAAAAAAATTAAATTTTTTTTTTTTAGAAAATTCGAATTTTTGGACAAAAAATAAATGATTTCAAATTAAGCTCTTTTTCGCTCTCCGGGGCTTAGTTAAGGAGAAAAATCGATTTTTGGACGAAAAATAAATGATTTCAAATTAAGCTCTTTCGCTCTCCGGGGCTTAGTTAAGGAGAAAAATCGATTTAAAGTTTGTATAGAAATTAAAAAAAAAAATACAATTTTTTTTTTTTTTTTAGAAAATTCGAATTTTTGGACGAAAAATAAATGATTTCAAATTAAGCTCTTTTTCGCTCTCCGGGGCTTAGTTAAGGAGAAAAATCGATTTAAAGTTTGTATAAAAATTAAAAAAAAAATTAAATTTTATTTTTTGAAAATTCGAATTTTTGGTCGAAAAATAAATGATTTCAAATTAAGCTCTTTTTCGCTCTCCGGGGCTTAGTTAAGGAGAAAAATCGATTTAAAGTTTGTATAGAAATTAAAAAAAAATTAAAATTTTTTTTTTTTAGAAAATTCGAATTTTTGGACGAAAAATAAATGATTTCAAATTAAGCTCTTTTTCGCTCTCCGGGGCTAAGTTAAGGAGAAAAATCGATTTAAAGTTTTTGGTCGAAAAATAAATGATTTCAAATTAAGCTCTTTTTCGCTCTCCGGGGCTTAGTTAAGGAGAAAAATCGATTTAAAGTTTGTATAAAAATTAAAAAAAAATTATTTTTTTTTTTTTTTAGAAAATTTGAATTTTTGGACGAAAAATAAATGATTTCAAATTAAGCTGTTTTTCGCTCTCCGGGGCTTAGTTAAGGAGAAAACTCGATTTAAAGTTTGTATAAAAATGAATTTTATTTTTTTTTCTTTAGAAAATTCGAATTTTTGGACGAAAAATAAATGATTTCAAATTTAGCTCTTTTTCGCTCTCCGGGGCTTAGTTAAGGAGAAAAATCGATTTAAAGTTTGTATAAAAATTAAAAAAAAAATTAAAAAAAAATTAAATTTTTTTTTTTTAGAAAATTCGAATTTTTGGACAAAAAATAAATGATTTCAAATTAAACTCTTTTTCGCTCTCCGGGGCTTAGTTAAGGAGAAAAATCGATTTTTGGACGAAAAATAAATGATTTCAAATTAAGCTCTTTCGCTCTCCGGGGCTTAGTTAAGGAGAAAAATCGATTTAAAGTTTGTATAGAAATTAAAAAAAAAAATAAAATTTTTTTTTTTTTTAGTTAATTCGAATTTTTGGACGAAAAATAAATGATTTCAAATTAAGCTCTTTTTCGCTCTCCGGCGCTAAGTTAAGGAGAAAAATCGATTTAAAGTTTGTATAAAAATTAAAAAAAAAAATGATTTTTTTTTTGAAAATTCGAATTTTTGGTCGAAAAATAAATGATTTCAAATTAAGCTCTTTTTCGCTCTCCGGGGCTTAGTTAAGGAGAAAAATCGATTTAAAGTTTGTATAGAAATTAAAAAAAAATTAAAATTTTTTTTTTTAGATAATTCGAATTTTTGGACGAAAAATAAATGATTTCAAATTAAGCTCTTTTTCGCTCTCCGGGGCTAAGTTAAGGAGAAAAATCGATTTAAAGTTTTTGGTCGAAAAATAAATGATTTCAAATTAAGCTCTTTTTCGCTCTCCGGGGCTTAGTTAAGGAGAAAAATCGATTTAAAGTTTGTATAAAAATTAAAAAAAAATTATTTTTTTTTTTTTTTAGAAAATTTGAATTTTTGGACGAAAAATAAATGATTTCAAATTAAGCTCTTTTTCGCTCTCCGGGGCTTAGTTAAGGAAAAAAATCGATTTAAAGTTTGTATAGAAATTAAAAAAAAATTAAATTTTTTTTTTTTTTTAGAAAATTCGAATTTTTGGACGAAAAATAAATGATTTCAAATTAAGCTCTTTTTCGCTCTCCGGGGCTAAGTTAAGGAGAAAAATCGATTTAAAGTTTGTATAAAAATGAAAAAAAAATGATTTTTTTTTTTTGAAAATTTGAATTTTTGGCCGAAAAATAAATGATTTCAAATTAAGCTCTTTTTCGCTCTCCGGGGCTTAGTTAGGGAGAAAAATCGATTTAAAGTTTGTATGAAAATTAAAAAAAAAAATTAAATTTTATTTTTTTTTTTTTGAAAATTCGAATTTTTGGTCGAAAAATAAATGATTTCAAATTAAGCTCTTTTTCGCTCTCCGAGGCTTAGTTAAGGGGGAAAATCGATTTAAAGTTTGTATAAAAATTAAAAAAAATTAAATTTTTTTATTTTTTAGAAAATTCGAATTTTTGGACGAAAAATAAATGATTTCAAATTAAGCTCTTTTTCGCTCTCCGGGGCTTAAGGCAAAGAGCAAAGCGGCTCTCATGGAGGCAGTACTGTGAATCCATTGATAACGTCAACGAGCTGTCTCATGAACTGAGTCTGGCTCTGAGACCCTAACCTTACTAATGGAGGCGCACTTTCCTGGGTGTACGGAAACCGGAGGTATGGACGATGGTCATTGGGACGGAATGTCTGTGATATCGAGTCATACGTCCGCCTGCGACGAAGATATAGTCACAGGGGAGAAGATTGAGTGGACGGTCAACACCTTCGACCCATTTTTCCGGCCATGCTCTGCATTATTTCTGCTGGTGAACATATTTGGGAAATGCCTCAGTAGGAGGTATCTGCCTAGCTTACTTAGACCCTATGAGTCTTCGTTGATAAAACCTAGGTGGGATGATCACACAAGAATTCTATACGAAGTGGGTCTTCTTGATCAGGGTATTATTCTGGCGGGGATATCGGATCATAGGAGTATGACCTTGGACTTCGGTGTAACACCACCGGTGGAGTTCCCGGATAGGAAAGGTTGGTGTGGATCCAAGGGACTGTTTGAGGGAATTATGATATTGGTCAGGGGACGTTCCCGTTTTTATTGTACTTGGTGAGACTTATTTGTCTTCCTACTTTTGGTTCTGATATGCGTTCAGAAAAGAAAAGCAACATGTATATTTAGAGTAAAATATAGTTCTGTTTATTAAATGGCGATATTCTGGTATTTATACAGTTGGTATGGGTATGATAAGTACAATTATACATTTCTGTTTTTAAGTGATAAAAGTGTGGTGCGTGATAACGCGCATATGTCTTAATATTATTTTGGCGTCGGCCCCTGTTGGTGCCGTGCGCAAAGTCTGCGGTTTCCGTTGATAAATATAGTGGTAGTTTAGTAATTGTGGTGTCTTGTTGATGCTTTATTACAACATGCGTGATAACGCGCATATTTCTTAATATTAGTTTTGCGTCGGCTCTTGTTGGTGCCATGCGCAAAGTCTGCGGTTTTCGTTGATAAATATAATGATGATGTCGTTTAACGCGAATGGTAGTTTAGTGATTGTGGTGTCTTGTTGATGCTTTGTTATAACAGATGATGGAGGTAATACTGGATCACATCATAGGGGGTCTGCGGTGACAGTTTACGTCGACAGTCAGGCTGCGCTAAGGGCAATGACAAATTATACGGTGCGATCGAGCCTGGTCGCACGGTGTAGGAATGCTCTGAGGAAGCGCATGGTTGCATTCACGGTAAGGCTGTGTTGGGTACACGGACACTGCGAGGTGGATGGCAATGAGGTGGCGGACGAACTCGCGAGGGAGGGTTCGAGTCTGAACTTAGGGGTAACGGACAGGGGCATAAAGCCCCCCTTGTGTCACTACTATGGGGTGATACGGGAAAGGTTCCGTGATGCCGTTAACCGGTCCTGGGGAATAGAGTGGATTGCAGGGTGTCGAGGGCGTTATGGCCCGGACTGGACGCAGGGGCAACCAGGATTCTACTAGGATTGGATAAGGGTGGTCTCAGGACTCTTATAGGGTTCTTAACGGGGCATTGTTCTGTTAGGGCTTTTACGAGTAAATGGGATAATGCCATACCGGACTTCTGCAGACTGTGCGGGGATGTTGAGGAAATAGACAGTAGAGCATGTACTGTGCCACTGTCCTAGGATGCACGGTCTCAGGCAGAAATAGCTAGGGGATAGGTTTCACGACGAACTGGGGTGTATCGCTGGATGTAATCCAGCCGATCTACTAGGGTTTCTCAGGGAAATTGAACGGCTGTTTCTGACGATGGGACTGTAGAGGGGTTATGTCCTACGTAGTTTCTAAATTTCTTCGGACCTCTTAACTTTCATCTTCTTTATTTCTCTTTTTATCTCTCTCTCTCTCTTCTTCCTCTATACTGAAGGGATTCACAATGGACCGCATTGGTGGTAAATTACCTCATTAATGTCCTGCCCAAAAAAACACTTTTGTGTTTGCCATTTAAAATAAATAAATATTCATTGTTCTTCTTAATATATTCAAATATTTAAAACTACCGGTAACGAAGTATTGGGCTTCTAAGATGTTGTTGTATTTATATATGTACAAAATTAGTTAAATTTGGTTTCTCCTTAACACGTGTCTCCAAATTCAATTGCAGTGTGGCGCGTCTATATCCTTTAAGTGTGTTTTATCAATGTCTCATCTCAATTTTCCCAAATTATAAACAATTATAGACAATTAGCCAAGACTGTGGTTTAAAAGAATTATCGATTTATGTCGCTGTCAACAATAGCATGACATAAGGGGTATTCCATGCCAAATAACAGAATTTTTGGCCACAACACTCTTCGATTTCGCTAATTTTCTTAAATGTTTTGGTACGTATTAAAACCATATTTTAGCCTTTTATTCCTAACTGAATTCAAGTAATCAAATTTTTAAATTGTTAAGGAAAACATTTTCAATTAACAATAGACCAGTGATACATATCGAGTATCATTTTGTACGTCTTAAAATATATTTTCCCAAGTCATTACAAATTATAACTTACAAATTATATCTTAATACCCTAACCGAGCACTAGCAACAAAGACTTTTGGCTCGTTGTAGCGAAAACAGACCAGAGCCTCTGGTGGGAATCGAACCCACGACCCCCGCACTGATAAGCTAGCACGCTACCAACTAGTCTGACACCTTCGATTTCTTCAAAAAAAATTATACTCTATATGACGCAACTGTAAAGCCATAGATCGAGATGTGATTACAATTTTTTTATATGTTTTTCGAATATTGCAAAAAAAAAAATTATGACATTGATTTTGGTATAATTTCACTTTCTCGGCTTAACAACACATAAAAAAAAAAACAATTTTATATCATATTTTTTTTTTATTTCATGAAATCTTGGGCCTTAAACTCGGTAATTTGGTGTGGAATGCACCATAAACAATATTTTTCTTAAGATAATTGTCTACAAAAATATCATTAAAGATTAGGAGTCATAAAAAAATATTTAGGAAATCTATTAAAAAAATCATTGAAGACGCCATTTATACTAAAATCCAATTCCTACACAGTGGTAAACTGCCCACCCGCATAAAAATCAGCACTTGAGATTTTGAGTTGACGGGTAGGACAATACTTGAAAACTGGCTGCTTGAAAAAGACACTTGTCTACTGTACTGAGTTTTTAGCATTGTTATTATTTTGCTGTCATAGAAGACTAAAATATGATATACATATATCAACGTTAAAAGATTTTTGATAACAAGTGTTTTGTTTTAAGTATAATTGTAAAGATCTGTAATTTTTAAGGCCACATTTATGATTAAAATTTTGCCAAAGCATTCTAAGATTGAACTCAAGATTATTGTGTCTTGTTGTGAGATTTTTGGAAAGATCAACAGTTACAACTGACGCCTTTTTAGTTTGGATTTGATCAGTGAAATGTTCGAATATATACTAACTTGAAAGACCTGCCACATGACTTGATTTCTTTACATGAATGAAACCTGTCATGTGCGAGCATCATGCATCCGTATTTCTCGCAACGAAAATGTATTCGAACAACCATATAAAATTATATTTTACTCTGCTTTATATAGTATGTGTCACAGATAATTTTTATACATAAAAAAATTAGCATCGGGATTTTTAGAAGCTTTTACGGGCAGGGGGAAAAAGTCTTCCCTTTAACGGCATGTTCAAAACCCTTTGGCTAAAAACCTGAAATTAAAAATGTATGTTCTTGGAGTACACTGATAAGGTACTTTTTGGAATTTTCATCGGAGACATGGTGAAATAAGTGATTCAAACTTGAAATTTTGCATATAGATTCTTCTTCCGGCGATAACATCCAGAATCTACATGCCAAATTTCAAGTTCCTAGCTTCATCAGCTTGCGCGCGGCGTTCTTATTGGATAATCCAAAAACCAGGGACCACACATTAAAATTTTCAGGACTCTACCGGCAGGACGTTTAGGTGGCACTTTTGCGTGATCCTGCCCAACAAACCAATTTGTTCTGAAATATGAAATCTAAAATATGTATTCTCTTGGGTTAATTTACTAACGAAAAATTTTTTAGAAATTCCCATAATAACGTGGTGGAAAGGAGGTTCAAAAGAGAAAAATGGCTCCCAATAATCGCTCAGGTCAAACCGTTAGAACTAGAACCTTGAAATTTGGCATTCGATTGTCCAAGGGCGTGGATATAGTAAAACTATCGGGATATTTGGACATGTTTACAGGGAGGGATGAAAAAAGGAAAATCTCTCCTCTAATACCGGCCAGTACATATATTTTGAAATTTATGCTAAATTTTGGTGAAGGAGGTTGATATAGTCCCATATCCAAGCCCGGTGAAAAATATTTTTTTCGATTTTTTTTATTTAAGGCGGACATTGTAATCTCCCGAGTAAAGGAATAAATATCTTTTAAGCTTTGTCTCTACAATATGAACCTGCAACCGGGCAGGTGAAACTAAAAATTTTATGAAATCCATGTTATGGCATCACTGGCCGGCCATGAGATAGCATTCTGCCCAAAAATCTTCGGCTATAAATCTGGCACTTAGATATGTGTCCCCTTGGGTATGGGCTAATTCACGGAAGATAATTTCTGAAAAATGTAGTATAAGTAAAGTTTAAAAGAGAAAATAGAAAATCCCCTTTCACACTATACCGCCTAGGAATTTTTTCGAATATGGCCGGGCATGAGATAACATCCTGCCCAAAAATCTTCGGCTATAAATCTGGCACTTAGATATGTGTCCCCTTGGGTATGGGCTAATTCACGGAAGATAATTTTTGAAAAATGTAGTATAAGTAAAGTTTAAAAGAGAAAATAAAAAATCCCCTTTCACACTATACCGCCCAGGAATTTTTTCGAATATGATGTTGAATTTTGGTGGAGGAGGTTGATAGTAAGTCCCGTATCCGAATCCATTGAAAAAATTTTTTTTTGTTGCTGAAACGAATTGGGGAGGGCAGGTTAAATATTTTCTAAACACTGCCTCAACAATATAAACTTTCAACCATCGTTCTTAAGCTGAGTCCTTAAAGGATTTTAATTTTTTCAGGACCAAACAAATCATAATACATGACTAATACTTCATTTAAGATCGAACTTAAGACTATACAATGAATAGTCTCCAATAAAAAAGGTTGTCGTCTCTTTACAAAAGCACTGTCGGGCCACAGTAATAATTTAAAGCCACTTAACACAAAAATCGTTGATCTTGGATTTTTTCAGTGAAGGGATTTTAAATGACAAAACAAAAAAGAACAAAAAAAATATGATTTTCTAAAGATGAAAAAGGGGAGATTTTTTTTTCAATTTCTAAAGTTGGTATTGGAATTAATAACAAGTGATTGTTTTTAAAAACAATTATTACGAAATATTTATTAAAAATATCACCTACATTTAGGTAGTTTTTTCTTTTCTTTTACATAAAGGAACCATAGAAATCATAATTGTGGGAAAATATATTTAAAATAAGTATCAAAATATGTTCCTTTTAATTTAAGGACATACAACAAAATTAAAAGAAAATTAATGTTTCTGCAGTTCTAAAATATATAAAAGATTGTGGGCAAAAAGAAGCTTGTATTAATTGTGTTTTTGTTAAAAAGGGACTTTTCAACTGCAAAGGATATTATACCAAAAGAAAAGCCATTGAAGGTTATTTTTTTTACACTGAGAACACCAACTATTTTAAAAGGCGTCAGTTTTAATTGTTCGAAATCTCACATGATTTGATAATTTATAGTCATCTCCCAATGGAAATCTTAATCCAGCATGTCGCCTTGAAATTGCTTAAATCTACCTTAACAAACCAACCTTAACATATTTACCTTTAGAACACTTGTTATCACAAAATGATCTTTTAAGACAGACAGATAGATTGAGAGAGTTCATGTCCTTATTATCAATGCTAGTATACGGTACAACTACCTAAAATATTGCAAATCAGGGGTGCCCAAAAGTTCCTTATGGAAGAGCAAACACCAATACATTTAAAGAATAACTAATATTGATTCAATATTTTTTATTGTAAAAAAAAAATACATACAAAGAAAAAAGAAAAAAATATATTTCATATCATACGCTAAACAAAAACAAAATCTACTTTGATGATCGCTGTCGTCAATGTTTACCAGCATAGCATACAAAAGTGTTGTTGCTTTGCACTTGCGAATATACAGTGTAGAACGACAAAAAACAAAAAAACTAATAAGACAAAGTTGTTTGTGTATTTCGTATTGCTAGTGCTGACACACAGCCTATAGCTAGCTAGCTTTTACAAAAACAAATGAGCACCTAGCGCATAGGGATTGGGCACCCTTGTTGTAAATGATTAGAGCATTAAAATAATGGACAAGTTTCTTTTTCAACAATCCATGTTTCAAGTGATGTCTTTTGTTACATATAGTAGATCTTAAGTACTCAAGTAATGTGCTGGTGGTTAGTTACAACTGTGTTGTAATTGATTGAGTTTTAGCATAGTTGGCGTCTTCATTGATTTGAGTTTTAAAACTTTGTTCATTAATTTTAGTCATTTCTGTATATTTCATATGTCTTCTAGTCTGTAATGATGTTTCTGTAAACAATTATCCTTAAAATTATTGTTTGTCATTCCGTAAAAAAAAATCCTGTCTTGCACTTATCTCCTATCTTAACGAAATTGGGATATGTGAGAGAGGGAGAACAAATTAGGGACAAGTATTTATTAGGTAACCCCTAAAAATGAGAGTTAAAAAATTAATCGATTAGTGTATGGAAACATATTTTAAATTTTTGTGCACACCGTTATAGTAACAAGAATTTTGATACCCACACTGCCAAAGTTTTACCCCAGGGTTGCCACATTATTGAAGATTTTGATTAAATTTAATAGACACCACAGGAGCTTAAGGGTTGACGTCGGATTTAAACCCGGTGAATGGATCTATACGCAAGCGTAGTCAGACCCATATTGGCGTATGCGGCAGTTGTGTGCTGAAGATTAATGCGAAGAAAGTGTTATATTAAGCCAATTCAGAGAATGCAGCGGCTATGCCGCTTTGGCGCCGTCGGTGCCATCAGAACTACTTCCACAAGAACATTGCAGGTACCTTTAGTAATAGAACCTATTGAGATTTGACTAAAATATGAAGCCGCCTTGCCTATGCTTCGGCTAAATGCATCTAATAAATGGATTTGTGGCAATTGGAAAACCAAGTAAGAGAAGATCTTAGACGAGTTAACGAGATACATCATAGCATTGAATTGTTAGAAGAGTTTTCAGATAGAACATAAAATTTAATATTTTTAGGATCTCGTAGCGGTTAAAAACTGCAAGTTGCAGTACGCATGGTTTTCTGCAAGCACTAGGTGTGGCTACTATAGCTGCGACCTCTCTGTTGCAAATGCAGATCAGGGCAATTATGAAATCCATTAAATTTATTTATATTGAAGGGATTCGAACTCTGTGAGATCTATTCTCGAGTAGAAGGAGAAAGTCAATTATAAATCAGTTGCATCGGAGGGTACGAGATGAGCGTCGAATTGGCCAGAAAAGATTTTTTTCTGAGCGTAGTCAAATTGAGGAACTAATATTGCTCATAGAACACCGCGGGAGTAGGGGAGACCACTAGATTACTATGGGGAGGTCCAGACGGAGGAAAAACTAAGAGACCTATAAATTTCCGTAAAAGGTAACTTGATAAGATGGTAAGTATTCGCAACGGGATAACGAGACCTTAGAGCACTATTTTTGTGGCTGTCCGGCCTTTGCAATATTTCAACTTTGGGTGACCTAAACGGAATGAGCTGGAGAAGACAGAGAAATTTCCTTAACAAAACCGAGTTTCTGGAATAGATCGGGAAAAATCACGACATGACAGGGAACAACAGACCGACTTACGGGCTTAAGTATCCTTTTTTTTTTTGGGACATGACACGATTGTGAAAAGCATCTTCATTTCTTATTACTCTTTTTCAAACTAACCAACATGGGATCATGATTTTGTTCATAATCCCCAGATAAACAAGTTTCTCTAACGAAAACCCGAGCTCCAGGGATAAATTAAATTATCTCGGGAAAATATCCCCCATAGGAATATAGAGCTCCAGACACTGCCCCCACGATCATAATCCCCTTCTTGGCCTTAAAAATGCTGTAAAAAGAGCATTTAAGAACTGAGCCAAAATTGAATTTGAGTTCTCTTGTTGCTTGATGGGGTTCCGTTTGGTAATATTTTACCATTTAAACTCAATACATTCAAGCTAAGATCGTAGGACCTTTCCATAACTGCTGAATAAAAACATAGAGTGATTTTAACCATTTTCAGGATTTGTCCTTGGAGAAATAAAAACTTATGTAGCAAATTTAACAAGGCAGTGGTTTAAATCAGTGGTGGCCAAAGAGAGAATTTCCTATCACGCGGAGTTGATGCACAAAATTCTGCTAACGCAATTAAAACACACGTACACTATAAACATGAAGCCATACCTTCGTATGACTAACGATTACAATAGTTCGTTTATTGCTTTGTTTACATTTTGACATAGTGAAATAAATTAGTCGCACTTGATCACTTCATGAAGAAGGAGTATCGCTTGTATGCTTATTAAAAATACACTATTCAAAATGTTTGATGAAAAATATGAAAATGATTTTTTCTTTATAGAAAATATGGATGGCGAAGCTCAATACGAGATTTGCTATTTTTTTATTTTCTGTATCTAGGTATTATTTAAAAAGGCATATCGACACTTGTCATGGGAATTTTAATAACCTAATGGGGAGTGAACGAAAATTTAAACTTTTTCAATTAAAAGCAGAGTATTTTTTAAAATTTATGGTTGATGAAACTATTATTCATCACCAAAATATAGTTCATTTAATAAATGAAAATGATGCACGACGAGAGTACTGACATTTATAATATTTGTCAGCTAATTATTTGCATCAAAACTTTTGATGCAAATTTAATCACTTTTGATGAAGTTTTGGATGTTATTTCCCTTCACGGTCATGTTACAGGCCAGGTTTTGTACGACGCAATAAAATCAAATGTTTTTTCAATTGTTGACAAAAGCAAGTTAAGTTCAATATGTACGGATGGAGCAAAAGTAATGAGAGGGAAAAACAAAGGTCGTTTGGGAATTTTAAACAAAAATGGAATTTATTGCCCAGCTTTTCATTGTGTTATATATACATCAGCAAGCACTTTTTTCTAAAGGATTAAGTGTGACCAATACTATGAACAGTGCTGTTAAAATAATTAACAAAATAAGAGGTGGGCACAACGCACTGACTCACAGAAAATTTAAAGATTTTTTAGAAAACCTTAATGCAAAGTATGGTGATCTTTTGTTGTACACTGAAATTCGTTGGCTTAGTCGAGGCAAAAGCTTAGAACGGCTTTTTAATTTAAGAAAAGAAATTATTCTGTTTTTAAAAAGTACACCAAAACAAGACACCGAAGAGCTTGTTTCTTCACTGGAAGACCACGGCTTTCAATTAGACTTAGCGTTTTTATGCGATTTTACCGAAATATTAAATGAGCTTAATTTAACTCTTCAAGGTAAAAATATTACAATTTTCCGATTAGAAACAATAATACAAAATTTTCAAAGAAAATTGGATTTATTGGCTCACCAAAACAAAAATAATTGTATTGCCAACCTTACAAAAGCAGCGATAGTATTTTCAGAATTAAGTCCCTAGAAGAACGCAATTTTTAATTGACTGATGCAGCAATTAAATTGTTTCTCTGGCTGTATGACATGTGGCGCCGTCTTGTTGGAACCACATGCCCTCCACATTCATTTCTTCAATTCTAGGCAAGAAAAAACTGGTTATCATTTCACGATACCGAACACCATTGACTGTTTGCGCTTGACCTGCCTCATTTTCATAAAAAAAAGGTCCAATGATTCCTCCAGCCCAAAAACCACACCACACAGTGACACGTTGAGGATGCATTTGCTTCTCGTGGATCACTCGAGGATTTTCCTCACCCCAAATGCGACAATTCTGCCTATTGACGAAGCCATCAAGATGAAAATGGGCCTCGTCACTGAAGATGATTTTATCGGCAAAATCAGCATTTTCATGTTGTTCCCCAATACCCAATTAACGAACTCCCTTCGCTGTCCATGGTCAGCTGGCTTCAGTTCCTGAGTCAATTGAACTTTGTATGCATGAAGATGCAAATCTTTCGTCAAAATTCGCTGCAAAGTGGATTTGGAGACACCAATTTGCTGAGCTCGGTGTCGAATTGAGGTGGATGGAGTTTGAGCGACATCATCACGTACAGCTGCGACATTTTCGGTCGATCGACTTGGTCGATGGCGCGTTGTTGTCTTTACATCACTAACAGACCCAGTTTCGGCAAATTTATCCATTAATCTCTTTACAGTTGACTCTTTTGGAGCATTATTGTGACCCCAAATTGATCGCAATTTGCGAACTGTAGCCGCAAAACTTTCACCATTTTGGTAAAACAATTTCACAATGAGAATGCGTTGTTCATTCGTGTAGCGCTCCATTTTTACTAACCTCGTACCTTCTACTAGCAAACAATAATAATTGTTCAAATGTCAAACAATTACACTTCGAATGTTGCCAGATTTAAAAATTGCGTTCTTCTTGGGACACCCTTTACAAGAATATGCCGAAATCGTGAAATCTATTAAGGAGAATTACACAGACAGGTTTCAGGAATTAAAATGTATAGAAAAGCTAACAAAATTGTATAACTATCCACTAATTTGTGAAATAGAAGAGCAGGATGTTGTACTGCATGAAGAGCTTAGACAATTAATGGACGATCTGGAAATTACACTGGAAACTGGAGAACAATTTTGGTGGAAAATCGATGACAATAAGTATCGAAATCTCAAAAATGAAATTTACCAGCTATTCTCAATGTTTGAAACCACTTATAATTGTGAGGTTGCATTTTCAAGCCTAAAAATAATTTTAAGTAAGGTACGTAGTCGGTTAACAGACCAACACACAGCCGATCTACTGCGCATCAAGGAATATAGAGGAGACATCAATCTGGATGAGTTAGTTAACTAAGCTTAAAGGTAATTTGAAATAATTGTTATTTATTTGTTATTGGCCGTTACAGTCAATGGCGACCGTTATCGGGCCATGTTGAACGAATTTTTGTTCACAAAAATTGAAGAGGAGGATATTGGCAACAATTTGGTTTCAACAGGACGGCGCTACGTGCCACACAGCCGATGTTTTGCGCCCTGTTTTTGAAGATCGCATTATCAGCCGCAGAGCTGATGTCGTTTGGCCACCTCGGAGCTGCGATTTGACACCGTTGGACTATTCACCCTTATTCTAATTGTCGTTATCAATGTCGTCGTCGTTTTTGAGTCAACATCACTTTGCTTCGACGTCGACATCACTTCGACACCAAATTGGTATTCTAAAACAGTGTTGTAACGACGTTGACAGTTTATCGATTTAAATAAAAACACATCTCTAAAAATTGAGTCGGCTGATTTATTTTGTTTATTATTTTTGCGAAAAAATGTGTTTTTTATGTGTAATTTAAATTCTGATACCAGTGATGAAGAAAATAAAGAAAATCTAGTATTGGAAAGAAGACTTCTCATACAGAAATCCAATATCTTTAATCTGCCGGATAACAAGTGAGTAGCAAAATCAAAGTCTGTTACTTTTAAGAATGTTAATCTTCTAATTTTTTTTAAAAGGTTTGAAAGTTACTTTCGGCTGAATAAAACAGCCTTCAAAGATGTGCTGGAAACATTAGCACCTAATTTGAAAACCGGAATCAAGTCCACATTTATTTCCAAAACAATAAAGTTGGCAGCTACATTATGATTTTTAGCCCAGGGGTCGTACCAGCTCCGTGTTGGAAACGACTTTAACTTAGGGTTCAGCTGTTTCTAAAACTGTAGAAGATTTGCCACAGCTTCCTCCAGCGGGCTCAATATAAATTGCTTGAATCTTCCGCCACCTGTAGCATTACACTCGGCTTTGTTGGCTACCATTTTCTTTTTAACTTTAAATTTTAAGTCTCGCCAAACCTATAAATAAATTTTGTTATATTTTTATAATGCACTTTATATGATCATGCTTTCTTCACCTTCTGCCATCCATCTCACATTATTCTCGGTGTGCCAAGTGCATTTAATAAATTTGATATTTCTTCCCATTTTTTCGGTTTTTTTTTCAGTCATTACTTTTCCTCAAGTCGTTACTAAAAATTGTGTCGACAAAATCAGAGTCGTTTCAAGACAATATCGTTGTCACATTTTCTTACAGAATACCAAATACTTGTCGACAGTTATCAATTATTTTCGATAACGACAACGGGAATATCAATTTCAAAAAAAAAAATCCCAAGACGACATTGTCTTGTGTCGATGACGACAACTAGAATAAGGGTGATTATTTGTGGGGTGCCGTCAAAGATAAGTGTTACGCCGACAAGCCAGAGACAATTGACGCTTTAAAGGACAATATTCGTGCAGCCATTGGTGAAATACAGCTGCACACAATCGGTTATGTGCTTAAAAATTGGACCGATCGTGTAGGCTACTGCACGGCCAGCCGAGGCAGCCATTTGAATGAAATTTTTCCATTATTAACCGGAAGGATTGTACTTTCAAATAAAAAAAGAAATTTGAGAAAATATTCAGTAGTTTTTTTTATAGCATTTTCAAAAAAAAAAGTTATTTGGCGGACCCTATATTATTATTTATTGTTATCTTTTATTATTTATTATTATTTATTTATTATATTTTTATGTTTACTTTTTTAATTTATTGTTTTTTATTATTAATTTATTATATTTTTTTTTGTTTACTTTTTTTAATTTATTATTATTTACCAAGTTATTGTTATACATATGAATAAAAAATGATTATAAATATAATTAATTACCAAAAAATCTTCATAAAAAGGTTCAAGCAAAATAACAATACTAAAGAAATATAAAAAAACAAAAACAATCTTTTATTTTCCACAATTGTAAAGTTTTTTCAGTGTATAACTGGTGAGAGTAAATTTCAATTTCGGGTTTTGCTGCTACACACACAACCATATTGTGTGTTGGCCACCACTGGTTTAAATGAATTATCAGTCCCTGTCAGCAGTAACATGACATAAACAATAATTTGTTGGGATAATTGTCTACAAAAATATTATTAAAGATTGGCAGACATAAAAAATGTTTTAGAATGTTAAATATATATTGAAAAAAGGAAATCTATTAAACAAAATCATTGAAGACGCCATTTATACTAAAATCGAATTGCTACACAGTAGTAAACTGGCCACCCGTATAAAAATCAGCACTTGAGATTTTGAGTTGACGGATAGGACAATACTTGACACTTGTCTACTGCATTGAGTTCTTAGCATTGTTATTACTCATATTTGGCTGTCATAGAAGACTAAAATATGATCTACTTCTATCAATGTTAAAAGATTTATGATAACAATTGTTTTGTTTTCAAAATCTATTTGAATTTAATTTCTCTGGATTACTCAATAAATCTATCAACATTGTCCTTAAGATGACGCCTTAAAGAATCTTTATCTTGTTCAGTATCAAACAAATCATTATACATAAATAAATATTTTCTTTCTATAACATCCAGCTTAAAATCCCTTATGAGTAATTACAAATCAAAAATTTTTGTTTAGTACAAAACCACTGTCTAGCCACAGCAGTAATTTGAAGCCACCAGAGTAAAAAAAAAATCTATAAATACAATATTTTAGTATTAATGATTTTGGGCTTGTTCGGTGCAAGAAATTTTAATAACGAAAAAAAGACAATTAAAAAAGATTTTCTTAAGATAAATTGTAGGGATGAATAAGGAGAGTTTTTTTTTAACTTCTAAAATTGGTACTGGAAGTAATAACAAGTGATTGTTTTGAAAAAAAGTTTATATCTTCTAGAAAATTAAAAAAAAAAAAATATACCTAGTACTTTCATAATTACTGACACACTGTTAGTCGCCCCCACTGTAAGAAATCCACTGAACATACTCTCGTTACGTTGACAGTTTTTTGACAACTATCATTTAAACTTCATTTTTGTGTAAAAAGTGTTTGTCGTGCGTTACTTTAAATTATGGAATCGGGAGATATTAAAAACCGTATTGGAATGGAAACTGGAGACATTTATCGAACATTGCAGCCGCTCGGGGTTAGTCGTAGTTTTGTTTATCGTGCTGTGAAACTGTTTTGAGATACTGGTGGAGTAGCAGACCGTCTGAGATCTAGCCGACCGCGCTCTGTGCGAACTCCCAGAGCCGTTAAAGCTGTACATAATCGAATTTATCGAAATCCACTCCGAAAGCAGCAAATAATGTCGCGGGAGATGAATATATAGAAGGTATCCATTTCTCGCATCATTAAATATGACTTGGGACTTCGGGCTTACAAAAGACACACGGGGCTTCTGCTTACGGCGGCGTTAAAGCAGAAACGGAAGCAAAAATCAAAAGCATTGATTCGCCAGTGCGCCAAAAACCGCCACAGAAAAATTATGTTTACTGACGAAAAAATTTTTACTGTGGAGGAGTCGTTCAATAAACAAAATGAAAGAGTCTATGCTCAGTCATCTCTGCAAGCAAATGAATTGGTTCCTAGAGTTCAGAGAGGTCACCATCCTGCTTCTGTGATGGTATGGTGGGGAGTCGCCTATGATGGGGTCACAAAGCCTCATTTCTGGTGTTAAAACTTCGGCAAAGGTGTACCAATCTGACGTTTTAGAAAATGTTGTGAAGCCATTAAATAGCACATTGTTCAAAAACGAGCCGTGGACCTTTCAATAGGACTCTGCCCCAGCCCATAAGGCAAAAACCACTCAAGACTGGCTAAAAAACAATTTACCAAACTTTATTTCTACGAATGATTGGCCATCGGGTAGTCCAGACCTGAATCCTTTAGACTATAAATTGTGGTCCGTTTTAGAAGGCATGGTATGCACTACTCACCACAAAAATTTGGAATCGCTTAAGCGTGCACTTATCCGCGCAGTGGACAATTTCCCCATGGTGGTCGTGCGTACTGCAATAGACGATTGGCCGGTCAGACTTCGGTCGTGTTGGAAGGCAAATGGCGGCCATTTTAAATAATTTTTTTTTGTTATATTCTTCAATATTTAAAAAACCAAAATAAAAAGAAAAAATTAAAAAACCTCTTGTTGTTTGTTTTTTATCAAGAAAAAACCGTGTGTCAGAATAATTGAAAGTACTAAAATATTTGTTAAAAAGATCTCCTTCATTTAAGCGAATTTAGCTAATTGTATCCATCTTCAAAATTTCGACTTGTAGTCTGATTACAAGGGACAGTCATTTCATATGGACAAACAGACGGACGAACTTCCACTTAGCAAGTAAATCTGAGTTGATTGGTATACTTTTACATAAGCACAAACTTAATATATCCTGTACCACAGAGTGTGGCAGAGCAGAGATGCAAGCCAACCCAAAGTGTCGGCGACTTAAACCCAAAACTATCAGTGGCGAGCAGCAGGCACTCAGAATATTATGTAGTTAACTAATTGTAGTTTAATAAAAAAAAAGTTTTCAGTTAGGTTAAAAATACAGGAACATTTATTTTTATACATTTGATTAAAATAATTTTTTATCATTTATAGATTTTTTTCAGTTAAATTTTCCGTATATGAAATTTAAGTCTACATTTTGCAGATTAAAAAACAAACAAAAATACAAAAAACCGAAAATGAATAAACATTTATTTTAATCAAATTGGTAGATAAAATTTTAACATTTATTTTTAACTGAATAATCATTTGTTTTTATTGATTTGTCAGCATTTAAAAATAAATAACAAAAACCATTTGATTTTAATGAAAAGTAAGGAGATCGGGTTTAAAATGAAATATCATTTCTTTAAATGTTATTTTAACTTTTAATCTATTTTTAGTGAGAAAATATTTTTTATTTCAAATAATCTCATTTATTGTTTGTTTTATTTCGGCGGTTCTCTCTGGTGCAGAGTATAAAATCATCGATCATTATGACCACAATAACTCTCGTAATCATCATCATTATTTTTACCAAGATTAGGTAGGGTTGAAAAATGAGGAATCGCAAGTGAAGATAGTTTCGCAATCGAATCATGTCCAAAAATAGGACATATGTACACCTAAAAGGTCGGCTCGTTGTGTGCTCTCATGTAGGTTCAAATTTAACTGAGGATCGGACTTCTCTTTTGTTTCAAACATTCCCAACTTTTTCCGGGTTTGCGGCCGCTGACTGAAGTCAAAACAAAAATTTCTCCAGCAAACCTTTGGCTTAAGTATAAAGCAAGTCCCCAACCAGGCATGTTAAGTTCAAAATTGTCTCCAACCAGGCAGGTTTAAGTTCAAATATTGTTCCTTTATCTTTTTGATTACATATGATTTTTGTCAGCTTACGAAATTCAAGTTCTAATTGCATTAATAGAACCTAAAGTATATAATCCTCCAAAATTTCCTGGATTCAAATACATTTGAAAACAAAGAAAAAAATTATCCCTTAAAGTCTCAAAATTTATTAAAAAAAGAAATACAAAATCTTAATTTCACATAAAATATATATATTTTGAATCACCCTATTTGCAGTAAAATAGATGATGTAGAGATTTGAATTTTAGACGCCTGAGGTTCTTGAGAATGCTCTTTCATATAAGCTACATAATTTGTAAATTTGAGCTAGTGAAAAAATTGACTTTTGGCCGCCTTCTTTAAATACGTGCCACAGTGCGGCGGCCATTTGTCGTGCATAATTTTCGACAATTAATTGAAACAAAATTTATAAGTACGAACAAACATAATGGGTTAAACACCATATGAGTTTCCACTTAAAAAAATTATAGCAAATAAAAACCAGATGATGGTTTTTACCCCATTTAATATTTTTATATATAAATATATTTTTATTTTTATCTGAAAATTTTAGAAGAAAATAAAATGTCAAGATTTTTTTGATTTTTATAATTTTTTTATTTTATATTTTTTTCCCCCTTAAAACTAAAATATATTTTTATGTTTTAGTACAATTTTTTTAATTTAAAAAAAAAAGTCCAAACAATATTTTTAAAATAAAAAATTTTTGAAAAAATTTTAAAACAATTTTTTTTGTACATAAAAAAAATGCTAAAATTTGTTAAACCTTTTATAAAAAAAATAGCTACCAACTTTGTTAAATTAAAAGCTGAGCTTTTTCCATAAAGCTTAAAGATTTTCCATTTACAAAAGAATGGTGCTGCTAACCAATAAAGCTTTTCTTACTCTTCATTAAAGTTATTTATTAGAAAGGCCAAGTCGAAGTTACCAAACTAAGCCGATTACAAATGATAAACGTTTACTTTCGTTGATTTAAAAAGCTTAAGCAGCTGCTTCTGTGTGATTCGAATGGTGAACGATGAAACCCTGTTGTATGCCCTTTTCTTGAGAAGGACATAGTTGAGAAATTCTTCAAAAAATCGTAAGATTCCTTGATTTTAATTATCTTCTTAAGCTTGAGCCCAACGATCTAAGAAATTCCATTCAATTTGATACGGTTCTATGGTTTCGCGTTGCACTGAGGTCCAAAAGAACGTACCAGCATTAGTGCGAGCAAAGTGCACAGGCACATAAGTATCAGTTTTATCGACAAATTCCAATTGGCGTGTACCATCTTCATTGATTACCATAATGGCATCATCAGATTCACTATGTTTTAACTCCTCCATAAGACGATTTTCCAAATGTTCATTAGCTAAATTATCCATATCATTGTTTAGCCAATCGAATTCACTTTCTTTTTCTTCGGAAGCCATATAGGAATTGCGTTTAGGCTTTTCTGATTTTGATTTGAAAATACGTCCCAAGACTGGCTTTAGCATGTTTTTCAAACGACGAGCAGGAGAAACTTTTGACTTGTAGATGGTAAAAGTTTGATTCTTGTTGTAAGAATTATACGTTGAAATGTTGGTATTCATGATGATAAAAATTCAAATTACTTTGTAGGAATTTTTTTTTTTTTTTTTGGGAAGATATGTGTAATCTTTGAGTGCTAGTGAGCGTATGATGCTAGATTTTTAAAATCTTGTTGTATTTATACTTCCTCTCTGGATGAGAACTAAATTTCTTTTGTTCATTTTTTTTTAATACAGCATCTCAACCAATCAACGTCGAGTTTTAACGGCAGGTGTTGGTTTTTAAAATTTCTCACGTTCATGTATAAAGAAATTTAAAAATCTTATTTCAATTCTTTAGTTTAATAAGAATCTTTTTTTTTTTGTATTATTACAACTAGAGAAGAAGAGTAACAGCAGGTATTTGTTTTTTGTTGTTTTTTTTTGAATGAAAGGTTTTTTTCAAGGTACCTTCACAAAACACCAGAGCGTGAGAATCTTTTGCCATGGTTTGTTTTAAGTTATAGAATATTGTATTGGAAAATGTTGAAATTTTTATTTAACGAGAACATGTCTTTAGAGATCCTTTAGGGATTAAAATCATTATATTACTATATTGTTGTTTTTGCCTCAGGTTTTCTTATTATTATCCTTACAACAACAACAACAATACTGCTATGCTACAAACAAAAATAGTTTTTGAAATTTGTAAACAAAATTGTTACGAAAGCGTGGGAATGATTTTGAAATTTTTAAAAATTCATACTCATATTCTCTATTTAGTTTTAGCAAATTTCACTTTTGTATGGTTGTTGTTTTTTATTTTTATTTAAAAGAAATCCTTGTTGTTTATGTAAATTGATATCCTTACCATATGTTATTGTTTGGGAGTTTTTTTTTTTAATATTTTTGTTGCCTGATAAAATTTCAATATAAGGTTTCAGTGTTTGCTGATGTCATGGCTTTAGATCGATAAGAGTATATTTTCGTAACGAAAGGATAAAGAAAAAAAATATAATAAAACTGTTGGAAATTTTTTAGTTTAGGCTAAAATTTAATTTATAAACAAAGTGGAGAGTGAGCATAAATTTCTTGCTTTTGGGGATACTGTGGTTTTTATGTTCAAAATCTTATTTATGACTTGATATTGTAATTTTATCAAATGTTTTGAAATTTCTATTAGGGAAACCAACACGTGGGTGTTTTGTTTTAGTTGATAACGGGAGCAATTTCATGCTGCTGGCAGCTCAAGCCATAAAACATTAAGATGCTTCAGCGGTTTCGTGTAGCCGTATTAATCTCATAATTGTTTGAGCAAGAAATACATATAACACATGATAACAAGTGTTTGTTGTTTATAAAACAGATCACAGTTTTTATTAATTGAGAGAACTGTCAAATGTTGACATTTCACAGTTATTTCTCTAAAATTTCAAACAAAAGCTAAAAAGGAAACTGTTCCAAAATAAACTCATAGGTTACGTAAGGTAGATGTGGTAGCCTGCCAATCAGACTCACTTAGACTATAAAATCCCTTGTGATACCATGGAAGCTAGTAAAAATTATATCACTAGCTTCCCCCGTCGAACCATCCCGATTGCCTCAAAAAGCCCCTAATCGGCCGGTATCGATCACCCAAATCACCCAGGTCCTCAAAGAAACATGAGCCCAAATAGAGTCCCCTCCTGCGAGCCAGGGCAGGACAAGTGCAGAGAAGGTGCTCCACAGACTCCTCCTCCTCATCGTCACCACAGCTTCTGCAAAAGTCACTAGCCGCAACCCTCAACCTAACTGCGTGAATTCCAATCAGACAGTGTCCCGTCATGACGGACACAAGTAGGGATATATCGGGCCTTGACAGTGACAGCAACTTGTGCGTGCGCTTCCTATCCAGACGGGGCCACATCTGTCTGGAACGAATACAACCTTGTACAGAGGCCCACCTATCTCTTGCCAACCCATAAGCACTCTGTCGCAGCCGAAGCTTGCAAGTGGCCAGAGGCATGCCCACAGATTCCATTTCGTGTGGAATGTGTAAGGTAGTCCCCAGTCTTGCAAGCTCGTCTGCCCTACAGTTCCCTGGTATGTCCCTGTGGCCCGGCACCCAAATAACATGGATGCTGAACTGCTGAGCCATCTCGTTTAGAGATCTGCGACAGTTCAGGGCTGATGTCAAATCCAGAGATCTAATGGCAGCATTATTATCAGAGAATATATTAATCCTCACCGTTGTGAGGACATTATACCTTAGCCACTCCGCTACCTCCCTAATGGCCAGAATTTCAGCCTGACAGTGATTCGGCAGTCTCCGCGCAATACTCAGCTGTAGGTCCCTGGAGTAAACCCCGAAGCCTACCTAATCGTTGAGTTTAAAGCCGTCGGTATAGAAGTCGACACAACGCCCCCCATTGGGAGTTCCGTGTTTCCACGAATCCCTATGCGGTATAAGCGTCTGGTACCTCTTGTTGAACAGTGGTTCGGCCACAGTGTAGTCAATGATGCCTGGAAGTTCTGGCATCATGTTAAGGATTACACTGTGACCATAGCCACTGTCCGACCAAAGTGACAGCGCCCTCAACCGGACTGCTGCAGTCTGTGAACAAATTATGTCCAAAGAAAAAAAAAATCTTGGCAAATAAAATAAACTCATAGATTTTCAGAAAATTTGGATAAGTGATAGTGAACAACCTGTGCCATTTTTTCTGTCACCTTGGAGATTATCCCATTTCCAGCCTGCGGGGACATATGGCATGACGCGGTCTCTCTTAGATTTTTAGTTCAATCGCATGCAAACATTTTTGCACGCGGTTGAATATCCACATTATAGAGACAGTTTTAAAAATGTTTAACCAGCTCTTCAACTATATTTTCACGAAAG
Organism: Eustalomyia histrio; assembly: GCA_949748255.1. Classification (NCBI taxonomy): domain Eukaryota; kingdom Metazoa; phylum Arthropoda; class Insecta; order Diptera; family Anthomyiidae; genus Eustalomyia; species Eustalomyia histrio. The sequence continues at coordinate 131,046,265 of OX456524.1, forward strand.
ACACTAAGGCCGAGTTTTTGGGATGTAGATAAATTTTAAACGCAGTTTATGGCAGTTTGTAACTGTAAAACTGCTTTTGAAATTTGGTTTGTGTTGTTTTATTTCAATGAAGACCAAACATCTATGCAATGAAAAGTTGTTCCGACAAATTAATGTTCATAAACTTGGAAATGGCTGACAAAATTCGATTTCGGTTTAATTAAACCAAGTTTAACTCACATCCCAAAAACTTGGCCTTAGGATATGTTCTTACTGATGCAGTGCATTGTTTTGGAATTAAAAAAAAAATATTATGGGAAGGAGTAAAAACGAAGTAGTGTTTGTGGACAATTAAGTTGAATTTTTCTATATTGAATAGGGAATACTTCTGGGGGGAATTTGTTCCACATTCGTCTTATACGACTGATAAATAAATTTTCCGTCACTGGACAGTGGACTATAAATGGATGGGCTGCTCTACTATTTAGGCGCGTATTACGAATACAATATAACTTTTGCAAATAGCGGCAACTGTCAGAATTCACATCGACAAGCCATAGAACTCTATAATCCTCAAGAACGCGAAATACTAGTGACTATTTTGTTATGGACGATTTTATGTCCAAATATATCATGAACAGATATGAAAACAAACAACATTTGCGTTACTGAGAATCCACGTATCATTCATAAAGAGCCATTGCATCCACTTACAGTGCATAGTGCGCCATTACTCGATTACTGTAACTAGTAAGCGATATAGAACCATGAATTGGGACTGAAAGACTTGGGGTTCTAACTGAACGGCGAAAAATGGGATAAAAGGAGCCCAAATGATCATCAACAATGATAGCACCCACTTGACTGAAATAATCATCAACAATTAATAGAAAAAAACATAAATTTAAGCATTTATTGGAACCTTGTATTAATAATGAGCGTTTTTTCGAATTGGGCGGATTCATTGTGCAAAAATGTTCGGAAGAACGACTCGTCTTTTGAGGGTATCCAATCATCGATTCATATTTTGCATTGTTCATGTGAAGTGAACTTCTGCTGGGACAGGCCATGTGTCATCGACCGGAACAAGTAGTAGTCGGAAGGAGCGATGCCTACTGGGGTAGTACTTCCCATTTCAGTGTTTGCAAGTAGGTCTTGACCGGTCTTGCAACATGGGGTCGAGTGTTGGCATGCTGCAAAATCACTTTGTCGTGCCTTTCTTTGTATTCCGGCCGTTCTTACTTCATTCGGTTTGAGCACCTCGTAGTAAGCTTGAGCACCTCGCAAAGCATCATGTCATATTCGGCTTTGCGGGTAAAACTCATGACTTTTTGCGCTTCGGGTTGTCGTAATGGATCCACTTTTCATCGCCAGTCACAATGCGATGCAAAAACCCTCCCTTTTTTGGCGTTCACAAGCGAAAAACTGCTTTTCGACGTCGCGCGGGTTCAATTCGCTTTTGATGCAAATTCATGGCTCCCAATGATTCTGAACCGGCCATTTAAAGCCTTTAACTTATTTGCTATCAACATATTAACAAATGTTCCAGTTTTGTATTAGTTTTGCTTTATTTACAAGAACATATCTGTGAATTAATTCCCTGTAAATGCTATTTTGATAGAAAGTTACTTATTCGGTAATGATAAATTCGTAATTCTGAAAATTTTTATTACCTTTAGGACAAAGCTAATTGAGAATGGTTAAAATCGGTGCATGTTTGAAAGATATTACCTGAGCTTTAATGGTACTATTACCAAACCAAAGAGATTTCCCTCACGTTATCTATAAAATTTTATCATGATGATTCTGATTAATTAAGCATGATTTTGCATGTTTTGTATACCTCTAGGTAGGTCTTTTAAATGCATTTCATTAAAATTTCCTCAAAAAAATTTGCCTCATTAAAATTTTCACTTTTTACCCCTCCTGTTAAGCCACCAAAAATCAAATAAGACCACTAGTTTCCACAGATACCTTCCTTGTCAACTGGAATTATTACAACGTATATTCCGACTCGGAGAAAACAGATTCGTGCTGCTAACTAAATTAGTGACCAATCGAATGGTTCGGTTGTGACAACAGAAAACGAATTGAGAAAAGAGTAAATTCATTGTAACATCAGAATTTAGGTTGTCTCAATAAAAATTCGGTAGTCGCAGTTGAAAAATTCGGTGCCTTAATTGAACCATTCGATTGGCAACAAATTCGGTTGTCAGCACGAATCCATTGTCTGGGTGGATTTATAAATTTAAAGTTACTCTTATTACGAAGGTGGGTCAATAAGTCCATGACTTTTTGAATGAAACACTGTTTTTTTGCCATGGAAACTAAGCTGTCACACAATTCCGTTGGTGATTGATTGTGAGCAAACGGGGCAGCCATCTTGCGGCAAGCTTTCTCATACCCAAGTGATCGTTTTATCGCACATTCAATCTCCGATCGGCCAACACCATATCGTGAATTTTTTCACTTGTTTTGGGTGTAGAGACCTTAACTGGGCGTCCAGAACGTTCGGCAACTTTCGTGCTAGTAAGGCCACAACGAAAGGCGGTAAACCACTTTTTTACCATTGAAATCGATGGTGCAGAATCCCCATAGTATTTATCAAGCTTTTCCTTGGTAATAATGTTTAATGAGCACTCGAAATTCACTTTTTTCCATTTTGAAAAAAATCCACGAGGTTATATGTTTTGAACAGCTGTTAAACGCAAAGTAAATGACGGAACTTGCTCAAAATTTTACAGTATTTTATTAACAGGTGGTACTTCATGGGAGCAGTGTTGCATTTCATATAACTACGAGGGAAGTCACGAACTTATTGATCCGCCCTTGTACAAAAGTTGTTCTCTTTGAGTTCTGAAGAGATTTTTTGCAGGATATTCAAGCCATGTTTACCAAGTAATATTGAAAACATATCTTGAATTCTCTTGTTAAATAAACATTTTTATTTAAGAATTAATATTCAAACAAAGAATTAACATAAACATTAAAGAATTCAACATAAACATTAAAATTTCTGAAACTAAACATAAACAATTTCTTTTGTAAATTCCGTACCTTTAAACATTGAAAATCATAACAAACAAGTGAAAATTTTAGAAAATTTTTATAGTATTTATATTAGTTTTTCCTTTTCTAAAAGACAAACAACAACATTTTAGAAAAAAAAAATACCAAAATCACGTTTGGAAAAAAAGAAAAATTGAAAAACTATGTACATGTTAGAGTCATAATAAAAATCACATCAAGTTGTGAAGGTCTTCTTTTATCTTTTCGTGATTTTTCACAAAACAATAAACAAGTGTAACAGCGACAATAACAAATGGCGGGAAAACTAAAGTATAATATTTTTCTATTTTTAAAATGATTTTTCCATTTTTAAAACTATCATTTTTAAGAACACGTGTGCTTTAAAGATATAGATTTGTTGTTTTTGTTGTTGGTAACAAACATAAAGATTTAAGATCTTCTCTGAAAGATTAAAAAATAGAGTAGAGATACAAGTGTAATGTTATTGTCTTTAGGATACGTTTTGAACATAAAAAAATAAGGTAGTAACCGTCATTAGTAGGGAGAGTTTTTAGACAATATCTTTTTAAAACAATAGAAATCGTAAATAAGTTATGGGTTTCGTATAAAATTGTTTCTTAGAATTAAATTTCTGTAGGTTTTACTCGTAACAATAAAGAAATGTAACGTATTTTTCTGATTGATTTTAAAAAAGAAATTCTAAAAAAAGAGACTTTGGTTACAACATTTTGACGTATCTTTTTATATTTTTGGTGGTTAAATTTGTTTAAGATTTTGCTTTTAAACAAAAAAATAAAACAAAAATAAATTTTTTGAGTAAAACTACATTTAGACTAAGCAAAATCTATCTAGTTTTTGTACAAATCTAGATTTTAAATGTTTTTTATATGTATGCAATTTGACATGTAAAATCTAGTAAGAGACTAAAACCAAGTAGTTTTTGCTCAGTCGAAATATCGTATAGGATTTTATAACTGAAATTATGTAAAAGTTTTTGTAGATTTACAAGTTTTGAGCTAAAAAAAAATTAATAGATTTTATGTTAAGCTTAAAAGTAGAAAAATTTCTGTTAAATAGCAGAGGTACGTATTATTTCAAGTGTAGCCACCTTTATACCGGGTGGCCCAAAAACTTTCACCCGATGCCAGTTTGCTATAACTTTAAAATTAAGATTAAGTGGGCGTCGCCATTGTTGATAATCATTTTGGTTCTTTTTACCGCATTTTATTGCATTCGCCCTTATTCTAGTTGTCGTCATCGACACAAGACAATGTTGTCTTGGGATTTTTTTTTTGAAATTGGTATTCCCGTTGTTGTTATCGAAACTAATCGATAACTGTCGACAAGTATTTGGTATTATGCAAGAAAATGTGACGCCGATATTGTCTTGAAACGACTCTGATTTTGTCGACACCATTTTTAGTAACGACTTGAGGAAAAGTAATGACTGAAAAAAAAAACGGAAAAAATGGGAAGAAATATCAAATTTATTAAATGCACTTGGCCCACCGAGAATAATGTGAAATGGATGGCAGAAGTTAAAGAAAGCATGATCATATAAAGTGCATTATAAAAATATAACAAAATTTATTTATGGGTTTGGCCAGACTTAAAATTTGAAGTTAAAAAGAAAATGTTAGCCAACAAAGCCGAGGGTAATGCTACAGGTGGCGGAAAATTCAAGCAATTTATATTGAGCCCGCTGGAGGAAGCTGTGGCAAATCTTCAACAGTTTCAAAAACAGCTGAACCCTAAGTTAAAGTCGTTTCCAACACTGAGCTGGTACGACTCCTGAGCTAAAAATCTTAATGTAGCTGCCAACTTTTTGGTTTGGGAAATAAATGTGGACTTGATTCCGGTTTTCAAATTAGGTGCTATTGTTTCCAGCACATCTTTGAAGGCTGTTTTATTCAGCCGAAAGTAACTTTAAAACCTTTTAAAAAAAATTTGAGGATTAACATTCTTTAAAGTAACAGACTTTGATTTTGCTACTCACTTGTTATCCGACAGATTAAAGATATTGAATTTCTGTATGAGTAGTCTTCTTTCTAATACTAGATTTTCTTTATTTTCTTCATCACTGGTATCAGAATTTAAATTACACATAAAAAACATTTTTTCGCAAAAATAATAAACAAAATAAATCTGCCGACTCAATTTTTAGAGATGTGTTTTTGTTTAAATCGATAAACTGTCAACGTCGTTACAACACTGTTTTAGAATACCAATTTGGTGTCGAAGTGATGTCGACGTCGAAGCAAAGTGATGTTGACTCAAAAACGACGAAGACATTGATAACAACAACTAGAATAAGGGTGATTGTCCTGCAGATAACTTCGGGTAATAAGTTTTCACATTCTTGTCGGACATTCTCTTTGAGAACTTCCGAGTCTGTGGCTTGTTAACATAGACCCGTGGCTTAAAAAACACCAAAGTTTAAAGTGTGGAGCGGTTAAATCGGGCTGTCTTGCTGGCCATTGCAAATCGCCAAAACGATACATTGATACGGGGATTCTCAGTGACCCAGGAGCGCAAATGTTGCTGCTTTACGTTCGCGTACAGATGAAAGTGGAAGTCGTCGCTCATGATAAATTCGGACAGCCAAACGTCCATTGCCCGAGTATTCCGCGTTTTTGAAACATTTAGCGTTCTATTACTTGTCGACATATACAGAATACTTTACAAAATATTCTAACAAAACTGACAGTAGCCGACATTTGCAAAACTTATAGCATCTTTCAAAAGGTTGATTTTGGGTATCCCTGTATATCGAAGAATAACGTGACTGGTTCAACATCGTTCGGCCCAAACGGTTGTGGCTAGGAAGCTGAAATTTGATACATATGCTAGTTTTTCGGAATAGACATCCACTTAGACGGGATTTTCGGAAATTGCTCCGGGTACAAGTCTCCCTTTTGAGGGCCTGCTTAAACTCCTTGGGTTAGAAACAAAAAAAAATTAAGATATGTGTTGTAATATTAAAAATTTTCTCCAGGAACGTCGTATAAAACATGTAATTTTCGGGGTTCAAAAAGGGAAAAGTTTCTCCCTAAATGGCCTGCCCAAACCTCTTTGGCTAAAAATCTTAAATTAAAATTAGGTGTTCCCCAGAGTATTGGCTAATCCACTGGTAAAGCGCATTCTGGGCGTTTTGCCTGGAACGTGATAAAAAGGGATTTAAACAGTGGAAAGTCTAACCCTTAGGGGTATGTCTAAACCTCTTTGACTAGAAGTATGAGCTTATTTCCGACAAGACGTGATAAAAAAAAATTTAAATTATGTATTCCCTGGAGTATGAGCTTATTTCCGACAGAAACGTAATAAAATAATGCTCCATCTTAACGGCCTTCCTAAACTCCTTTGGCTAGAAATTTGATATTTAAAATATGTGTTCCATGGAGCATGGGCAAATTTTTGGAATTTCGTTAGGTACGTGGAAAAATCAGAATTCAAATGTTCACAAGAGCCGCTTTTAAAGGTTAATCTGCTTTGGCTAATAACCTTAAATATAAAAAACAAGTGGAATTGAAACGAAAAAATTGGCAAACGAAATGAAATGTAACGGGGAATGCGTAAAACTGAAGCACCAGACAAGGGGAATTGAATGGAATGGAAGAGAGAGCGAGTGAACAAGGTGGGGGGGGGGGGGGGGGGGGGGCAAGTGGTATTGAAATATTAGGAAAGGGAAACTAAATGGAGTGGTACGGGGAACAAACAAAATTGAAACAGAAGGCAAGGGAAATGAAATGTAATGGAAGAGGGAGCGAGTGAAATTAAAACACTAGAGGAAAGAAATAGAATGGAAAAATTAACGAGTGAAATTTAAATACTAGACAGGGAAACGAAAGGGAATGGAACGGAAAACGAAATAAATTGAAATTCTAAATACAGAAAACGAATTGGAATAGAGCAAACTTAGATTTTAGTGATATTTATTGACTTGAACATATTTTTTCTAAAGAGTTCAATTTTTTTTTTTTTTATTAAATCTTCATTTACATTACCGAGCCATTAGGGCCTTATGTGGTTAATTAAAGCTACTATCTTAACAATTTAAGGATCTTCTTCTTTTTTATTCAAAAATTTAACAGACACAAAGCAGTCACCGTACTGCTGCAGTTTTATTCCATTCAAAAACTCGTAAGTGGTTAGTTTATGTGTCAATTGACCAGTGTTTTTTTTTTCTTATTTGTGAAACTTTTTTCTACAAAGTGTATGACGTGACCAAGAATCAAACCGGTAACCCTTTACAGGCTTTAATTCATAGCATCACCTCTTAATGAGATACACCATGTTCGGCGACGCGATGAGCCGACCATGGTGTCATCATCAGTCCATATAATGTATATTTATTTATACCCTTCACCACAGGTGGAAGGGTATATATAAGTTTGTCATTCCGTTTGTAATTTCTACAATATTGATCTTAGACCCTATAAAGTATATATATTCTGGGTCCTTATGAAGAGCGAAGTTGATTTAATGATGTCCGTCTGTCCGTCTGTGTGTTGAAATGGGTTTTCCGAAGACCCCAGACATGATGAGGACTTGATTGTTTTATATTTCTGTTAAATGTGATCCATTTCTGCTTGCTTATAAAAATCAGCCAGATCGGTTGATAAATGGCTGAGATATTAGCAAAAAACCAGGACTACCTCTAATTTTTTCCGTAAAATCCCTTTGTTTTTATATGTATGTTGAATATTACGAATAACAAACACATCAATTTGTTGAAATTCTTTTCTTTCACCTCTTCATCTTTTATACACAAACAACAAACACATACAAAGATTTGTCATTTAAATAAAACCCAAACAAATCCCTATTGAACGAAAACTGTTTATTTAATTCTATTAACGATGATTCCATATGACCTTAATGGCTCAGTTGTCTAAACGCTATGTCACAAATACTTTTTTTTTTCTAAGACGCGGGTTCGATTCCTACACAAGTCACAATTCAACTTTTTTTGTACATTTTTTTTATTTTCTTAAGACTTTTTTTTTTGTTTATTTTTTTTTTTTTATTTAAAATTAATTTAAATAAAATTTTATATTAATAATTAAATTAATCCATAAATAGACTAAAAACATCAACATTTTTATAAAAACCCTCTGATACAAACAAAATACAAACGGTTTTATTTCCATTTTTTGCTCCGATTTAAAAAAGTTTATAAAAAGATTTTTAAACCATTTTATTTCTCATATATTATTTTAGAGCAGTAATATGACCTACGGATACGTCTTATATTTGCTAAAAAAAACTCGGAAATATCGGTTCAGATACAAAAAAGTTATGCTCAAAACATACATTTTTTTTAAATACCTATTTTCTGGAACCATAACCAAACTAAATGGTTAATTTCCTCTTAAAGGCGTCCGTATATAAATCTGTCCATTCCATATATGTCCATATATAAACTTCAGTTTTTTTCCCAACCATGGTGAAGGGTATATAAGATTCGGCATAGACGAATTTAGCCGCTCTTACTTGTTTTGTATTAAATTTGTATTTTGATGCATGAATAATAATGGGTCAGTTATTCAACACAAACTAATAAAAAATCTTGTGATTTTGACAAATAGGCAGTTAGACAGCGTCAATTTAAAAAAAAACTACTTGTTATCCTGAGAAATAGTAGTCAGCGCCATCGTAGGAAAAGAAAAAAATGTGTAGGCTTGTCTTTAAGAGGTCTTTGGTAAATTTCTAAACCTGCTGATTGAACCCCAAAAATGCGCAAGACACAATTTCCAGATGAGATGAATTCTCCGAAAAATGGGCTAAAGCTTTTTAATACTCATGTATGATCAAATACAATCCCGTTTATAACATACATGATTATATATATTTCGGTATCAAGAATGCAACATGTTTCAAGGCTCAACACATTAATGTATTAAAAACACTTAGCTCGAGTATAACAAATATTTTATATTGAGCCTTTAGCTCAATAATGAGCTGTGTTTTTGTATTCAATTCAATGCTTATGAAGAATCATGGGAAAATTATCAAAATTGTCTGCTACATTTTGATAAAAAGGACAAATGTCTTGTGTTGTTTTTGATGATGATGATGATAATGATGCTGACTAAATGTGTGTAGATGTTGAAAATATTTTCCCAGGATTACTCTACAACAGCAAATGAAATTGTTATCAATATTTTTATTAGTTTATTATTGAGCCAAGTCAGCCTGGGTTTTTAAGACGTGTGTCTTAACTGACTTTAAAAGAAAGTGTGGGAATTTCTTATACAGGATTATATAGTTTTCCTTTGGGACAACAATACATGTTTATTCTAGGCATCGTTATTGCATTTTAAACAATAGGAATTTGTTATGTTTGACTTTTGGGGTTAAAAAATTTAACAATCTTAATAACCATTATACTCGTAAGAATAACCTTACAATAACGAATTATTTCTATAAGAAATTCCCACACTTTTGAGTTTGAAATTAACCCCCCCCCCCTTTTTACAAATTAAATCCTTTAATTACCATAAAATGAAGAAAATTCTCACACATTTCTGAGAAAATACTACAAAAAGAAAACTTACAAAAACAAGTTTTCCCTTCATTATCAACAAGTGCCTTGATTTTAATCCTCCCCCCTTTGACGAAAATTAACCTACTAGATTGATTTTGAAAAAACAAATCTCCCTTAGAAAGTTCCCCCTTTGTGTTTCTTTTGTTTTAATTTGATATTAGGAATTAAGTAGATCTTTTATATTAGATTTCCTTAGGTGGGGTGGTTTTTAGATTTTAGCTTAAGCACTTGTATGGAGCTCTTAGCTGCTTGTTAAGTTCTCAAGGGGGTATATTTATGTAGAGGTATTCAACTTTTTGTTTTGAAAATTTATGTGAGCACTGTTGATTAGTTCATTGTTTCAATTGGTAAATTATAAAAAATTTATTTAAATGTTTAAAATAGATTTTAATGAAAAAGTGGTGAGATTTTTTCAATTGTTTTTATAGTAATTTTTGAAACACATGTACAAAGAAATAAAAAAAATGTCGATCCTAGACAAATGTACTTAATTTTTGATTGATATTCAAGTGATGTTAAAAAAATGTGGGAAATTTTTAAAATTTTCTTGAGGAGCTTAAGGCGGGAGCGAATAAGATAACTGTTTATGCAGATGACGTAGCCGTTGTCGTCACTAGGTAGTATCTGGATGATATTAGTTCTGTGATGGAGACTACACTGGGGATAAAACACCGATGGGCGGCCAGAGTGGGACTAGGTGCTAACTCTGGGAAGACGGATATAAAATGCTTAACTATCTGTATCGAGAAAGATACTTGAACCACGTCTAGTTTGAGTGGTATGAACCTTATTCTAAAACACTAAACACAAGGTACCTGGGTGTAATATTGGACAGCAAGTTGTCATGGATACTTAATATTGAGGGAAGGGTCAAAGAAACCACCAATGCGGGAAAATGCTAGGTAAAACTTAACGTTTTTCACTTAATCTCACGCATTAGATTTATACGGTAGTTTCTAGGCCAATTCTTCTTTATGGAGTACTTGTTTGATGTACTGCACAGGCGCCTGGAGAGTGCGCTGAGACTTGCTGGACTATGCATCGGGTTGGGCCTAGTTCTTCGGCTATCAGCTCCCTACAGGTGGTGTAGGAGTCGCTTTTGGATTCTACTTGACGCTTACGAGGTTGTGAGCTGCCACTTAAACCAACCATGCATCACCGACGTGCTATGTAGCACGCTTACTGCGGCAATGTATGTTATTTTGAATCTACACCCGATTTATGTGTTGTCGGCCCTTTGAAGTCCTCTATTCGCTTGGGGACTACTGGACAGTTTGGTTATACGTTTTATGGTCACGGAAGCGTCATTAGTAGTGAGTATATTGTAGCAGCGACTACATTATCCCAATGTAGGGCTTCACGTGACTAGGAGAGAATATGGATGGTTGGCTGGTATTCGCTCTGACAACAGAACCTTCAACTTCTTTACAGAAGGTTGTACACTGGAGGAGTCAGTGCTGCGGTTTTCTGTCGAGAGTTGAGTGTCGAGGTATCGTATAAACTTGCCGATGTCTACAGCATATTTCAGGAGGAAGTTGTGGTGGTCATAATGGCTGTTGAACTTCCATTTGCCCCTAAGACGATTGGTTCTTACGTTAGTTGCTACATTGATAGTCCAGCGGCTATCTAACATACTTGTCGATTAAGCAAGAGCGCAAGGACACTTAAGGTAGACTAACAGGAGAGTACAGACGAAGAGAGATTGCAGACGAACCAGCTGCCTGGCGAATGGACATTGGACATTCGCGTGCCACTTTAGTTTTTTAAATAGGGGGTAGACTTCTCTATAATGAGAGACGGTTGGAAGAAATACCGAAACGTGCAGAGTGTTAAAAACTACGATCCTAAAGCGACGAAACTTCTGCTATCCTTAACGAGAAACGTTTGTATAAGTTGCCCCAAAATGTATCAACCAATCGGAAAATGGTATAACTTTTGCAAATTACGGCAACTGTCAGTTTTTTGTTAATATTTGTGAAGTAAACAGATACAGAATAGACGTCGACCAGCCATTGAACGCTATAATCTTCAAGAACGCAGAATATTCGTGACTATTTTACAATGGCCGATTTTCTGTTTAAATTAATCATGAGCTAAGAGACCCCTTTTGCTTCTGTGCGCAGACGGAAAAAAACAAAATTTCTGTTTCTAGGGCACTGAGAATCCAAGTAGTATTATTAGTGCCATCAGGCCTTATTTTTTCGAGAACGCTGTGAGTAGTGGGACTGGTAGCCGATCTAGAATCATGATCAACGAGTTCTTATTGCCACAAGTTGATGAATAAGCACTGCATCACATGTGGTTCCAACATTTTCAGGGATGCCTTTCTGGGTCGTTTTAGCGATTTGCAGCGCGTCCAGTAAGATCGCCCGATTTAACCGCTCTAAACTTTTTCTTCAGGGTTCTTTGAAGTCGCCGTTCAAAGTGAATAAGCCACAAAATCTGGAAGCTCTCTAAGAGAATATCCGACAAGAGGGGAAGCCTTACGGATCGAAGTTCTCTCTAGAAAGTAAGAAAATTTTATTTCTTTCAACAAATGGTGTCAATACCATTGTGTTTTCTTCATTTCCTGATGACATCTTGCAAAACCAAAAGTCACAATATAATTTAATTTTATTCCCACAATTCATAAATAACACATAGTAAATAAACTGTCTTTGTTTAAATATTGGCTCAAATCTTGAGGCGTTATTGTTGATTATATTGAACTCAATTATCCTTGTACACATTTTCTAACTGAATAAGGAAAAACTAAATCATCTGCTTTAACAACAGTTCTTATCAATTTTTATGGCTGTCTGTCTTTGGCTCAATATCCAATAAATATATCGTGAAAACATAATTCCCACACTTTCTATTTTATTTTGTTTAGCATAAGGAAAATAAAAACAGCAGCAGTTTCTTTTGTATGGCTCAACAAACCTACAATCTTTTTTTTTTTTTTTTGAAAATACAAATATTTCTTCAAAAATATTTCTTAAAATTTTCTCAAGATTTCCATGTTGTTGCTCAACATTAAGCCCGAGCCACATGCTTTGATGCCATACGCACTTTAAGCACGATATTTAGGTATTTTTAACACTGCGACAGGATTTTGGAGTTTAAATTACAGTTTTTATATAAATGAGCCAATATCTCGCAAAAAAAAAGCGAGATATTGTCCCATAAGGCAATATTATACATTGAAGGGTTAACACTTGCATACGCACCAGAGAAATGCAAAATCAATTGTTTTCTTGATTTAATCATACACAAAAATTCTTGTTCACATTTAATAATTCAAAAAAATTCACTGTAGAATAAAATCAGCATCATGTTACTGAACGCGTAATTCGGATCAGTTTGAATCATTATGTTTACTGCAAATTTAATCACTCAACAAAAAGTCAGCGTTGAGTATATCAGAAAAAACAACAAACAACGCGTATGAGTGTATTCATAATTAAAACAAAATAGAAACACATTTCATAAATGATATTGTTTACATTAGGGTGGGACTTAAATCCGCTTTTTTAGAATTTTTATTAGTAATAAAAATATTCTTCTTTGTGAAATATAAATATTTGTTTGGAAAAAAAATTTAGGTCGATATCTCAGGCTTGCCTAATCAGGATTGGGCGATCCTGAGATGTCGACCTAAATTAAAAAAAAAAATTTTCACAAAGAACAATATTTTTGATATTCCTAATAAAAATTCTAAAAAAACGTATTTTAGACCCACCCTAATATACATATATCATTTATGAAATGTGTTTCTACAAAACCACCCCCTTTTTATAGATAAGAAACTATTTTGTTTTAATTATGATTACACTCATACACGTTGTTTGTTGTTTTTTCTGATTTATTCTACATCAAAATAATTATTTTTGGCTCCAATAAACATAATAAAATCAATGGTTTAACAACGACCGATGATTATAAATCAGTGACAAAACAATTTGCACGTCGTTTGATTGATTTAAAATCATCAACAAATATGTGTGTTGGAGTATATTCAGCAAACACATATTTATTCTTGTGTTGATTGCGTATGAACGTTTTGCAATCAGCAAATGCAGTTCTCTGATACGCACTATATGATTATTATAAATTTAAAAATTCTATATTACTCATACTCTATTAAGATCCTTCTGTTTTATAAAATTAGCCATTAATATAACCAAACATATTTAATTAATTTATTATCCCAGACAATGATGGTGATGATGACACAATATAAAAATTCCAAAAACAAGACTTAAGGAATTCCCAGTTAAAAAAAATAAAATAAAATAAAAAAAAGTATGCCCAGACACACGACTAGAATACACCTCAATAATAATTTTTGAGGCTCAACAAAAATACAACAAAAATTGCTCATTATTAAAACCCAAGAATAACAAAAAAAAAAACAATTAATAACAAATTTATCTGCTGTATAGAAATATCCTGGGAAAATATTTTAAAGTATTCCTAAACTATAAAAAAAACAAAAACAAAAGGTCCTTTTAATATCTTATCCTCAAAACAGTAGAAAAAATCAATTGTAACAGAAATTTTTAAAAATTTTCTCATGATTCTCTGGTTTCCTATAAAACACATTTTCAAATACACAGCTCCTTATTGAGCCAAAGACTCAATAAGGATTTTTTTTTGTTTTACCCGAGCCATATGTATGGTTAGACACACTTATTTGCAGACGACAAATAGGAATAATTTATCATGGCTTTGTATGTATTGGTATATGTGTGAGTGTTACAATTTGTAACTGTAGAACGTGTTGCTTCCTTGCATTTGTGTATTTAAGTATAAAATTTTAATCTTCCCCCCACACGTTTGAATTTCTATACACAAAATATTTTCTTATAATTTATAGATTTTTTATTTGTTATTTTTGTTTTAAATGTAACCCATATGAATGATTTAATGATGAAAATAAATCCTTAGTTTTAATGTTGTAGTTTTTATTTCAAAAAATATCTGTTTTCTTGAAAACCACATTTTGATAAAAAAAAAACTGTTCACTGATGACAATCGATTCTTAACGTTTGTTTTTAAATTTGTTATTTCTCTATCAACCATAAGATTTATTTTTGAATGCAATACCCTCTATCAACCACATTGTTTTTTTTTTCAATTTGTTATTTCTCTATCAACTATAAAATTTATTTTTGAATGCAATACCCTCTATCAACCGCAACTGTACTTAACATATGAAGGCCATTTAAATGTTTATTAGTCTATTCCGTTAAATACACTTTCCGGATTCTTAGAGAAATGACATTCAATCAGGGGATTTCGACGTGCACATACAAACAAAATAACAGAAAATTATAAAAAAAGTACCCTCTATCAGCCAAAATATATTTAAATTTTTCAATTGCAATACCGGTGAATAGCTTAAAATATTACATTATTTTTATATTGCGTTTAATTATCCATCGTCAAATGAAGAAGATGTCGGAGACTATCCAGATAACACATTCGTTGTTTTAATGGTTTAATAACAATAATAATTAATGCAATTCTAAAAATGTATTGCCTAGATTCCGAAAATTAATAATATAGGTACAATATAGTTGAAAAAAACGTTTAAAGAAACTTTAATATACCTGCAAATTATAAATTTATTTAATGTGTAATACCCTGTGTCAGGCAAAAAATATTTGAATTTTGTTCAATTGCAATACCCTCTATCAACCAAAGAGCAGCAAATATTGTAAAATATTATATTATTTTTATACATAAGATTCAGTGGTCATATTAAGCAAATATTGTAGAAGATAGATTGATTCATACTTTAAGAATTTAAGCATATATCAGCTTTTTTCCTCTCATAGAGGGTACTGAATATATTTAAGCTCTCGATATACGAGTGTTTTATAACTGCAGCCAATTCAAACGGAAACCCTTTTTTTCTGCGCTGATTTATATTCTGGTTTAAAAATGGCGCCTACTGCAATTCATATTACAGCTTTAAATAAAAGCGGTCTGATAAAAAAAAAAACTGTATATCTATTAATGTCAAAGTCCTCGAGCTAAGAATTTCATTGCAGCACCAGAAGTAAAATTATTTCAGACCGTTATATATATGTCATACTCCACAAAATAAATTTTAATCAATAGTAGTTACAGCAAAGAGTATAAAAAAAACAATATTATTGAGTCAATGGCTCAAAAAAATTAATTTTATGTTTCATTCTATCAAAGCTAAAAGAAAATCATGTAAAAATGTTAAAAAGAACAAAAAAACAAAGTTTGGGAATGTTAGATTTTATTTCCCCAGGATGTTTTTAGAGTTTCAATAAAGAGCTCATAATTCACATGGTATGTATTTTCAATTTGTTGAGCCTTAAGAAATCAGTCGTGTGGTGCAAAGCAGTCGTGTGTCATGACATACTTTTTTGTTTTGTGAAAAACTGTGAGAAATTTTCAGATTAGTTTTTGCAAATTTTATATCATAATGTCATCATTGTTGTCTAGGATAATAAATGGACAGTCAGAACTTTCTTCTAATTGCAATGAAATTTTTACCCAACATTCACACATGGTCAGATATCATGAATTGTTAAAACAAAAGTCTCCAAATAAAGTAAAGGATTTTAAAGACGAAGAAGTCGTTACGACTAATTTATGAGATAAGATGCTTTAAAGCTTTCTCAAGAAATTAAATGGGTTTTAAAGCATTTTGTGTGTATTTTTGGCGATATGGGCCAAATTATGAAAACTAATGTTTGAAAAAGATCGCGGTTAAGCTTAATTAATCGTTTTATCAAAGAACTTATTTTAATTGTAAAGGCTTCAATTATACAGGTTGGTTGAAAAGTTCCTGCGCTCGAAATGAAAGAATACTGTTTTTGTAACGAAATATATTTTTTTATTTAATATTATCTCCTAGAAGATCAATACACTTGTTCCAATGATCTTCCAATAATTTTATTCCATCCTTATAATGGTTTTCTGGAAGCTCTGCAAAATAACCGTCTACGGCTGCTATGGCCTCTTCATTCGACGAAAAATGCTTTCCACGAAGGAATTGTTTCGAGATTTCTGAAGAGATAGTAGTCACTGGGAGCCAAATCTGGTGAATACGGTGGATGTTCAAGCAATTCGTACTTTAATTCTTTGAATTTAGCCATCGTCAAAACACTTTTGTGAGCAGGTGCATTGTCTTGATGAAAAATGATTTTTTTCTTCTTTAAACCAGGTCTTTTCTCACGAATTTTTTCATCCAGCTGATCCAAAAGGCTGCAATAATATTCAGAGTTGATTGTTTTACCTTTCTGAAGATAATCAATCAACAAAATTCCTTTTGCATCCCAAAAAACTGATGCCATAACCTTCTTTGCTGATCGTAGTGACTTCACCTGCTTTGGAGCTGAACAGCCAGCTTCAGTCCACTGTAAACGTTCTTGTTTCAATTTAGGATGATGGTGGTAGATCCAAGTCTCATCCATAGTTATAAAACTACGCAAAAGTTGGCTTTATTCGGCTTAAAACGCTCCAAATTACGCTGAGAAATTTGTTTTCGATCCAGTTTTTGTTGAATTGTTAATGTGTGCGGCACTAACTTTCCAAACAGTTTTTTCATACGTAATTCTTCATGTAAAATATGGAGTACTCGTTCGTCTGAGATGCCTATGGCATTAGAAATTTCACGCTTAGGCAAACTTGGATCTTCACTAACCATATTATGTACCTGCTCAATGATTTCTGCTGTGGTTGCAGTTTTTGGTCGTCCTTCGCGTGGATCGCCTTCAAGGCTGGTACGACCACGTTTAAATTCACCAGCCCAAAATTCAACGGTGCGTTTTGAAGATGAGGACTCCTTATAAAAAAATTTCCTTTGCTTTTAAACCCTTCAAAATAACGAATCTAATGACTGCACGATATTAAATTTTTTCCATATTAAAAAAAATCAATGACACGTCAACTTCAAATGGCTTGTAAACAAAGAAAGAATTGATAGAATGACTTGCAACTTTACATGTGTTCTCAGGACAGTTATACCATTTTGATAAAAAAAAGTTTGGAGCTAGCAGTGCCATCTCTTGGTGAGCGCAGGAACTTTTCAACCAACCTGTTCTTTGTTATTGGCATATTTTTTTATAAAAAAATATTTTTATAATATCTAAAAAACAGTCCCCCCCTTTTTTGCCCACTAAACATGCAAAAAATCGTCATCAATCGTTTTTTTTTCCGCTACGATATATCCAAATCCGCATACCTTCCCTGTAAGCTGATTTAATTTTCAAATATAATAACAGAAAATATTAATTTAATAACATGAGTTTTCAACTTTATTTCATTACTTTAGTGTTAAACCCCAATTGTAATGACACCTTGTAAAATTTAAAGATCACAATATTTGAAAAATATTCCCACAGTTTTGAAAAAAAAAAACAAAAAAACAATCTATACAAAACATTTATAACAAATATGGTGTAACCTTAAACCATGACTCAACAGCAACTCATGTGTGTATGTGTATAGCTCTATTGGCTCAATAAAAACCTACAATCATAAGGCAATCATTGTTGAGCTCAATTATCCTTATTCATATTACAAAACTCTATAACAACTACATAATTCATCTGCTGAAAATAAATGTCAGGCTGTTAGTAATTGTAAGTATTTGGCTCAACATCATAACATCATAAAAATAAAAATATCCTGGGAAAACTATTTCCCACACTTTAACGAAATTTGTATCAGTAACACTAGTTTCGTTTGTATGATGGGCTCTCATTAAACAAATAAATAAAAAAAAAAATAGTAACAGAAATCTTGTTAAAATTTCTCATGATTCTTTGGTTTGTTTTGTGTATGTACTCTTGTTTGGCTCATTATTGAGCATGAGCCTTGAGCAACATGCCATGCACACTTTTAAAGAAATTTATTTGAAATTGTTAAGAGGGTTCCCACATATAATAAGTGTTGACAATGTGTATTTAATTTTAAGAATAATAATTTATATACAGTTTAAGACTTATACTACAATTATTCCATTTAATACTACAGCCAATATATAGCTGTATTTAAAAAATTTGTTTGATTCAAAATTTATATGGAATTTAACAAGTAGCACACAAAATATATCTCTTAATTTCGTCCAATTAATATTTTTGTTAAATAGCAAACTTATAGTCAATTAATTATGCGATTCTTTTAATTAAAAAATAATCAATATTACAAATGATGTCTTTTACGTGTGTACATTTATAATATTGATCATTTTTTTTTTAATTGAATCAATCACAGAATTAATTAACCGTGGCAACAATATTTTTAATTGTGTAAATTAAAAAAAAATATATATATATTTGTTGTGTGAAATACAACAATTTTCTGATTTATCGAATAAAAATTTTCCACCATTAAACAAAATTTTCTATAAATAGAAAATTTCCATTAGATGGCTGTATTTTTCCAGGGTGGATCAGGAAAACGAAAGTTATTTTCAAATTGACGATTTTTAGAATTAAAAAATTTCCATTAAAAATAAAAAAAAAATAAATATCACTTTTCTTTATTTAATTAATTTCTTAATTTAATTAATTTCTTAATTTAATTTATATATCGCATTAATCGATTCTATCAACAAAAATTTGTTATCATCTTGAGACTATCACAGTCGAATATTTTTGAAAATTTAAGATTTTTATTTTTATTAATCAAAGATTTAAAATAGTAAAGAAAATTGAATTTGTTTAAAGCTATAGATGACATTGTGATTTTCCATTTCATGATTTCACCTTTCCCCCGAATACAATTATCGGTTTCAATATACAATGTTTACAGCTTGCCAACCGGTTATCGGTGGTATAGAACAATAAAAATCACCACGGTACAAAAACCGTTTATGTTTTAAAAAAAATAACGGTTACCGAATCAGAATTTTAGTGTTACGGTTTTTTATCCATTAAAAGCTGATAAGTCCCGTTTCACACAGAGCAACTTTTGTCGCGGCGATTTTTGTCAATTCTCTTTTAAAGTTGCCTTTAGTTTCACACAGAGAAAGTTTTTTCAGCAACTTTCGTCTACATTTTGTTTAAAATGAATGAAAAAAAAACGAAGAATTAAAAAATAAAACGAAAAATGAAAAAACAAAACGTATTGTAGAGAACAAGCAACTCTGTACCAACCCCCATTCTTCTTTCCCCTCTCTCCCACAAACTCAAGAGTTGCGCAACAAATGTTGATCTGTGTGAAACGGGACTAACGGGCTTGAGTATCTTTTACGATTTTCGTGCCGGTATAATTTTCGGTTTTTGTCAAGGATGACAACAAAAACGAATAACGATTACGGTTTTTGTAGCGGTATAATTACATTCCTTATTTCGGTTACAGTTAAGGTTTTTGAAACCTTACAGTTACAGTATCTCAATCAGTTTTCAATTGGAATTAATATTTTACGGGCAACAGTTTTCAGCGGTTCCAGCGTTATCCTTCCAAACCCAATGGATATCGGTTACGTTTTTATTTTATTTTCTATTTCGGTTGCGGTTACGGGTTTTTGAAAAAAAAGCGGTTACGGTATTTTAATCGATTATAATTTTTCATTTTAAGCGGTATTCGTAATAGTTTGTTATCAATTTAATTTCTCCTTATATTGAATATTTTTTCAGAGATTCGGATCATTTGAAGTCTATGATCAACTGAAAATTTCTATTAATTAAAATTTATATCAATTAATATGAATTTATCATTTAAAAATGTTTACTTAAATATTTTTTACAATAGCCATCACAGCGTGCTCAAATCGCACTTTTTCCCCTGTGGATATTTGAAGTAATTGGTATACGCGCGCAATCCCCTCCCTTGGAGGAGTTAAAGAACATTATTGGAGACGAAATTGACATTTGTCGGACATATTTTTCCACAATTAGTTAAAACAAAATTTATAAGTGCGTATAAACATAATCATTAAAAATCCAAATGAATTTTTATTTTAAACAAAAATTATGGCGTAAGAAAATCAGATGATGGTTTTTGCCTCATCCTATGAAAACAATATCTTTCTACGATTTCTAGTTTGAACATTTTTTTCGCAAGTTTTAAATCTCATTTTCTGACTAATTTTTTATTTTTTTCAATATTTTGGTATTTTCTATTGTATTGATGGGAAAATAATGTTGGAAATATTATTTAATTGATTTTCTCTTTATCTCTTATATTTTGATAATACAATATATTGTCAAAAATTTAAACAACCTTGCGGGAAAAAGGTGTCAGTTAGGAATTGGGACCTGTCCCGTAATAGAATAAAACTGGACCGGTTCCGAAAATACATATCACGAGATAGGTTAAAAGAGGACCGGTTCTTAAAGTACCTACCACATGGCCAAAATAAAAAACATGACATGTTCTATTGCGTTTGTTCTGTGGTATGGTCTTTGGGGCTAGTTGTGTGACATTTTCTTTAAGACCAGTCCTGTGACATGTCACAGAGGGCCCATTTTAAAGTAACCGGTCATATTTATATAAAAAAACCGGTCTCGTAACCGATTCATTGTGATAGGGACCGGTCACGTGTCGTGTCCTGTGATAGGGCCTTTTCCTGCAGAGAATAAAAAAAAACAAACTCATACATAAAAGTTTAATGCAACTTCCGAGATAATTAGTCCATCATATATATTTCTATCTACAATTTTTATGTTTTCATAATTTTTTTTCTCTTTTAAAATCTTTCCTTTTGACGAGTTGTTATTATACCCTCCACCATATATGGTGAGGGTATATATCAGTTTGTCATTCCGTTTGTAAAATGTCGAAGACCCCATAAAGTATATATATTCGTGATCCTTATGCAATTTTAAGTCGATTTAGCGATGTCCGTCTGTCTGTCTGTCCGTCTGTCTGTCTGTTGAAATGGCGATCACGACGCGAAGACGCAAGCGGGGGTGCCTATTTTTACCCAGATTATTGAACATCCTCCCGAGCAATTTGGTATTTAAAATGAGCAAAATCGGTTAAGCGGTTCAAAAGTTATGAGTGAAAATGTGAAGGTACCTCTAAATTTTCCATACAAATTTGTACAATTTTTCTGTATCTATTTTTTTTCTGTTAAGTAAGTAAAAATGTTATTAAGTCTTCTTATTGTTCGATTACATTTATTGTCTTACATACTATGAGAATAATAACATTCTTAGAGCTTATATGTGTGTTACTCTGATAACTAAGTTAACGTAAAAATCAACAATGTTAAAGTCGCTAACAGAGCAGACCTCTGTAAATAACATTGCTAAAACTAAATAAATAACATTACTAAAACTAAATAACAAATGTTCGTTACATAAATTGACAAAACATATTCATATTACAGTTCATGCAAAATTTAGTATATACGTATATCATCTCCAGCCCCTATGGTGGAGGGTATTCAAAGATTCGGCACAGCCGAATTTAGCCCTTTTTTACTTGTTTTTTATATTTATTTATTTATATATATTTTTTTTAATATTTATGTATAAAATATATCGCATATTTGAGATTATCTTTTTTTAAGGCTTAAAGAATTTTAGAAATTAAAGATTTAACAACAGTCGTAAAATTCTATAGATTCATTATTTTTTTACATTTAAACTTCATAAAATTACAAAGTGTATTTTATATTTAAGGCTTGGCATTTATTCTAAACAAATTATCATAAATACTCCATTGTGAACATAAATCGCTTGATAAATTATCTATCTAAGCGTGATAAAAATAAACTTGTCTTCATCTGACTCCAACTCTAAAGAAAACAAAAACACACACAAATGACGCTATGGGAGACAATCTTACTTACAGCACGAGTTCTAAGAAACGCATTTTTTAAAATCTTTGGAACAAAAAGAATAAGTAATAAAAAGACAACATTAAAGAAAAAAGTATGCTAAACACGAGTTTAATCAATATTAAATAAAATACAGGTTGGTTGAAAAGTTCCTGCGCTCACCAAGAGATGGCACTGCTAGTTCCAAACTTTTTTTTTCTCAATTTGGTATAACTGTCCTGAGAACACATGTAAAGTTGCAAGTCATTCTATCAATTCTTTCTTTGTTTACAAGCCATTTGAAGTTAACGTGTCATTGATTTTTTTTAATATGGAAAAAATTGAAAATCGTGCAGTCATTAGATTCTTTGTTTTGAAGGGTTTAAAAGCAAAGGAAATTTATGAACAATTGTTAAAAGTGTATAAGGAATCCTCACCTTCAAAACGCACCGTTGAATTTTGGGCTGGTGAATTTAAACGTGGTCGTACCCGCCTTGAAGATGATTCACGCGAAGGACGACCAAAAACTGCAACCATAGCAGAAATCATTGAGCAGGTACATAATATGGTTAGTGAAGATCCAAGTTTGACTAAGCGTGAAATTGCTAATGCCATAGGCATCTAAGACGAACGAGTACTCCATATTTTACATGAAGAATTACGTATGAAAAAACTGTTTGGAAAGTTAGTGCCGCACACATTAACAATTCAACAAAAACTGGATCGAAAACAAATTTCTCAGCGTAATTTGGAGCGTTTTAAGCCGAATAAAACCGACTTCTTGCGTCGTTTTATAACTATGGATGAGACTTGGATCTACCACCATGATCCTAAATTGAAACAAGAACGGGTACAGTGGACTGAAGCTGGTTGTTCAGCTCCAAAGCAGGTGAAGTCACAACGATCAGCAAAGAAAGTTATGGCATCAGTTTTTTGGGATGCAAAAGGAATTTTGTTAATTGATTATCTTCAGAAAGGTAAAACAATCAACTCTGAATATTATTGCAGCCTTTTGGAACAGCTGGATGAAAAAATTCGTGAGAAAAGACCTGGTTTAAAGAAGAAAAAAAATCATTTTTCATCAAGACAATGCACCTGCTCACAAAACTGTTTTGACGATGGCTAAATTTAAAGAATTAAAGTACGAATTGCTTGAACATTCACCGTATTCACCAGATTTGGCTCCCAGTGACTACTATTTCTTCAGAAATCTCAAACAATTCCTTCGTGAAAAGCATTTTTCGTCGAATGAAGAGGCCATAGCAGCCGTAGACGGTTATTTTGCAGAGCTTCCGGAAAACCATTATAAGGATGAGATAAAATTATTGGAAGATCATTGGAACAAGTGTATTGAGCTTCTAGGAGATTATATTGAATAAAAAAATATATTTCGTAACAAAAACAGTATTTTTTCATTTCGAGCGCAGGAACTTTTCAACCAACCTGTAAAATGTATACAAAAAAAAAAAAAGTAAACAACCCACGCAGTTAGAGATTTCCATTTAAACCTTTTAGTTTTTAAGCATAAAAATTAAATTTATAAATAAACCATAAAACACATTAACAGAATTTATACAAATATGAAAAAAAAGAAACATCAAAATATTACTGACCTTTGATAAGTGAAAAAGGGAAACCAATAAGATTAAAAAAAAAAATAAAATATTGAATACAAAACTACCTGCTGTTTGTGATTCCTAACACACTCTCTCTTTCTAACCTTAACAAATATATTTGAGCATTATTTAATCGTATTGAAAAAAAAATCAACCCTAATTTTAACTAAGAACATACTAAATTATCTAGAATCTTTTATTCTTATTGTAAGAAATTTTTGTATAAATATTGGGGATATTTACTTAGGAAATCAGTTCAACACATAATTTCAAAGTGTCTACAACTCAGAGGAGGAAATAAACTAAAAATAATGGAGTGAAGCAGTTAACAAATTATTCCCCACAAAGAGGGGAATTAATGGAGCAAAAAATTAACTTCAAATCGTTGAACAACGATCATCAACTTTGAAAACATCTCGATCAGTGAAGTTATTTAAGCTGTAATACTCATCTCTATTGGGACCTCTTCTTAAAACATAAAACCCTTCATTAAGGTTGGCTAAAATCACCTAAATGTGCCTTTTAATTACTAACAAAAAAGGATT
The DNA here is from genome assembly GCA_949748255.1 of Eustalomyia histrio. Classification (NCBI taxonomy): domain Eukaryota; kingdom Metazoa; phylum Arthropoda; class Insecta; order Diptera; family Anthomyiidae; genus Eustalomyia; species Eustalomyia histrio. The sequence goes on from OX456524.1 coordinate 131,070,721, forward strand.
TGTTGGATATGTCGAGCGTCGTACGTTTCCCGTTTATCCTTTACATCTATTGGTATAAAGCTTTAAAAAAAAAATAATTTTAACTTTAAAAAGTGTATTTTTTTTTTGTTAACTAACTGTGATAGTTCTTTAGTTTTTATATAATCAAATGTCTTCCAGCATTTAGTTTTTAAGTTAATGTAAATTTTTTTTAACTTAAGTTACTATTAAGAAATCAACTCAAAATCATTGTCTTCCGGTTTGTTTGTTTTGCTTTGAAAAAAAAAAAAATATTTAAAATATAAAAATATTTTTTTTTTATACTAAAATTTTTAGTCTTAAGTTAGAATATATATAAAACAAAATATAAATAAAAAATATTAAAAAAAAATTAAAACGAGTTTTTATTTCAAGTAAAAAAATATATAATAAATATATAATAAAAATCTATGAAAACTATTAAGGAAAGAAAAAAAATTAATGTAATTTTTAGAATCATAAAAAAGTTTAATAAAATTTTTAAAGAAATTTTATTTAAAAAAAAACTTAAATTTCACCTAAAAGAAATATTTGGAAAATTGTATTTTTGTCTCAGATAAATTCTAGATTTTCTAGAGAAATACGTTTTTTCTACAGATCAACAAAACGCGCCTCCAAACCATATCTGGGGATTTTAAATTAAATTCTGTAATTATTAATTTGCATAATTTTTCTATTTCATTAATTCTTTTTACGATCACATTTGTTAACGTTAGAAAATAATAATTTTAAAAACAGACATGGGGAATAACAAATAACAAGCCATGATAAATAATTAATTGCCATGTCTGATCGTATTTATATTAAAAATTTTATGAAGAAAATTCAGCCCCTTTATGAAGGCGGACAAGTGAATATTAAATAAAAAATAAAACAAAATAAAATAAACCCCCTTATAGATAATTGTACCCACCAATGTGGTTACAATTGTCTATAAAAATTTTGGAAAATCAAATTCAATACCCCCTATGAACCAATAGACATTTTTTTCGGGAGAGCCAAAAAAAAAACTAATTTAGCCCAAGTTATCAAAGTATGAAACAATATGTCTTCTACAATATTTGTTACAAATGACTACTGAATCCTACGTATAAAAATAATATAATATTTTAAGTTATTCGCGGAGCTAGGGTTGATAGAGGGTATTGCAATTGAAATATCAAAATATTTTTTGGCTGATAGAGGGTACTGCATATTTAAAAAACACAATATAATTTGCAATTTTATTAAAGTTTCAACATTTTCGTTAACTTTTTTTTTTCACATTTAACAATTAAATATTAAAACACTTAAAAAGGAACAGCATAATACGTCACTATCTTACTATTACTTTGACTTCATCTAAACTAAATTATCATAAAAGTAATGATATTCTGCTGGCTGCAAATATTATAGATCTTTCCATTTACTATACTGAATTGAAAGTTGTAGATCTTAATTGTGCAACTGTTAGACCGTTTCTATTGATTGGTCAAAATCTTTTGATTGAATTCTATTTGTGTAAGAATCCGTAAAACGTAGTTTACGGGACACACTAATAAACAAGCATTTAAGCTGATATTGATATGTTAAGTACAGTTAATACATTATTAATAATTGGATAAATGTGGTTGATAGTGGGTATTGCATTCAAAAAAAACTCTTAAGTTTGATAGAGAAATAAATTAAATGATCTTAAAATCCTACTATACTATTCACTTACAAAATAACAGATCAACAAGTCATAAAATTCCATTAATAAAAAATATTTTTAAAAAACATACTAAAATTGATTGTAGACTTGAGCTGTCATCGGTGAACAGTTTTCCATTAAAAATTGATTTTCAAGAAATTGGTTCATAGAGGGTATTGAATATAAGATCTTGATATGAAAAGTGTAGCAGTATCTGATTTTTGTTTTAAGATAAAATTTTGTTTCAAATTTTTCTATCAAAATATTTGTCTAAAAATTTCAACATAAAATATGTCACAATATCTGTGAACTTTGCTAAAGAAAAAATCTATTAAAGTTTAATAATTTTCGTAGAAAAATTGTTTCGAATTTTAAGATTTTTTCTATAGAACAACAAAATTGTGTCATTGAAGTTTTTCTTGAAAAAAAAAAAATATGTTGCAAGGTGGAAGTTTTTCTAGAAAGTCTAAAAGGAAAATGTAATGGATGCAGTGGAATTCTCTGGAAAAAACCATCCGGATGGAATTATTTTGTTTGGACAATATTTACATAATATACAAGGTTATATTTTTAATAAAAAATTCTTCTGTTTCTTGAAATTTTTCTAATAAAAAATATCTTAAAATATTTTTCTACAAAAAGTAGACAAGGAAAATCGATGTTAAACACTCTGATTTTTAAATAATTATGATTCTACATCTCTCTCTATCTAACGGGTTTCTCTAGTATGCGAATATAACTTTACAAGGAATACAGGCTATATTAAAAAAAATCCTGGATATAACGTCTGTAAGGAACAGATTTAGTGGAAGTCTCTATAGAAAGAAGTTCCAGGATCTTTAAAATTTCCAATAAAAATCCATGGATTTTCACATAAAATTTAAGAAATTTTCTGCACCCAGAAAACAGATTCATGCTGACCACCGAAGATCTAATGATTTCTCAAGATTTTTTTTTTTTTTTTGCAATAGAAAACATTCCAAAGAATCTGAATTTTTATAAAGGAAAATATACTACTTATAATAAAGAATACTCCGAAGCCAAGTAGAAGCTTATAAGAATGTCTGCCTAAAAAAGATTAATTCGATATTAACTTCTTCAATTTAAAATGGCAATTTTTGAACTTACAAAGCTTGTGTCTTAAGTCTTTAGATATTTTTTAGAATTTGTTGAATTGATTAAAAAACAAGTAAGAGTGGCTAAATTCGGCTATGCCAAATCTTATATACCCTTCACCATGGTTAGGAAAAAACTGAAGTTTATATATGGACATATATGGAATGGACAGATTTATATACGGGCGCCTTTAAGAGGAAATTAGCCATTTAGTTTGGTGATAAAACTTGGACTCAGGAAGATTTATGGTTCCAGAAAATAGGTTTTGGGCATAACTTTTTTGTATCTGAACCGATATTTCCGAGTTTTTTCAGCAAATATGTTATACTAAAGATTTTCGATCTTTTGCTATATAAGACGTATCCATAGGTCATATTACAGCTCTAGAATAGTGTTTGTTGTTTGTGGATAAAAGGTGACAAGGTGAAAGAAAAGAATTTCAACAAATCGTTAAAAGAAATTACTAGAACTGCATGTGTTTTATTTCTACAAAAACGTTTGATTTAGCCGGCAAATTTGAATTTGGGATTTTATTTCGCTTTTTTATTAAAAAATATTTTTAATTTCTTTAGCTTAATTTTAAAAATTAGAAGGAAAATAGTTTATAATTTTTTTTTTATAAATTATTATAAGTTATGACCTAAAATAGTTGCACTCAAAGGGAAATTATGTATAAAATTTTCTTAATATATGAGAAATAAAATGGTTTAAAAATCTTTTTATAAATTCTTTAAAATCGGAGCAAAAAATAGAAATAAAACCGTTTGTATTTTGTTTGTATCAGAGGGTTTTTATAAAAATTTTGATGTCTTTAGCCTATTTATGAATTATTTAATTATTAAATTAATTATTAAATGTTAAAAAAAACAAAAAAAAAGTCTTAAGAATATAAAAAAAAATTGTACAAAAAAAAAAGTTGAATTGAGCGGGTGTAGGATTCGAACCCGCGGCGTTAGAGAAAAAAAAGCATTTGTGACATAGCGTTTAGACAACTGAACTATTAAGGTCATGCGGAATCATCGTTAATAGAATTAAATAAACAGTTTTCGTTCATTAGAGATTTGTTTGGTTTTTATTTAAATGACAATTCTTTGTATGTGTTTGTTGTTTGTGTATAAAAGGTGGAGGTGAAAGAAAAGAATTTCAACAAATCGTTAAAAGAATTCACTAGAACTGCATGTGTTTTATTTTTACAAAAACGTTTGATTTAGCTGGCAAATTTGCATTTGGGATTTTATTTCGCTTTTTTATTAAAAAATATTTTTAATTTCTTTAGCTTAATTTTACAAATTTGAAGGAAAATAGTTTATAATTTTTTTTTATAAATTATTATAAGTTATGACCTAAAATAGTTGCACTCAAAGGGAAATTATGTATAAAATTTTCTTAATATATGAGAAATAAAATGGTTTAAAAATCTGTTTATAAATTCTTTTAAATCGGAGCAAAAAATAGAAATAAAAACGTTTGTATTTTGTTTGTAAAAATTTTGATGTTTTTAGCCTATTTATGGATTATTTTATCATTAATATAAAATTTTATATAAATTAATTATTAAATGTTAAAAAAAAAAACAAAAAATAAATAAAAAAAAAATGTACAAAAAAAAAGTAAATTGACCGGGTTTCGAACCCGCGGCCTTAGAGAAAAAAAGTATTTGTGACATAGCGTCTAGACAACTGGGCTATTGAAGCTCACACAAAATCATCGTTAATAGAGGTACATACATATATAAAAAGTCTTCGTTCATTAGAGATTTGTTTGGTTTTTATTTAAATGACAAATCTTTGTATGTGTTTGTTGTTTGTGTATAAAAGTTGGAGATGAAAGAAAAGAATTTCAACAAATGGATGTGTTTGTTAAGCGTAAAATTCTACATACATATTAAACAAAGGGATTTTACGGAAAAAATTAGAGGTAGTCGTGGTTTTTTGCTAATATCTCAGCCATTTATTAACCGATCTGTCTGATTTTCAATAGCAAACAGAAATGGATCACATGTAACAGAAATAAATAACAATCAAGTCCTCATCATGTCTGGGTTCTTCGGAAAACCCATTTCAACACACAGACGGACATCGTTAAATCAACTTCACTCTTCATAAGGACCCAGAATATATATACTTTATTGGGTCTAAGATCAATATTGTAGAAATTACAAACGGAATGACAAACTTATATATACCCTTCAACCTGTGGTGAAGGGTATAAATATTGTTATAAAAATTGTTTCTTATGTAAAAGCAAATTCAATATAAAATGATACTTTTTGAATAACCAAAGTTTGTGTCTTAAGTCTTTAGATTTTTCTAGAAATTTGTTGAGTTGATTAAGAAACTTTTAGATCACTTATAGAACTACATTTAATTTTTTATACATATTTTTTTTTTGTTTAAATTATTAGAGGAGGTTTTCATATGATTTTGTTAAAGAAGTTAAAATATCATAATCTTTTTAATGTCTTAAAAAAAAAAAACTGTTTTTAATGGTAAAACAGAAGAATAAATCCATGTTAAATAAAATGGAGTATTAATGTATTTATAATGAAGGGAAATTGATTTTATTATGCTTCCACAGCTAGCTTTAAGAAGGGTTATCTAAATATAGGTACACATTCTAATAAATGAGAATAAATAAAACCACTTTTTTGTGTGTAATAAAATGCATTTTAATTGCATTACGTTACATAGATAAAGCATTTAAAATCTAGAATAACTATTAACAGAAAAACTAGGGGAGACAATGTCCAAGCATTATATATTATATAATGCAACATTCAAGTTAGACAAGGATGATTGTAAAGAATAACACTACGACCAAACTACCACCATTATCAGTTACTGCCACAAAAACACCAACCACCAACTGATATTTTTTTTTTTTCAAAAATGTTAGGTACATGTTAACGAAGTAAAGAAAATCTAGTATAAATACAAGACTTGAAAGCCTTTAAAAATCAGTCTAACTCACAACATTATAAACAAACGTTGGCCCATTAGTTGTTAAGAAAAAATGTAGTAAAAAACAAAAATCTTACAACTTAAAGGCAATACTTAAGCAAGAAAGAGTTATTGTATCGGAAAATTAAAAAAAAAAAAAATCATTAAGATTTTATATTCCAAGCAAACTCAAGTGCTAAAAGTATATTTCAACAAAGCCAACTTTTATTCATCAACAGAGGACTCTCAAGTATATAACCTTCATGTGAAACATTCTAAGGTCTCTGCTTACAAAAATACTTCTCCCGATCATGGATTGCTGGTTGTTGGTGGCAGTTTGTTTTTACAGATTTATTTGATAAAAAAAAAAAAAAATCTTCATCATATCAACTCCCTTCTCTTAATTGGGAAAAAGTGTCAATAGTGTTTTAAACACATTCTATTTAACAGCTTTAATAGTATTTAAGTTTTTTATTGTGATTTATTTTATTTCTAATTATGTTTGTATAAAAAATAATTTTAAATGTCTTCCATTTGTAGTTTTTTAAGAAAATTTTTTGGTTTTAAGATAGAAAAAAAATATCATTGTCTTCCGGTTTGTTTGTTTTGCTTTAGGTTAAGTTTATAGTTTTAAGTTATTTAATATTTTAATGAAATAAATACTTATGAAATATTTGCTTTTAAAATACTTTATAAGAAAAACCTATTTTCAAAATTTTTATTTTACTTACAAAAAAAAAAAAAAATTAAAGAAAATCTATGGAGAAATTCCAAAGTTATAACAGTATACAATTGACTAAATTTGTTAAAAAATTAACATAAAAAAAACAGCTTCAAATTTAAAAAAAAAAGATTTCTTAAAATAATTTTTAAAATTTTAAGAAAAATTCTTAATTTTTTTTAAAGAAAAAAGCTGAAATATTTTCCTTAAAAAGCTGTTATTTCTTACAAGGAAAGTATTCTAAGCTAAACTTTCCGATTTTTTTTTATCAATTTCTCTCTCCCTTCCTCTCCCCATCACTCTTACTCTCTATAGCAGTTTTCTCTAGAAAAAAACTTAAATATTTTCCTACAAAAAATTGTAATTTCTAATAAGGAAAGTATTCGAAAGATTTTTGATCTCCTTCACTTCACATATCTCCCTCACTTTCTCTCTCTCTCTCTCTCTCTCTCTCTCTTTCTTTCTCTCTCTCACTTTCTCTCTCTCTCTCACTATCTCTATAGCAGTTTTCTCTCAGGTCCAAGTATAGCTTTACAAAGAATGCAAGGTATATTTTAGAGAATCTAGGGAAGGGGGGGGGGGGGGGGGGGGGGGTAAATTTCGAAGTTAAGAGTATAGCAATTTGTTTATTATTTAATTTATTGAAAAAAATCTGTACATTTTGTTAAACATAAGTTGTCATAACTTTTGAATTTATTCATTTCTTGTATGTAGAATTATGTCCGAGTAAAAAACGAACACATTTTTTTTTGAAAAATCAAGGATTTTGAAAGGGAGAAAAGGAAAAAAGAAAAAAGAAAAATTATAATTTTGTGGACTAAATTAAAATTTTCTTTGACTCTCTAATATAAAAACTTTTATATTAGTTTTAACCTGATAGGCCTCAAGTTGTTCTCTTTTTTTTTTGCTAGCAGAAATATGAAAATTGGCGAAAATTGTATTTGGACAGTTTTTCACTTGACACACACTTTAATTGCATATTTATGAAAGAAGATATGGAAAATAAAAAAAGGTGTTATAAATCATATTTGGGGGACAGTGTAGTTTAAAAAACAAATACGGAGAAATAGATTCCCCATGTAAAAATCGTAATATAAATATATGAACAAACATGATCATACATGAGCTGTAATATGATCATACAAGGACATACATGAACATATACGTCCATAGTTCAATATAGACCATACATGCTAATATATATTTTCAAATATAAACAATATATGACCTTATACGGACATATACATCAAATTTTGAATCCGAATCATATATGATCATATATGAAATCATGTATGATCATATATTGCACTATGCATTGACCTATATGATCATATACAAGCCCCTGTATATGAGTATCCATGTTAATATACGTATCTGGGTAGTTCATTATAAGAGCATACATGATCTCATATATGACCATATATCTTCGGATCCGAAATTTAAGGGTATATGGTGTTATATTTTCATATATGATCATATATGCTCAAACAATTCCTTCGTGGAGAGCATTTTTCGTCGAATGAAGAGGCCATAGCAGCCGTAGACGGTTATTTTGCAGAGCTTCCGGAAAACCATTATAAGGATGAGATAAACTTATTGGAAGATCATTGGAATAAGTGTATTGAGCTTCTAGGAGATTATATTGCATAAAAAAATATATTTCGTAACAAAAACAGTATTCTTTCATTTCGAGCGCAGGAACTTTTCAACCAACCTGTAAAATACATATTTATATTAATCGAGTATAAATAAAAATAAATAAACCGAAGAGAAATAACCATCCAAAAAAATATTTTTTTTTTTGTTTTGAAAGAAATATACATTAATTTAATGAAAAGTTTCATTTTCTATCTATTTACAATTTTTATTAATTTGATCCAAAGTTACTTTGACTGGATAGAACGAAAATCTTTTCTGCATATAAATATATTCTTAAAAATCTAATTTATTGAAAAATTTTCTAATTTTCGTACAAAAAAAAATTTCTATTTAAAAAAATCTCAATTTCTGGAGACTTTTTTTTGTAGAAAAAAAATTTGAGTTTCTATAGAAAATTGTGGTACATTTTTTACAAATTTTTTTATAATTTGTCTGCAGAAAAATGTATCTACCAAACATAGATGCAAAATATTTACAAACTAAATTCTTGGATTCAAAAAAAAATCCTATGAAAATGTTCTAAATTTTTATCCACCAAAAATTTCCAAATATTTTTTTTTTTTTTTTAGTTTGTTCCTGAAAATTTTCAAAAAGGTTTAAATAAAAAAGACAATACAATTTTAGGTAGGGGGTGTTATATACAAGACAATTTTTATTTAATATTTCTTAAAACTAAAAAATTGTAAAAATAATACATTATTTTTTTTTACAAAACTTATTTAAAGCAAAACAAACAAACCGGAAGACAATGAATATTTCTTAGAATTAACTTAAAAAACTATTAAAGCCATTTTTTAGATTATACAAAAAAAAATAACTTTGAAGGAAGACATTGATTATAAATTAAAATTAATTAAAGCATTTTTTTAATATCACAGTTAGTTATTAATTATTGCACAATAAAATTGTGCTAAAGCTATATAAGGCAAGTTTTTAAAAACATTGTTAAAACACTGGATTAAAACCAACCAACCAAGAACAGAAAAATCAAAATGAGTGTTTCAAGACAGCTTACAAATCAGGCAGCAATTGATATATTTCTTCTTAGCAGCAGAGATAATGGCGCCATCTTGTATTGAAATCGTTTCCAAAATACCCAAGTCTCAATATTTTCAGTAAGAATGATGAGAAAACTGCTTCGGGTTCCTTTTGTAGCTAACTTTTCTTTTGTCGTCTTTTTGATTTTCCTTTTAAGATAATCTACCAAATTAGTTTTTCTACATCGTTAGATGTATGCAAGAAAATCCTAATTTTTCGTAGATGAGTTGCTAACACTATGAAAATGTGAACAGAACTAAATTTTCAGTTTTCCCTCACAGCTATTTATATCAAAATCTCTCCTACATCCGTCCTACAACTTTTTTTTATAATTTCTTTACAACGATTCCTATAGGTTTTTAAGATTCTTTACATAGGGGTGACTTTTTTATTGTTGAATAATTTATTTCCAAACTAACCCCTACAATTCTCATAAGAGTAACTGAAATGACTTGATGTGTTGTTGTTTTTATTTCTATGTAAAATTTTGTTTGTTGTAGTTAAGTTATTTATAATTGTGATTAGTAATTTTTTTCAAGACTATATTTGAAAAAGAGATTTCTTCTTTAAGATTTTTTATATTTTTTATTTTGTATTGAGATTTTTTTTTTCTTATTAATCCTTGATTAATGTAAATATTTTGCTTCTCGTGTTGAACACATGAACACACTTTGAATTTTTTTTTTTTATTATTTTTGATATCAGTAATGAGCCAAATATTTTTGGAACGTGTTTTCTTAGAAAATTTATCCATTAAAATACTAATCACCCTTATTGAGTCGGCAGATTTATTTTGTTTATTATTTTTGCGAAAAAATGTTTTTTATGTGTAATTTAAATTCTGATACCAGTGATGATGAAGAAAATAAAGAAAATCTAGCATTGGAAAGAAGACTTCTCATACAGAAATCCAATATCTTTAATCTGCCGGCTAACAAGTGAGTAGCAAAATCAAAGTCTGTTACTTTAAAGAATGTTAATCTTCTAATTTTTTTAAAATGTTTGAAAGTTACTTTCGGCTGAATAAAACAGCCTTCAAAGATGTGCTGGAAACAATAGCACCTAATTTGAAAACCGGAATCAAGTCCACATTTATTTCCAAAACAATAAAGTTGGCAGCTACATTAAGATTTTTAGCCCAGGGGTCGTACCAGCTCAGTGTTGGAAACGACTTTAACTTACGGTTCAGCTGTTTCTGAAAGCCACAGCTTCCTCCAGCGGGCTCAATATAAATTGCTTGAATCTTCCGCCATCTGTAGCATTACACTCGGCTTTGTTGGCTACCATTTTCTTTTTAACTTTAAATTTTAAGTCTCGCCAAACCTATAAATAAATTTTGTTATATTTTTATAATGCACATTATTCTCGGTGGGCCAAGTGCATTTAATAAATTTGATATTTCTTCCCATTTTTTCCGCATTTTTTTTCAGTCATTACTTTTCCTCAAGTCGTTACTAAAAATGGTGTCGACAAAATCAGAGTCGTTTCAAGACAATATCGGCGTCACATTTTCTTACAGAATACCAAATACTTTTCGACAGTTATCGATTATTTTCGAAAACGACAACGGGAATACCAATTTCAAAAAAAAATCCCAAGACAACATTGTCTTGTGTCGATGACGACAACTAGAATAAGGTGAATAAAAAAAATCACAGTAGGTTTAGGAATTATAAAATGAACAAAAAAAAGGGTGTTACTTTTTCCTAGAAGGAAATAAATGTTTTAACAGAATCGAAGATATTTATAAAGAAAAAATGTTTTAAAATCTAAGAATATTTTAAAGAGTTAAAATATTCCCTACATGAAAAATTTTGAAAATTTAATTATACAATATTTTTTTATATAAGGAATCAATTAAAATATCGCTTAAATTTCTCCAATCAAAAATTTTATTAAATAACAAATTCATACTCAATTACTTCTGTAATTAATTCAATTAAAAATGTGTTCAATGAAAGTTTAAATATTGATAATTTTTTAATTAAAGCGATTACAAAATTAATTGATTATGATGCTGTTAGGCAACAAAAATTTTTAAATCTACACTTAAAGAAATTTTTGGGTAGCATCTACTGAAAATGACAGTTAAAACAAAAGGTATATGCAGGTAAAAAAGCAAGAGTTATTTACTTTAAAAATAAAAAAAAATAATGTAGTTATTTGTAACTGTTATAAAACAACTGACAAAGGCAGTAAAAATAACTAGCAATGTCATAAAAATAAACGACATATTTTTGCTACAAAAATTAGTAAAAACTAATGCTTTTATAGTAATTTTTTTTTTTTTTGTTTTCAATATTCTAAAAATATATATTCTAATTATAGTTAAAAACAATTTCGCTCTTTTAATTAAAAAAAACTGTGTAATTGCTTCATCCTACTAATTTGTGCAACATTTGTCAGTTGTTTTTTAACTTCATTTTTGGTTATTTTAAATGTAAATAACTATCTATTTGTCAATCACTAAATTCATTTGTTGGAAATTTAATCATTGGGAATGCAATCAATCGATTCACAAATTTGGGATTTATTGTTTATTCGATTTTGTTTCATTCGATGGAGTAATTTGGGAATAAAATTCGACTGTCTTCATTCGATTTTACAATTTAGAAAATATCGTAAATAACTTATATACGTTATTAGTTTTAATTAAAAGAAACCCAAATTAAAGAATTAAAAATTAAAAAAAAATCAGCAAAATCGAAAAAAATGTTGAAAAATTTAAAAAAAATCGCCAAAATTGGAAAAATTGCTAAAAACTGAAAAATCGCTAAAACTGTTAAACTTGCCAAATTAGAAATAACATAAATTTAAAAAAAAGCCACAGTTAAAAAATTGTTACAATTCGAAAAACAAAATTAAAAAAACGCTCAACTTTAGAAAAAATCCCTGAAATTAAATATACTGGCAAAAATTGGTGGTCAGTACTATAAACAAGCATTTTTCATTTGTTTCTAATATATGCTTAGATTTTTAAACGTAATCCTAAATTTGTTTAATAAAGAAGAGAACACCAAAAACCTTAGATCTTGATAAATTGCCAGCATAATATATAGCATAAATGTGTTAAAAAAAATGAAACATATGTAAGACATGACTAACACACATTTCTTTACGAGTGCGTACCTCAAACGGTCAATTAGAAATCCCCAATACTATACTCAAACTCACAGGCAAAACGTAGTATAAGGACTCTTAAGAAATTAGTCATACTTTTAATCGACAAACACAATGTGTCTGTTTTAGCTAAACAAATAAAGGTTCAAAACCTTTTATACAAAAAAAAAAAAAAACAAAAATCAACGTATTTTTAAAGAGGACAATATTATCTAAATTATAGTCAGAAAATATTATGTTCTCAACAAACATTGTGACTGACTGTAACTTTAGAAAACAAACAACACCATATCACACGGCAGTTTATGCTTTGACGAATTTCGTCATCTTTCCCCTATAAACAAAGAATAGCATATGAGATAATGGGAAAATCATACGAGGGCGGAACAATAAGTCCGTGACTTTTCGAACTTCCCTTGTAGTTATATAAAATGCAACACTGCACCCATCAAGTTCCACCTGTTAATAGACTACTGTAAAATTTTAAGCAAGTTCTGTCATTTACTTTGCGTTTAACAGCTGTTCAAAACATACAACCTCGTGGATTTTTTTTCAAAATGGAAAAAAGTGCTCATTAAACATTATTTTTTGCGAAAAAAACCGTCAATCAAACCAAGGAAAAGCTTGATAAATACTATGGGGCTCTGCATCATCGATTTCAATGGTAAAAAAGTGGATTACTGACTTTCGTTGTGGCCTTACAAGCACGGAAGATGCCGAACGTTCTGGACGCCCAGTTGAGGTTTCTACACCCAAAACAATTGAAAAAATTCACGATATGGTGTTGGCCCATCGGAAATTGAATGTGCGATAGATTGTGGATGACATAGGCATCTCACATGGCTCAGTGTTTTCAATTTTGAACGATCACTTGGGTATGAGAAAGTTTTCCGCAAGATGGCTACCGCGTTTGCTCACAATCGACCACCAACGGAATCGTGTGACAGCTTAGTTTCCATGGCAAAAATCTATGAAGTAGACTACGACGAATTGCCCCCTTATTCGCCTAAAGAAATGGCTCGGTGGAACGAGATATAGCTCGAGAGATTTAGCTTTATGGACCTCGAAAAATCCTGTTTTATTTCGTTAAACAAATATCGAAAAAATACTTAAGCAACAAATTAAGTCTTTTGTTTTCAAGGGAAATTTTTAATCAGAAATCGAGATTCGGAAGATTAAAAGACAGGATTTTGTGTGTGGATTATTATGAATTTTAGGAATTTTTTTTTTAGTTTATATCATTCAAAAAAGGTTTGAAAACAATCTAGTACTGACAAATTAGCATTAATTTGATTCAACAACTTAATTAGAAATTTTAAGAACTTTATCCATTTAATTCTAAAGAATTTTTTCTAGAGAATTATCCTGCAATCCCAACAACTCCGTTTACGTACCGTTTTCTGGATCCGTAAACGGATTCGAATCGGATTCGGATTCGACCGATATATCGGATGAAAAACGTAGTTATCCGTTGAAAGTCTGTCAATGACCGGACCGTTTACGGACCGCTATACCGGATGAAAAAAAACGTAGTTGTCCGTTAAAAGTCCGTCACTCAAGGATCGTTTACGGATCCGTATTCGGTCCGTATTGGTACCGTTTTTTCAACAAAAAACGGATATGTGTAAATATCTATTTTTTTGAATTTTGATATCAAATTTTATTTATTTATTTTTGTTTTGGTTTTAAAATTATTCACAAAGATATTTTAAATAAAACTTTTTCGAACTAAACACAAAAAATACCAAATAAAATTACACACAAATACCATATTTATCTCCAGCACAATTAGCATCCGTCAATCACTGCGATTGTGGCCCATTAAAAATGATGAAAAACTTGTTTTAAATTTCATAAATATTTACCTAATGGATATCACTTTATGTTATTTTCGCTGTGTGATGGCAACAAAGACTTTGAATGTAAGAATGCTTACTCTAAATAGATATATTTTTCCATAATTTTAGCGCGTGACTTGTACAATGATCACAAACATCGTTTTTGACAAAAAAAAAAAAAAAAGAATCCAAAAGCAACGGAAGAAAATCTGATGAAAAACAGTGGTCCATATTTGACGGTACAGAAACGGATACACCAAAACAGAGTCAAAACGTGTTGTTTTCGAAAATTCAATTATTGATTATGAATCCGTACGTATCGGAGAGTCCGTAAAAATGTTTCTAGGGATGGGTATGATTTTTTCCTAGTGAAATACTATTAAACCTTAAGAAAATATTTTCTAAATAAAAAAATCCTCAAATTTAGTGAAACTATATTTTAGATATTTGGAAGAAGAATTGTGAAAGATTTAAAAATTTTTTGTTTAAAAATATTTTTACTAAATATTAAACATCGGTTAATAATGAAGAGTTTTTAACCGAAAGAACGTTTTTGTATTCTAAACCCATTATATTGTAATGACTTTATTTCCATTAAAATTCACTAAAATTTCTTAAATATAATCTCAAGATCGACTTTAGTATTGCCTCGAACATGTTGAATTTCGTGTTTTTGCAGGCAGTTTTCTTCATTGTTATTATTCATTTACTTAACATTTGTTCGTATTTTAAGAAATATTTAAAACCTCTTCGATTCAGTTTTTTTCAGAATTTATAAAAAAAATAACTTTTTTTGTTTTTCAAAAAAGAAAACGAGAATTGTAAAGCAATAAAAATTCAAAAAATAACCATAACGGTAACCATTGGTACCAAGAATTTTTTTTTTATTGAAAATTATATAAAAAACGCAATATTTTATTTTTTTAATTTATTTATTTCAAAGTATTTATTATTTAAAACTAATAATACAATTACAACTTAAATTATATAAACAAACCCTGATTTTTCTTAAGACTAACACTAAATCAAAACAAACAAACCGATGTTTTCTTAAAATGACTACAAATTTTAATTAAGCTTAAACTAACTTAAGGTTAAAGCTTAAAATCTAAACAGAAGATCTACAATTAAAAGAATTTATATAATATAAAATTTCAAACTTAAAACTATAAATAAAGCTTTCAAGTTAGAACTAAATGAATGCTAAATTAAAGACGTACGAAAAAATTTTAAATTTATAACTAAATGGAAGGCAATGATTACATAAAAAGGCACAAACGGTGATAAGCCATAAGATTTTTTTAACATAAGATTTATTTTTAAAAGTTATAGCAAATATAATAAGAATTACAATTATAAATAAAGCTTTGAAGTTATAACTAAAATAAAAGCTAAATGGAAGACATTATGATGCGATAAAAAAGGCACAAGGAGTGAAAATGCCAGTATTCTTAAATATTCTTAAATTTTAAAAACAATCATTAAAGCTTTAATTTAGGAATTCTTTTGAAAATTTATTAAAGCTTTAATGTTTAAGTACAAAAAAATATTTAAAAGAAAAAAATTAAAAATATCACAAAAAATGTTAAAAGCTTTTTTGTTTCAGTATTTAAAAAATCAATAAAACTTTCTTTCATTTTAAAAATAATCTTAAAACAAAATATGGAAGACATATGGATGGTAATCTAAATAAAAATATTAAAGCTTTTATGTAAGATTTTTTCTTTTTTTTTTTTTTTTGAGAACTTCAGATTTATGTTTAAATTCAAGAAAAAAATACAAAGAGAAAAATATTTAAAAATTTATCAGAAAAAAAAGTTAAAGCTTTTTTGTTTGTTTTAAAATTAAAAATATCAGCAAATTTATAAAGCTTTTATATTTTGGAATAAAAAATATGTAAATATAAACTTTGAATGTTGTAAAACTAAAAAATTAAAAAAAAAAATTAAAATTAAAATATGGCACAAAATATTAAAAACTTTTAAGTGTTTATATAAAAATATCACAACTTTGTAAAGCTTTTTTATTTTAGAGTTAAAATGAGTTTACTTAAAAATTTTTAAAATGCAATAAAAAAAAATATCACATAAGAAGTTAAAGCTTTTAGATTTTAAATTTAAAATATGGCACAAAATATAAAAAAACTTTTGAGTGTTTATATAAAAATATCACAACTATGTAAAGCGTTTATGTTTTAGAGTTAAAATAAGTTTACTGAAAAAATTTCAGAAATTTTGTAAAATATAATGAAAAAAATATATCGCTGAAAAATTTAAACCTTTTATATTTTAATATAAAAACGCAAAATTTGTTATTATTTTATAAAAGTTAAAACTTGAATTAAAAAGATATTAAAATAATTTTCATACTCTGAAAAGCTTTTTTTCAAAAACTAAAAAAAAAAATATTACATTTTATATAGAATATTATAATAAATTTTTAAAAAAATATCACAAAATTTTAAAGCTTTTATATTTTAAGATCAAGAAAAATATCACAACTATTGTGTAAAAGTAATAAAAAAATAAAGCTTTTGGAAAATTAAATTAAAAATATCACAAAAAAGTTAAAACTTTTATGTTTACAATAAATATTAAGAAAATTTTCCTTTTTTCAAATTAAAGCAATCACAATTAAAATAGAAAATAGAAAAGTTTTCAAAATTTTACAAATATTAAATAAAGAATACTTAAGACTTTGCAAATTTTTTTTAAATATTTGTAAATCTTAGAAAGCTTTTCAGTTTTAAACTTTTATTTTGTGAAAATTTTCTTAATATTCATTTATATTATAAAACTTTTTAATTAAAAATATCACACAATTTTAAAGCTTTTATGTTTTAACATTCAAATCAAAGTAAAAAAATAAAGCTTTTCGATTTTACAAAATTTTTCCAAGTAAGAAATTTCTAGTTAAATGTCGTACTTAGGACCAGTATAAAAGTCAGCACTTAATAGACATTTTTAATTAAATGTAACTTAAGTAAAAAATTTATTTAAAAATTTTTTATTTAAGTAAAATGAGAGTTGGAATTCACTGACTATAATAATGCGCTTTAGAGCAGAATGTAAAACTGAATCCAAGGAACAGTACTATGGTCAGTACTTAATAGGAATTTTTACTTAAATTTTAGATATTTTTAAAAAAAATTTCATACTTTAGTAAAATTTTAATAAAAAATGTCTGCTAAATGGTGACAATTATACAGACTCCAAAGCTTAAGAATAATCACAAAAGTACATTAAAAGCTTTTCATTTAATTAAAATATCACAAGCAAGCAAATTATTTTAAATATTAATTAAATTTAAATTTCGGAAATAAATTAAGCTTTTCTAATCACTCTTTCTATTTTTATATATCATAAATATCACAAAACTTACCAAAAAAAAAAACCTTTATCTAGTAAAAAAAAAATATAAAGCTTGAGAAAATTTTTGCACGATCCAAATATCACTTCTTAAACCAAAGCTTTCCAATAAGTGATGTTCAGCTGAAAGTTTTAGCAAGAATGCGAATGAAATTATCACAGACATCATTAGGTTCATGAAGGTGATACGAAAAAGACTTTTCTAGCAAAAAAGTCATTCATCACTAGAGAGAGGGAGTTAAATTGATTATATCACAGATGAAGGATGATAATATTCATGTTGATGATAACTCCATATAGTCAAAATGATGTAATCATGGCAAATCACAGTGTTTTTACCGAATACTTATCACAGAGTTGTTCTTACTCAGCTTAAAACGGCTTTTGTAGACAGATGCTTTAGCATAAATTTATCACAATTTTGTAATATTCTTATCACAGAAATGTTTCTTATTCTGTCCTCATCATAACATTAAAGCATCGTAGCAGCATAAGAAGAAACCAATCTTTTGCAAGTAGTAAGGTTCCTCATCAAAGCGTTGTTCGTTTTATTAGAATAAATGTTATCATTAGAGAGAGAGAGAGAAGGCTTTCAAACGGCATCATGTTAATTATTGATATCACAGCTTATTGAAAATAGATTATCAGAAATGTCGCTTATCAACCATTGTCGTAAACGAAATATATCTCAGCTTGAATACTCATTGCAAGTGAATAAAAGCTCAAGATCACTTTTGGAGAAAACATCATATCAGTCAAGAGAGTAGGAGTGGAATATAGACAAGATCAGGTATGATATTCAAATTTTAACACTTTTTAAATTACTTTTAAAATTTTTGTTGTTAAAATTTTAATTTCTTAATATGTTTATTAAACCAGTATAGTTTTAAAACTGATTTTATATTGAAAACATCCCAACTATTTATAGAAAAATTTTCCCTCCCTTATACTACCCCTAAAATCTATAAATCTCAGTAAATAAAGGAAATCTTTATTAACATCTTATCGATAGACATACTTAATGTATATAGAAAAGGTAAACATAAAAAAAAAAAAATACTTTTGTAGGTATGAATCTAACTTTAACTATTGTCATGATCCTGATAATTTCAACTCCACTATTTTATACATAGAGATGTATATAAGATGAACGTGTCAAAGTGGAGGAGTTAAAAATAACAACCACCATCATTTTAATCATATATGTACATATGTTGCAAAGGTTATAAAGAAAAATATTGTATATTTGTCTTGATATGTCTGAGTAAACAGCTCCTCCTCTTTACATAGAATTAGGTAAAAGCAAAAAAGGTGGTGTTTTTTGACTAGAGAACGAAATAATTTTGTTTTCTTTTATCACCAAAAACGCCATATTTTTAATTTGTTTAAAAAAAATATACATAAAAATTAAAAAAAAAATATAAGTAATCATTTAGAAGCAAAAAAGTTTAAAAATTTGTATTTCTCATGTAAAAATCGAAATATATACAAACATACATGATTATAAAGATATATACACATCAGCATACATGATTATATGTATCTACACATCAGCATACATGATTTCATATATGGCCATATATCTGCGGATCCAAAATTTGAGGGTATATACCCATGTAAAAATCGTAAAAATCGAAACATATATGAACATACATGATCATACATAAGCTTGTATATGACCATATGTGGGCATACATGGTCATGTACGTCCATACATGGTTCAATATATGACCATACATTATGACCATATATCTTATATATATCATATATGACCATATATCTTCGGATCGGAAATTTGAGGGTATATGGCCGTATATAGTAAAGTATGATCATATTTGGGCATATATAATATATGAGCATATATAGATAATATATAATACATATATGCTCGTATACGGTTCATGTATGCTCATATATGACATATATACAATCATATACCCTAAAATTTCAAATTCCGAAGTAAAAAATTTCAAATCGGAAATGCAAAAAAAAATTGTACAAAAAAGTTGAATAGACGGGGATCGATCGCGCGACTAAAAGAAAAAACTATTTATGACAAAGCGCTTAGACTACTGAGCCATTGAAGCACATACGCAATCATCTTTAATAAAAGAAAATAAACAGTTTTCGTTCAAATCAAATTTGTTTGGTTTTCAGGTAAATCTTTGCATGTGTTTGTTGTTTATGTATAAAAGGTGAAGAGGTGAAAGAAAAGAATTTTAACAAATAAAATAAAAAAAAATAACAACAACCACAAACATAATGCCAATCAGTGTTGTCATATTATTTTTTTTCAAAAATCTTTTTAGTTGTAAAAAAAACTTTTTTTGCCAAAAAAAAACTTTTTTTGCCAAAAAAATATTTTTTTTACAAATCGTTTAAAGAAATCACTAGAACTACATGTGTTTTATTTCTACAAAAACGTTTGATTTAGCTGGCACATTTGCATTTAAAGAAATCACTGGAACTACATGTGTTTTATTTCTACAAAAACGTTTGATTTAACTGGCAAATTTGCATTTGGGATTTTATTTTGCTTTTTTATTAAAAAATATTCTTAATTTCTTTAGCTTAACTTTAAAAATTTGAAGGACAATAGTTTATAAATTTTTTTTAATAAATTATTATAAGTTATGACCTAAAATAGTTGCACTCAAAGGGGAATTAGGTATAAAATTTTTTTAATATATAAGAAATAAAATGGTTTAAAAATATTTTTTAAAATTCTTTTAAATCGGAGCAAAAAAAGAAAGAAAACCGTTTGTATTTTGTTTGTTTCAGAGGGTTTTTATGAAAATTTTAATGTTTTTAGCCTATTTATGGATTATTTAATTAATAATTTAAAATTTTATTTAAATTAATTATTTATTGTTAAAAAAACAAAAAATAAACAAAAAAAAATCTTATGAAAATATAAAAAAAATGTACTAAAAAAAAGTTGAATAGACGGGGGGTAGTATCGAACCCGCGCCTAAGAGAGAAAAAAAAGTATTTGTGACATAGCGCTTAGACAACTGAGCCATTGAAGCTCACGTGCAATCATTGTTAATAGAAGTAAATAAACAGTCTACGTTCAATAGAGATTTGTTTGAGGTCTTCGGAAAACCCATTTCAACACACAGACAGATATAGTTAAATCAAATTCGCTCTTCGTAAGGACCCAGAATATATATACTTTACGGAATGACAAACTTATATATACCCTTCCACATGTGGTGAAGGGTTTAAATATATGAAATCATATTTGACAATGCGTATACATGATCATATACGTCCATGCATAGTTCTGTATATGATCATACATGATCTCATATACATATTTTCATATATCTTCGGATCCGAAATTTGAGGGAATATGGCATATCATATGGTCACATATGATCACATGAGCATACATAAATAATATATGAGCAATTTTAGATCCGAAGATATAGGGTCATATATGAGATCATTTATGGTCATATATTGAACTATTATATGTATATGATCATTCATACTTATATATGATCATTCATACTCATATATGATCATATACAAGCCATGTATGATCATGTATGTTCATATATAATTCGATTTTTACATGGGACATTAATTTCTAAAAATGTATCAGTTGATTAAAAACTGATTTTATTGGATTTTATATTTAAAATCAAATAAAAGAATATAAATATAATAATATATCCATATCTCTGCTATCAACCGGTAGGATGGCGCTAGTACCCATTATTTGACGGATAGCGACATTTCCTTTCCTTTTTTTTTGTGGACAATTGTTTATATCTCGAAAACTAAGAGAAAATTACTATTAAATCAATATCAATCAATAAAAAGAGAGTTTTAAAGCTATGCATCGAAAAATGGATCTTGTTGAGGATTAGAAACCCTGGATTTATTTAAGTTATTTTTATAAAGCGACCTTTATTTCAAGAACTTAAAGAGCAAAATAAATATATATGTAACTAGCGGGGAATCTCTCTACATTGTTAGCGTAGATAATACGTTGTTTTGTCCGGGCTAAACCCCGTGCTTACCCAGAAAGCCCACATTATAATGGATAATAAATAAGGATGATATATAAAAGTCCCCATCGATGCAATTGCTTATTAAAAGCTTACACAAAATGATTAATGATTTTTCTTTATTTACCTTTTGGTAAAATTTATATTTTCTTACAAAAACTCCAATCGTGCTTGTGTTATCTCCTACTGTGTCAAAATTGTTAACTTGTTAACAATTTGAAGTCTAGTCTCGTGTTGTTTGGATTGGCTTGAGTTTTTTTAGTATGCGGGTGTGCTGTCCTTGCTGTAATTCCTTATTTCCCTTAAGAGTAAGTTAATTTTATTTATTTTCTTTTTCTTATTGATAAAAAAATGAGATTTTAGTGAGATGGGTTTATTTTCTTTTCTAGAGATAATATAAGTGTCGCGCCGAGATTTATGTAAAGATTTGACTAATATTTAATAACTTAAGATAAGAGACGAAATTTACAGAAGTATTTAAAAAATATTTCTATATATCAAGATGTGTCTAAACACTTTATCGTTATCTCGAATAAAGTGATTAGTAACGAAAAATTGAATAGATATAGACAAAAAAAAATTCATTAAAATTGTGGCCACAGATATACATAGACAGAAACATTATATGTATTTAAAACTGATATAGCACACGTGGTCTGAAATTATAAATTGCCAGAAAATATACTTTAGAAAAAATTAATTTTTCCGGGAAGATCCTCTTTATATTAACAGGCCTGAAAAATAGCGATAAATCTGAACGAAATTGCCCAAAAAAAATAAAAATAAGTTCACTTAAGCAAATACCGGGAAGGTGGGTTTATATGGGGGCTGGGTCCAAACTATAGAACTATATTGAGAGTAGGCTCAAATATGGTGCGATTTTCTTCAAATTCGCAGGCGTGATTTACGAGATAGGACTAAAAATGGATCGATTTTAAGCAAATTCAATAGGGTTTATCCTTGGCCCATTTTATGTATCATATATCATCCAAATATACACAGAGAAAACAGATTGATTATGACAAACGAATTTCTTGCCAACTGAATAGTTAAGTTGCAGCAATCACTTGTCACAATGAATCTGGTTCCTCAGTGTAGAGATATATTTGTGACCTGTAGATGGACGGACATTGTTATATCGACTCAGAAAGTGATTATGAGTCGACTGGTGTACTACAAGGTGGGGCAATAGTATCACCCTATTAGAAAGTGCTGTAATTTTTGCAAATGTCATCGAATATCAGTTTGGTTTTGACTTTCGTAAAGTAGATTCGTGTGATATTTATAGTGAATAATAATGAATGTCAATATGCCTCAAGAACTCGCGATAGTTGTGACAATGTTTGTGGATGATTTTCCATCAAAATTTATCATGAGCGACATAGCTTAGTTTTATCACAGCGGCCACGTCATGAGCACAATTCTCGTTTCAGGTGGCAGAAAATCCTCTCATAATTTATGAAGCACCATTCCACCCTCTCGTAGTCACCATGTGGTGTGCAGTAACGTCGGAAAAGGGATTGACGGCAGCTATAAAGCCATGCTGGCTGAATTTTTCTTACAGGAAGTCGACGATCTGGATTTAGAGGACATGTGGTTCCAACAGGATTGGGCCACTTGTCATAATGCGCGACACAATGCGTATTTTGAAGAATGACCTCCCAGCGCGTGTAATTTCGCGTTTCAGGCATTTGACTTGACCAGCCAGATCTCGACTGGGAGGATATTTTAAGTCGTTGATGTACGCAAACAATTAAATAACAACATTCAAGCCGAAATTGACAACGTGACACCTCAAATGCTGCGCAAAGTTATGCAAAATGTAATCAAAGGAGCCTAAATTTGCATCAACGCTGAAAGGGGCCATTTGTCGGACATACTCGTAATATGCCACAGTTAATTAAAACAAAATTTATGAGTGAGAATAAACATAATTAGTTAAAAACCGAATGAGTTTTAAAACAAAAGTTAAAGCGAAAGAAAATCAGATGTTCCCAAATCTACAAAGATTCTTTGCGTTTTACCTCGAATGAAGATGCAATTGTAGCTGTAAACGATTATTTTGCAGAGCTTCAGAAAAATTATTTTAATAATCGGGATAGAATTGCTAAAAAAAAAAGCGTTGCACTAAATGTATTGAAGTTTCAGAAGATTATATTGAAAAATAAACATAATTTTAAAAATCTAACTCTTATCATTCACTGTTAGGCTAAGAACATTTCAAACTGCAAAAAAAATTTAAAAAATTTAAAATTTAAATCTATTCAATCTACCCTCGTATATTTTTATTATAACTTTGCGTATTATATTTATTTTAACACTTGTGTCAATAAAAATCCACAGCCGAGAACATCAAGTGAAAATATTTATTATCAAACATCAAATATTATTTTTTTAGTATCGTTATAAAAGTGTATGTAGAGCAAGAAAATAAATAATATTTTAACAAATAAACTTATAAAAAGAAATGCATACAAGTGTTCGATAAAATAATAAAATTCAATATTTACACGAAAAGATAAAAATAAAATGTAAAAAACAAAAACAAAAACAAATAATTAACGCTATAGTGTTAAATGTAAAAGAAAAAAAAATTTGAAAAATAATTTTCTTTACAAAATATACATCAAAAAGATATTAATTTAAAAGACTCCACTGTTGTGTTTTTAAGGACGAATTTACAACAATATAAACAAACAGTTTTATAAATAGAGCGCCCCGATAGGCTAGTTGGTAGCGTGCTAGCTTATCAGTGCGGGGGTCGTGGGTTCGATTCCCACCAGAGGCTCTGGTATGTTTTCGCTACAACGAGCTGAAGGCTAGTACTCGGTTAGGGTATTAAAAATATAATTTGTAATTATATGTTTAATAAAATAAATAAATTAATAAATAAATTTTACGAAATGCAATTAAATTTTAGACCCGCGGTATTTAAACCAAGCTTAGTACATATTTATGTAGGGACCCAGTGTGGAAAAACATAACCAAATAATGGGTTATATAACCCATTACTTGGTAATCAATGGGTTATATAGGGTCCGCCATCTAACGTTTTTTTTTTCAACTAGTGCTTATTTCGTGAATGGTAACACTTAGCTTATGTCTGATTTGACAGATAATTAGTTTTATCCTTTTCCGCTGAACGAATATGGTTGTGTATACGCTTGAACAACGCTGGCAAATATTGCAACTTTACTTTGAAAATCATGGTAATGTTGCAGAATGTCATCTTTTCAGATGAAGCTCATTTTGATCTTGGCAGGTATGTAAACAAGCAAAATTGTCGCATTTGGGGCACAGAAAACCCGCACGCATACATTGAAAAGCCGATGCACCCAAAACGAGTCACTGTTTGGTGCGGTTTTGGTCCAGAGGCATAATTAGGCCATTTTTCTTCGAAAATGAGCAAGGAGTGGCCGTTACAGTCAATGGCGATCGTTATCGGGCCATGTTGAACGAATATTTGTTCACAAAAATTAAAGAGGAGGATATTGGCAACATTTGGTTTCAACAGGACGGCGCTACGTGCCACATAGCCGAAGCTACACTCGATGTTTTGCGCCCTGTTTTTGAAGATCGCATTATCAGCCGCAGAGCTGATGTCGTTTGGCCACCTCGGAGCTGCGTTTTGACACCGTTGGACTATTATTTGTGGGGTGCCGTCAAAGATAAGTGTTACGCCGACCAGCCAGAGACAATTGACGCTTTAAAGGACAATATTCGTGAAGCCATTGGTGAAATACAGCTGCACACAATCGATAATGTGCTTAAAAATTGGACCGATCGTGTAGGCTACTGCAGGCCAGCCGAGGCAGCCATTTGAATGAAATTATTTTCCATTATTAACCGGAAGGATTGTACTTTCAAATAAAAAAAAAAATTTTAGAAAATATTCAGTAGTTTTTTTTTATAGCATTTAAAAAAAAAAAAAAAAAAACTTATTTGGCGGACCCTATATTAATGAGGTTTAGAGTTACCCAATTTAGCTAAAATTTTCAGGTTTTAGACCAATTAGTACAATATTACGTCAAAGTATCAGCGAAACCCCAAGTTGATTTTTCAATGCCCACCTACTATCCTTATTGATAAATAAATATATTGGTAAGTACGTATGTATGTACAGGTTGGTTGAAAAGTTCCTGCGCTCACTAAGAGATGGCACTGCTAGCTCGAAACTTTTTTTTCTCAAGTTGGTATAAGAGTCCTGAGAACACATGCAAAGTTGCAAGTCATTCTGTCAATTCTTTCTTTGTTTACAAGCCATTTGAAGTTGACGTGTCATTGATTTTTTTAATATGGAAAAAATTGAATATCGTGCAGTCATTAGATTCTTTGTTTTGAAGGGTTTAAAAGCAAAGGAAATTTATGAACAATTGTTAGAAGTGTATAAGGAGTCCTCACCTTCAAAACGCACCGTTGAATTTTGGGCTGGTGAATTTAAACGTGGTCGTACTAGCCTTGAAGACGATCCACGCGAAGGACGACCAAAAACTGCAACCACAGCAGAAATCATTGAGCAGGTACATAATATGGTTAGTGAAGATCCAAGTTTGACTAAGCGTGAAATTGCTAATGCCATAGGCATCTCAGACGAACGAGTACTCCATATTTTACATGAAGAATTACGTATGAAAAAACTGTTTGGAAAGTTAGTGCCGCACACATTAACAATTCAACAAAAACTGGATCGAAAACAAATTTCTCAGCGTTTTAAGCCGAATAAAACCGACTTCTTGCGTCGTTTTATAACTATGGGTCTACCACCATGATCCTAAATTGAAACAAGAACGTTTACAGTGGACTGAAGCTGGTTGTTCAGCTCCAAAGCAGGGGAAGTCACAACGATCAGCAAAGAAGGTTATGGCATCAGTTTTTTGGGATGCAAAAGGAATTTCGTTAATTGATTATCTTCAGAAAGGTAAAACAATCAACTCTGAATATTATTGCAGCCTTTTGCATCAGTTGGATGAAAAATTCGTGAGAAAAGACGTGGTTTAAAGAAGAAAAAAAATCCTTTTTCATCAAGACAATGCACCTGCTCACAAAAGTGTTTTGACGATGGCTAAATTCAAAGAATTAAAGTACGAATTGCTTTAACATCCACCGTATTCACCAGATTTGGCTCCCAGTGACTACTATGGAAAGCATTTTTCGTCGAATGAAGAGGCCATAGCATCCGTAGACGGTTATTTTGCAGAGCTTCCGGAAAACCATTATAAGGATGGGATAAAATTATTGGAAGATCATTGGAACAAGTGTATTGAGCTTCTAGGAGATTATATTGAATAAACAAAAATATATTTCGTAACAAAAAACAGTATTCTTTCATTTCGAGCGCAGAAACTTTTCAGCCAACCTGTATAAAACAAGCAAAAGTTAGTTTTGCTTATTTTTGTAGTACTAGAATTTAACCCACTTGAGATTTGCCAGATACTTTAAAACAGATACATTGAAAACTATACTTTACTATGAAGTTTTTGCTTTTGCCCTTTAGTAAAGAAATTGAAAGTTTCTGAAATAGATAAGTATGGGTACCACAGCCAATTTAATGTGTGTTCCTTTTTCGGAAATAAGTCGTTTGTGAAAAGTACCTTCACTTCTGATTCCTCTTTTTTTTCAACTCAATTTAATAATTATAGAAAAACTTACTTGATTTTCATATATCTAATATTTCTATAATAGCACTCACCTAAAACGAAACAAAAAATAAAACACATAATTAATAACGGGTACTAACTTTCTAAATGAATATATATTTTTTTAATTGTAACTAAAATATAAATACTAGTCCCAATATAAATGTAATTCATTAACACATATTGGAAACACTGTGCCGTTTTCAGCCTAGTACTTTGAAACAGTTATACGTTTATTGTTGGAAAAAGAATAATATATGATAATATTTTACCTGTCTCGGATTTTGAGATACTTCGTAAATTTAAAAGATCAAAATGGATTTATAAAATCTGAGCGAAAAACGGGTCAAAAATTATTGTGTTATCTTTGGGCTGTTTAACCCTCCGATGAGTGACAGTTCTGAACTTCACGGCCGTGTGAAAAGGTCCCTACGGACCTTTTTTGTAAATCATGTTTTTTTTTTTCATATAAAAAATTTTTTTTTGTTTTTATTGTTTATAACTAAATTCTACATACAAAAATAATTTTTTCAATTTTTTTAATTTTTTTTTTTTTTGCTTGAATTTTCTTAAGACTATTGTAAAAAAGTTTAAAAATTATTGTTGTTGATCGTGTACTTCTTGTCCCCCGCCCTGTGCGCAAGTGTTGCAGCGATGTAAAAGTGTGCTATGTTCTCGGCCGCAGCCGAAGCGTTTTCCGCTGCCGCCGTACTCAGAACGGCAAAGGCGATATGACGGTCTACTTGACCTAGCCGCAAACGACGGTGCATTGCCTTCCATCGGTCTTGGTAATACTTGAAATGAAAAGAAATATAAAAAACAAATAAATATATATTATATTCTTCAATTTGAAGATGTTTTTCTTACCCTGACATCGAATGTTTTCATCGCATTGCGTATCCTTGGATATGAGGTTATATGGTTGTTCAGGGCACGTTCTTCGATATTTGGTGTGGCCAATTGTTTCGTTAGCAGTAACAAGAACGACCGCTTCATTTCGTTGTAAATCGTAAAATCAGCGACGTCCAGCATATTATAAAACATGGCCAACGGCCATCGTTGTGTTGCTCTTTTGCAGCTGTAAGTGCCTAGCATTTGACCCATGGTATCAACGCCGCTTCTCGGTTTGCTCGTCAGCGCGACAGGTGTAGTGCATTGTGGAGAGCATGTTCAACACTTTATTTTTTTCGGCACGTATGAGCATAACGCTATATCCCCTTCGTTGAACCCAAATAATGTACTATTGATGGTGCGCTTCGGGTTCTTCTTGAACTCCTGTGGAATGGATGTTTTGCTGTCGCGCACTGTACCAACATATGCGGTCTTCCTCCTCATCAAAATACGCGCCAAGTCAAGAGTGGTAAAGAAATTATCCGCGTACATAGTACGGCCAGCATCTAAATATTTTTCCAGAAGATCCAGCACTACGTTCTGCCCTTGGTTTATCTCCCGTTGTAGGTTTGGCAGTTTTCCAGAATATAGCATTCCCTTCACAGGATAATAACTCTGTGAGTCGCATAACTACCATACTTTCAAACCATACTTAGCTGGCTTTGACGGAATATATTGCGTGAAGCGGGTGCGGCCTCTGTAAGGGAACAACTGCTCATCAACTGTTAGTGCTTCATGAGAAGTGTAAGCTGCTGCCAAGTTATGTTGCAACATTTGCCAAATATCGTCAATAGCCGCAGTTTTGCTGTTGATGAGCCGCTGTTGTCGAGTATTTCCATTGTCGAATCGAATAAATTGCTTTTTACACATGAAGCGATCGTACGACAACGCAGCTTTGTATATTGGGCAACGCATCGCGCCCCATACTTCCATAGCTGGTTCATGGTTTGATCTTGTGAGTCCAGCATACACAAGAATAGCTACAAAGGCTGTCACTGGCTGAACACAAAGACCTGAACTCAAAGATATAAGGGATGATGATAAAAACAAAAAATTCTAAGAACTGGTTTATTGCTAGTAGTATAAAATTAGAATATTGTGCCTTTCCTTGAAAGCAATAAAGTTCATGTCTTCGAATTTTTTGTTTTTATCATCATCCCTAATGTCTTTGAGTTTAGGTCTTTGTGTTCAGAACAAGTAAATTATGTGTTGAAACAATAAAAAAATTATAATGATGCCCAAAAACATGCATTTATTAGTGGAATTCAGTACAAGGTCCTTACGGACCTTTTCACACGTCCGCGTACTATTCTCCCTAAAACCTCAATAACTCCTAAAGTAATGATCCGATCGGCTTAATTTTTTTTCAAAAGATGCGCAACAAAATACTCTTGGAATACTTTGGGGGGGGGGGGGGGGGTTGTAGTGGCCGAAGTAGGAGTAATTTCAGTTTGACAAGGCAAAAAGGCCCCTAGGGACCTTCTCACTCATCGGAGGGTTAATGGTACCTTTTCTTTGGTATTTTTTTTTTGCTTTTTGAATTTTATTCCCTATTATATTTCAGCGCATACGTGTTTATTCCTTTTTTAATATTCCTTGTATTTTGGATTTGAACAAATTTTTCGGTAAGAGATTTTTTGGTACATTTTTGAATAACTTGAAAACCCTATGCCAAAACAGGGGTATTATGTATATCAAACTTCCTCATCCAACGAATATATTATTTAAATGTAATTTTTATGCATAATTTTCGGTGTTGTCGACATGCGGCTGAATAAAAAATTACAAATATTTAAAAAATTTCTTCCTCCAATTTTTCCGCTTGATCAAAAAAGTGAGAGAGGTTGTTCTCATCACATATCCGAATTTAATCAAAAGCTGAGTATTTAAGTCGATGTACTTTCCTTGTGGATCAATTTAACCATATTTAGATGAAATTTGGTATATCAATTTAAATTAGATCAGGTTTGAACCCCATTGGATTTGGTTGGAATCAGTCAAAGACCCCATAAAGAAATCCTTTCTGAATTGGGCTTAAATGGTATTTACACACATAAAAAGTAGATATCTGGTGAAAATATTGGTTGTGAACAGAATCCTGGTCGCTCTACATATATAAAACCTTTTTCTCGGTATTTGATTTAATAAACTCTTTCGTATTTATCTTTTTATTTTCCATCAAATTTAGTCCAAATAATACTTAGCGTAGAATACTACAAATTCGGTAAACCCGACTTTAATCTTTTTACGATTAATGATTCAAATAATTATTCAGGAGGGCTTGTACTTTGGAACGACAAATGTATATTTGAAAAATATGCTGGTATACTAATTTTTTAACAAAAAAAAAAGAGACGTTTAATCAAGATTCGTGCTTTTTAAATTTTATATGATTAATTGAAGCTTTATTAGCTACTTGTGCTTTTTAAATACGAAAAATAATTTAAATTAGATATTTTGACATTTTTTAAATGCTATTTTATGCAAATGTAAAATTCCTTTTTATAATTTTAAATAGATTTCAATTTTGACTATATATATTTTTTTTATAGCGAAGTTTCTTTCATCTTTTACGAGTTCCAGGGCTGTCGCCAAATTGTACCTGGGAACACTTTTTCGTTTTTCTAAAGAAATCGCATATTCTTAAAATTCATAAAAATTCTCGACGAAAAAGGATTATATTTATTCATATAATTTGATATAAGTAATAAGTTTCTCTTAACTTTTATGCAGATCTCGAGTGGAAAATATAAAAATAAATCTGCGCGTTGGACTGATATACAGAAGGTTGCTGGTTCGATTCCCAACGACAGCCACATCAATTTAGTAAAATAATATGTATGAGTTTTCTATCCCTCATAGATATCGCAACGTCCTTCATCGTTGTTCCCATAGAACTTAACCCAACCGAATTAAAAAAACAGGGATATGAACTAAAAATCTTTAACAATTTCGCCATTTCTCCATCCCGTGGCGGGCAACAACTGTCCTTAGATTTATCATCACGCACAATTACATTATATTGTCATATATAAAGCGCTTAATCTTGCACCACCTTTCACATCTCTCTCTCTATCTTCTTTCCAATGAAGCAAAACACATTATTTAGTAGGAAAAATTTCCCGAGTGTTGCTTCTCTAACAAAAAAAAAAAAAAACCAAAGCAAATATCGGGAAGGTGGCTTTATATAAGGCATAGGTTTAAATATGATCCGCTTTTCTTTGAAATTGAAGGCGGATGATTTATGGTCCCATATAACATTTATTACCCCAATTCCAACCAGATATCTAAAGTTTTGTGTGTCTAGAACCAATAAATCTCATGCAAATATATATTTACGACCTGTATTTTGATTAATGTCGATTAAAGTAAATATCCGTAAGGGGGTTCATATGGAGACTATGTCCGAATACAGTCCGATTTACAGTTAACAACTCTACCATATTTCGACATGTATGACTTGCTGCAGCAGTCTAGCATTAAAATATATTCTCTCATGCTTTTGGATACTCTCTGCCTCTCCCTCTCTCTATCTCTCTCTCAGATTACAGTGCCTATACATACTTGTGACGAGTTGTCAGTTTAACTTTTCGGTGAATCTTTTGAAATACAGGTTGGTTGAAAAGTTCCTGCGCTCACCAAGAGATGGCACTGCTAGCTCGAAACTTTTTTTTCTCAAGTTGGCATAAGAGTCCTGAGAACACATGCAAAGTTGCAAGTCATTCTGTCAATTCTTTCTTTGTTTACAAGCCATTTGAAGTTGACGTGTCTTTGATTTTTTTTTAATATGGAAAAAATTAAATATCGTGCAGTCATTAGATTCTTTGTTTTGAAGGGTTTAAAAGCAAAGGAAATTTATGAACAATTGTTAGAAGTGTATAAGGAGTCCTCACCTTCAAAACGCACCGTTGAATTTTGGGCTGGTGAATTTAAACGTGGTCGTACCAGCCTTGAAGGCGATCCACGCGAAGGACGACCAAAAACTGCAGCTACAGCAGAAATCATTGAGCAGGTACATAATATGGTTAGTGAAGATCCAAGTTTGACTAAGCGTGAAATTGCTAATGCCATAAAGAATTACGTATGAAAAAACTGTTTGGAAAGTTAGTGCCGCACACATTAACAATTCAACAAAAACTGGATCGAAAACAAATTTCTCAGCGTAATTTGGAGCGTTTTAAGCCGAATAAAACCGACTTCTTGCGTCGTTTTATAACTATGGATGAGACTTGAATCTACCACCATGATCCTAAATTGAAACAAGAACGTTTAAAGTGGACTGAAGCTGGTTGTTCAGCTCCAAAGCAGGTGAAGTCACAACGATCAGCAAAGAAGGTTATGGCATCAGTTTTTTGGGATGCAAAAGGAATTTTGTTGATTGATTATCTTCAGAAAGGTAAAACAATCAACTCTGAATATTATTGCAGCCTTTTGGATCAGCTGGATGAAAAAATTCGTGTGAAAAGACCTGGTTAAAAGAAGAAAAAAAACATTTTTCATCAAGACAATGCACCGGCTCACAAAAGTGTTTTGACGATGGCTAAATTCAAAGAATTAAAGTACGAATTGCTTGAACATAAACCGTATTCCCCAGATTTGGCTCCCAGTGACTACTATCTCTTCAGAAATCTCAAACAATTCCTTCGTGGAAAGCATTTTTCGTCGAATGAAGAGGCCATAGCAGCCGTAGACGGTTATTTTGCAGAGCTTCCGGAAAACCGTTATAAGGATGGGATAAAATTATTGGAAGATCATTGGAACAAGTGTATTGAGCTTCTAGGAGATTATATTGAATAAAAAAAATACATTTCGTAACAAACACAGTATTCTGTCAATTCGAGCGCAGGAACTTTTCAGCCAACCTGTAGTTCCATTTCCCACATTACCCCCTTAGCTCCAATTATGTTATTTTTATTAGATAAGATTTTTCTTTTTTTTTTTTTTGCTTAAATAAGCATTTTTATTTATTTTAAAAATAGTTTTTATAAAATAAAATTTAAGCATAATTATAGAAAAATTATTAAAAATATATTAAAATTTTAATATAAATTGTAAAAAAATTAAATAAATTGATATGATTGTATTCAAATGGTTTTAAAAAAATACTAAAAATTATATAAAAATATGAGTAATTCTCATAAAAATTAAAAAAAAATATATATTACTACAAGTTACTACCTTTGCAACATCTTGAACAAAACTTTCCAATTGTATGTAAAAATAGTAAGAATTTTGACAAAACGAAAAAGTATTAAAATTGGAAAAAAAAAAATAAAACTAAAAAATAAATTTTAAAACTTAGCAAATTATATAAAATAAATTTTTCTTAAAAAAATATAAGTAATCTATAAATAAAGAATTTAATTAATTTTAAACATTAAATTATCTATATTAGAAAAATTTATAAATTTAAATAATATAAATGAAATATATAAAACTTAGAAATAATTTTAATTATTTTTTTTTTAGAAATTTAAAATGTTTATAAATTTAAGGAAAAATTAAAACATAAAGTTGAATAAAAATTATGTTTATTTAGTAAGACTTATAAAAAAATTATTAAATTTATTTATATTAACTAAAATTAAATTTTAAAAAAATGCTACAAATTATTGGAAGACTTTTGAAGATTTTGTTGTATTTTTGTAGCATTTTTTTTTGTTTGAAATGATTAATTATTATTTAATAAAAAACTATATATATATACATATATTGGAAAAAATTTAAGATAACACAAAAATTGAAGCTTTGATAATGCGAAAAATTTAACAACAAATAAAAATAATGATTAATAGCCAACAATAATAATTAAAGCTATCGACATTAAAATATTAACAAGAAACTTAAACAAATAAAAAAAAATAGATAAAAGTCAACAACTTTGCTTAAACGATGATAAACAATAATATAAAAAAAAAGAAAAAAAAAGAAAAAAATAATTAAAAAAATGGATTTAAAAATATGAAAACATATTGCAATTATTTTTAATTAAGATTTTTAGTAAAAAGAAATACTAATGGGGTTATTCTGTAACTATATGAAAAGTTGTCACATCGAAATATGCAACTTTACCATATTAAGGATAGCAAGAGTCATATAATGTTAAATTTTACAAAAATTTATCTAAATATAATTTTGATATTAGTGACTACTCAACCTGTGCTAAATATATCAGAATTACATATTTGAACGTGACAAATTTTCACGTGGTTACAGAATAACCCCATAAATAAAATGATTTAAAAAGTTTCGTATAAAGAGTTTAAAATACAAAATTCACAAAGTTTAAAATTCAAACAAAAAATATAAATTAAAAACTTTAAATTTGATAAAAAAAAAAAAAAATTTAAATTAAAAAAGTTTAAAATTGAAAAATATAAAAATATTATTTAAAAAATGAATAAAATATATTTGAAAAAAAAATAGTACAATAATAAATATTTTTGAGTTTAAAAAAAGTAAAATAGTTCAAAACTGAAATAAAATTGTTAATGTTATTTAAAAAAAAAAAAAATAAAAAATGTACCAAAACTAAAAATATATATATTTTTTGGTTATTTTTTATTTTATTAAATTTAAAAAAAAATAATTTTAAATTTAATTTACAATTTATAAATCAGAAAAAAAATAAAAAATATTTAAATCAAACATTTTTAAATTTAAAATGTTGTTAAATATTTAAACATTAATAATTTAATTCTGAAAATTTAAAAACAAAACTAAGAATCGAAAAATAGGAATAAATTAACATTCATAAATTTTAAAATTTAAAATTTTTTTTTTTTTAATATTTTAATTTTAATAATTTAATTCAAAATAGTTTTCTGGAATAAAATAAAAAAAAAACATAAATGAAAATCAAAAAAAAAAAAAATTAAAAAATTACATAAATTTAAATGAATTGTTTAAAATAAAAATAAAACAGTTTTTAAAAATTTTAAAAATAAATTTATTAAAAACCATTTTCGCATAGAAAAAAATAATATAAAGCAAAGCAAAAATCGTTTAAGCAAAAAAAAAAAAATTAAAAATACCGAAAAAATATTATTTAAAAATTGTTGACTTATTATCCAAATAAAAAATTAAAAAAATAAAATTCTTTAAAATTCAACAAATAATCACATTACGCAAACATTTCAGGAACATTAAAAAACTTTAAAAAATAAAAACTATTTAAAATATTTACAAGTAATATGTAGATTCTTAACAAGAAAACAAGAATAAGAAAACAGTTATTAAAAAATGTATAAACTTGACATTAGCAAAAACATTCTTACACATAACACGTATATTTAAATCTTTTAACTGATTTATAATAGTAAAATTTTAAAGAAATGCTGTTATAAACCCGTTTAAAAAAAATTATAATAAAAATGGCGCCCAACTTCAAAGTTTTTTTTAAAGAAAAATCATTTCTCGTTTACTTATTTCTTTGCGAAAATATTATTTATGATGGCAGAAATAACTCTACAATTTTTTTTTTTTAAATTTATGCAAAAAACTTGGACAAATTTACCAAGTTTTTGGCTAAAGTACATAAAAACTTGTATAAAGTTAGTTTACCAATTTACATAATTTTTTGTATTTAAAAAAGAGAGTAATGACCTGTTTTATAGACAACATTTTTTTGAACCTTTAAAAGCTTAATTAAGCATTCTTTTGCTATGTTTTGGTAAAATTTTAAATATATCACGTTATGTCTAAGCGTTTTATAAAAAATTAAATTTAAAAAAATTAAAACAGAAACTTAAACAAGAAATCGAAAGCTAGAAAAGTGAAATAAAAATAACAACGGTATATAAATAACAACGGTATATAAACTTAACAGCAAACAGCAACAAAGATTTTTGCAAAGCAGCCAACAGTCTCAAAATCAGTTTTTAACTAATTTTATCCGTTTTAGCCCTCTCCAATATTGCACATTTTCAATGCCTTAATAAAAGTTAAAGCTTAAGGGAAAGCACTTTCGTACTTTATAATAAAAAGCTTTAACATATTGCACGGTTATCCACGATCCTTATTCGTCGTCAAAAGACATCCATCCTTATATTACATTCATACTAAACCTCAGAATTCGTTTTTTTTTTTCATTTTTCGTCGTTTAAACTCCAAACAAATTTTATGAAAAAAAAAAAAACCAAAATACTTATTTTGATGTTCAGTATGAACGTAGTATGTATTAACAAACTTTTGTTTATTAAACAAAAGCTTTAAGATATTTTCAGTCCTTTTCCATTTCAATTGCACATTACCAAACGCCCGGTCCTGTTCTGTTTTTATATATGTAAAGCTTTTAAGCTCATTCCTTAAGAGATTTTAGTTGTAGGGAGTTATTACAAAAAAAAAGTTTTTGTTTTTTTTTTTTCTTTCTTTCTCCTTATAAAGCTTTTTTTTTCTTAACCATTGTAAAGAAAGTTTTTTACAAAAACTTTATTTGTGTATTGTTAAACAAGTAAAAGCTCTAAGAGCCTTAAAGCTTTTGTTACTGGTTAAATTTAAAATTTAAAGCCTTTATTGCAGTTGTTTCTTTTTTAATTTAGAGTGTTGTTTTTCCAAATTCAGCACTATTTATTAAAGCTTTTTTTTTTTTTTGTTTTCAAAACATTTTTTATATTATCACGTTTGTTCTTTAAAATTATTTAATATAAACTTTTTCTTAAAACTTTTAGTTTTAAATAGTTTTTTAGCTGTTTTAAATTGCATTTTTACAAAATTTCAATTATTTAATACTTTTTTATTGTAGCAAAATATATATTTTAGCTGTATGTATGATTGTTGCTCTGTGAGTGCTAGCTTAGAACTGACTTCTTGCTTAAAGCGACCGCGTTATTTTATGCGCTTTTTTTTTCATCTTATACTTCTCGTTCTCCCAGCACAGCCCGCTTGTCCCTTTATTTGGAATTTTTTTTTTATTGTATTTCTTATCATATTCGAACAAAAAATAAAACAACAATCAAGCAAATACACACACACACGTTCTTTAACATATCAGTTGCTGCTGTTTTTATTGTTGTTGTTGCTACGATAAATCGTAAAATATTTACATTTACAACGATCGAAAAAAAAACACACAAAAATCCAGAGACAGACACACATTATTATCGCATTTATTACACATTACCCGCAGACTTTTTAACCACTCTGCCGAGAGTCAGCCTTTGTCATGTTGTTCTTTATTCCAAAAAATAAAAAATAAATAATCTCTCCAACAGCGTAATACGTCGCTGCTATGATAAGTTGTTGTAATGTCAAAATTACATTAACTAACAGTGGTCTTATATCATGTCAACTGTGAGACAAATTAAGTATTTGTAAACTATACCAAGGGGGTACAAAAAAAAGGACCCCTTAGTCATACATTCATAAAGCAGCAGACTATGAGGTCATTTAATTTCAATTATAAATTCATTTTAAAACGAAAATCTAAAAAGGTCATTAAATATGGTTTCAATTTCAATTACAAAAAATTCTAATCGCAATTATTATACCCTCCACCATATATGGTGAGGGTATATATCAGTTTGTCATTCCGTTTGTAACATGTCGAAATATAGGTTTAAGACCCCATAAAGTATATATATTCGTGATCCCTATGCAATTTTAAGTCGATTTAGCGATGTCCGTCTGTCTGTCCGTCTGTCTGTTGAAATGGCGATCACGACGCGAAGACGCAAGCGGGTGTGCCTATTTTTACCCAGATTATTGAACATCCTCCCGAGCAGTTTGGTATTTAAAATGAGCAAAATCGGTTAAGCGGTTCAAAAGTTATGAGTGAAAATGTGAAGGTACCTCTAAATTTTCCATACAAATTTGTACAATTTTTCTGTATCTATTTTTTTTTCTGTTAAGTAAGTAAAAATGTTATTAAGTCTTCTTATTGTTCGATTACATTTATTGTCTTACATACTATGAGAATACTAACATTCTTAGAGCTTATATGTGTGTTACTCTGATAACTAAGTTAACGTAAAAATCAACAATGTTAAAGTCGCTAACAGAGCAGACCTCTGTAAATAACATTGCTAAAACTAAATAAATAACATTACTAAACTAAATAACAAAAGTTCGTTACATAAATTGACAAAACATATTCATATTACAGTTCATGCAAAATTTAGTATATACGTATATCATTTCCAGCCCCTATGGTGGAGGGTATTCAAAGATTCGGCACAGCCGAATTTAGCCCTTTTTTACTTGTTTTTCTGTTATTTTCAAATCTATTTTGTATGGAAAAGTTTATAAATGTTCAAAATTTCACTTATGCACCTTTTCTTTTAGGGAGATCTTATGTGAAAATAGAAATATATATGAACACACATGATCATACATGGGTTGGTATATGATCATACATGAGCATGCATAATGATATTTGTCCATATTATATATAAGTTAACAACAATATTAATTAATGTCATTTTTCTTACAAACAATTAACCATTTAAGCTGCATCAGCAGTAAAATAAAAACCCGGAAATTAATATTAAGCCAAAGGCAAATAACCTTTTCTTTTTTTTTTCTTTTAATAAGCAATAACCTAATTTAATTATATTAAACTGCATCAGCAGCAAATAATAATTCAAAGGAATTAATATTTTAAATCTAGGTTAAATAATTTAGTTATAAATATAGTAAATTGTAATTTTTAGTCGTAAATAAAACTTTATACAATAAAGATGGTCATTTAATTAAGACCGAAAAAAAAAACCAAAAAAAAAATATTTTTTTAATTTTTCCAAAAGGAAAAATAATAACTTATATAACCATACATGATCTCGTATAGGACCATATATCTTCCGATCCGAAAATTAAGGATATATGACAGTATATTTGTATATATGGCCATATTTGTTCATACATATATGATTCACATATGCTAATATATAATCATACATGATCATATACGGTCATATACTCTCAAATTTCGGATCCAATAATATATGGAAATGTATGAGGTCATATATTGAACTGTGCATGGAGGGAAATTTACTTTATAGAAAAAGCCGTGTGCTTGAAGGACTTGCTTATAGTTTCTTCTAGAAAAGATTTCGGTGAATTTGTAAATTTTCTCTAAAGGTTATTGTCGCTCCTTTAGAGATTTAGAAGCCTGTCAATGCAGATTAGTATACAACTGTTTGTTTGCCGCATGTCGTAGTTGAAATAAAAACAAATAACCCAAGCAATAACCAATCCTGGAAGCAGTTAGAAAAAATCGGATTCATAGATCCCCTCCTTGAACCGCAATTTGCTTGTCAATGTTATTTTTGTCCAAGATTCCTAAGGGGTATGGGGGCAGAAAGAGAGACTTACCACCCACTACATTTTTGATTTGGTCATATTTACTTAATCTTTTAACTGGGCATTTATAGGTGCCAGTAATACTTGCACAAGCATGCTTAGCTCGGGTGGTCAAAGGAAGATAGGTGAATATAGTCATAACTCCCTAATCTTTGTAAGGTACAATGGCTGGCATGCCTAAGTATCACAAGGGACACCAATTTAGCGCCCCAAAGCGGGTATGGAAGTGATGCTTGACATGCCTCCAATGGATATATGTTTACGTCAGAAACTCAGCGGTCAGGCTAGCTTTTAAACTAGGGATATTAAATCGCTGAGATAAGCCTCTTGGCGCTCACTACCATTTTATGTGAAGTGGGTGGTACACGACTCCATCAGAAAACGCACTTCATTTCACCGATCGCGACTTAAGGTCAATATACCTGTTTTTACGGAGGCATAGAAGATAAGGATGGCGACAGGTTTGAGAGTTTGTCTAGGGAAACTCATCAGACTGACATGTGTTTCTTGAATATGCTAGGAAAGGTCAAATGAATAGGCTTATCCCTTTGGTGGAGCTGTTCGGTGAGGTCCCGGTCAAATCAGATATGGACAAGATCACGGCCTTGGATATTTGCGAGGAGAACGAAAACATTTGAAGTGATGCTTGACATGCCTCCAATGGTTATATATTTACGTCAGAAACTCAGCGGTCAGGGTAGCTTTTGAACCAGGGATATTAAATAACTGAGATAAGCCTCTTGGCGCTCACTACCGTTTTATGTGAAGTGGGTGGTACACGACTCCATCAGGCAACGCACTTCATTTCACCGACCAGGTAATGGTTTTTACGGACGGATAGAAGATAAGGATGGGGACAGGATTGAGAGTTTGTCTAGGAAAACTCATCAGACTAGAGGGATTCTTATTGGGCAATGCGCGATATTTCGGATGTCTATGCGCTAGGATTACTCAGGTGGCAATTACTGTAGGTACTGTGGGGACAAGGAGGAGACAGAGCAGCATCTACTCAGTGAGTGCCCAAAACTGAAGAAGCGCCGACCCAGATATCTGGGAAGCTAATTCTTCAAGGATCTGGAAGTGTACGGGATGTATCTTTAGCCGGCCACGCGAAATTTTTGAGGAATCTGAAAATTAAAGGTTAAAGGAAATTGTAATAGGCCTTATGGCCTCTCCAAGTGCGTTCGGTTTTGCTTTTGATGGACACCCACTCAAGCTAACATTTGCGAATTGCGCTTGATAATAATTAGTCCTTCAAAAGTAGCGTAACAGTGTTTTGCTACGAAAACTACAAGTGTTTCTCAAAAATTGTACCTTATAGGATTTGGAAGCAAGATATTAAATTATAAAAGAATATAACAATATTATTATAACGGAAGGGATTTGTATATAGAAAAACGTCTGAAACTCCACCGAGAACATATTCTTTTTCAAACGAAAACAAGTAAGAAAATGATAACTACTCCTTTTGACTCACATTCTTCGCAACGCATCAAACATCGAAAAATAATCCTATCCTTATTTAATGAGTAGATTAATAAGACAAAAAGAGAAAATTAATATAAGAGAAATTGCAGATGAAATAATATTTAAGATCAATTCTAAGGGGAGATTACTCAATGAGATGTTGGTATAAACATTGACCGATTTTAAGCAATTTAAGTCAAGTTCAATCTTCGGCCAACAGAAATCTAGTTGCCAAATTTTATTTACATATCCTAATATTTAAACCCTATAAAGTCGAATTTAAAAAGGCCTTTCCAATAAACTTTGTATAAGTAATCATTAATTCATCAATCTATTGTTTTCAATTTTACGAAATTCTAACTTTAGAGTCTCCTCGATTTTAAAAATCGTGCAATAATTCTCAATTCGCTCCACTGTTTTTTTTTTCTTTTCATTTTAGAAAACTTAAATCATAAAGTTCATATCAATTCTTTAAGACACTATCATCATTTGTTTACAATTAAGAACGATTGAAACGGAGAAGAAACATAATAACGTATACATTTAATTTCTTTTAGAAGTTTTATTATCTGCCCCTTTACTTCTGAGACGAAATGAATCAATACTTAATTAAAACGATTAAGCAAGATTTTTCTGGAAAAGAAAGAAAAACCGAACATAAAAATATACTATTTGTATGAATATCGAAAAAAAAAATGGGCACACATGCGCAGTATACAGAATAAGAAACAATTTTGTGCATTCTCTTTTAAAAGCATTTCGTCAGCAGCCCAAGTGAATAAAAAAAGTTCCCCTCCCGCTAGCCATATTTTTTGGAAAAAAAAACACAAAAATCACACATTCATCACACAGAGAGAATTATCTTCATTAATATTAATGTAGTCAAATGAGGATTAACTGATTAAACTAGTACTAAACTAAGTAAATAGTTAATCCAACATTTTATCTGGTTACTATTTCTTCGCTACTAATTAAGTGCAAAACTGTGTTTTGTCATAAAGACGCTAAGAAGCTGCCAAAAAAAATGTTTGGCACTATCAACAAATTTTTTGCCGGTTCGTCTTGATATTAAAAACTGATAAAAGTTAAATTTTAAATTGTCAAATTAACTGTCAAAAATTACATATGTAAACGATAAAGATTAAAAAAGTAGATTTACTTTAATTAGATTGATTTCGTTGTTCCAACGGGTTTCTTAAAACTTTATGAAAACTTTAATTTTATTTGTTAAAAGATTCATAAAACTCAATGATAAATTTTCGTTAAAAAAACTAGTTTCATAAACTTATCATTAATTTTAAGAAGGTTTTTTTACTTTGCAAAGAAAATTCTCATTAGTTTACTGAAAAATTCCATTATTTTTTATCCAATAAAATTCTCTCTGTGTATGGGGGATTGCAAATAGCATCATTTTAAAGCCTTTAAGAAGAAGTTGAGTTAAAAAATCTTTTCGTCTTTGCTGGTGTAACTCACGTGTTGGCCATACCCTTCTCTTTTGTTGTTTCTTATCATTTCTTGTCTTTTTGATCTTCTTCTTCTTCTTAGATTTAGACTTAATGCACTGCTGTAAAAAATTGAGTTTTGACCGTTTTTTTTATGCCAATGTACGACGAGTACGTTTATACGTACGACGACCTCAAGCATAGCACACGTAGGGTATGGTTGAGTTTTTTTTTTAAATGTGTACGTAGAGAAGCATGCCTAGTACGGTGGTATTTTTTGTATGAATTTTAATTTATGATTGATTCCCGAATGATTTAATTCACAATTAATTTCATCCACGTATGATTTCAATTTTAATTTGATCCACGTTTGATCTGATTCGCGAGTGATTTAAATTTTTATTTGATCCATTTACAATTTGATTTTATCCACGATCGATGTAATCCAATAATGGCTTAAATTTTGACTTACTAGACGATGCATTTGATCCATGAATGATTTGATTTGATACATGATTGATTTAAGTTTCAACATCGACTAGGACTGAATGTTGGGATATTCTACGGAGAAGGGGGAAATCTACCCTATTGACGGCACTACTTAATGGCCTTCCTCCAGTAACATGA
Source organism: Eustalomyia histrio (assembly GCA_949748255.1). Classification (NCBI taxonomy): domain Eukaryota; kingdom Metazoa; phylum Arthropoda; class Insecta; order Diptera; family Anthomyiidae; genus Eustalomyia; species Eustalomyia histrio. Next base: position 131,113,590 of record OX456524.1, read on the forward strand.
AAATTGGCACGTAGGTTTTTCTTCCAGTGTAGACATCTAATAAGACGCAATTTTGGGATACTCTAAGGGAATCCTCCTCCTTGACGGCTTGCCCTAACTCCCAATTTAACACTGACATACTTTTTGGAGGTTTCGCCAGGAAGGAGAAAAAAGGAGAATGGTAAAAATTGGAGTTCAGAGCGGTAAGTCTTCCCCTTAACGGCCTGCACAAACAGCTTTGACTAGAAACGTCAAATTTAAACAATGTGTTCCCTGGAGTTTGGGCTAATTCAGTAAAAAAAAGATTTTTTAAAATGTTCATCGTGGTAAAAATAAGATTAAATCGGAAAAGGTTCCTCCCCCTTAAATAGTAGCACAGTCCAAATCACTGAACAAGTAACTAGAAATTTGGCACGTAGCTTTCTCTTCGAGCATAAACAACCACTAAGACGAGATTTTGAAAAGTTTTAACGGGGTGGGGCAAAAAGGGGAAAAACCTTCCACTTGACGGTCTGGCCAAGCAAAAATATCTGGAAATCTAAAATTTAAAACATTTATTTGCTGTGGTGTAAGCTAATCACTGATACTTTTTGGAGTTTTCGTCATAAACGTTGGGCTTCAAAGGAAAAAAAGTGTCTCGTTTACCGGCCCGACCAAACCCCTTGGTCTAGCTATCGGAATTTTAAAATATGTGTTCCCAAGGGCCTGGTCTCATTCCATGATAACGTATTGGGGCCGTGTAATTTGGTTGAAAGGTAAACAACAATACTAATTTTTACCTCGAATTTGTCAAATTTCGTACCAGATAAAGTGTTTTTGCGGGGAGTGCTTCTTCATTACTTTAATATGAAAAAAAGGGCGGGCGAGATGGTGATTTTGAGCTCGAAGACAGTGAATGGCCGAATCAATTTAAAAAGTTTGCAGACGAAGAATTGGAGTCATTGCGATAAGAGTTGTCAGAATAACTGGGAGTGGATGAGTCGACAATCAGCAAACGCCTAAAAGTCATAGGATTGCTTCAAAAGCAAAGGAACTTGGTGCCATAGAAGTTGAAGCTGCGCGACGTCGAAAGGAGATTTTTCATTTGTAAACAACTCCTCGAACGCCAAAAAATTAAGGGGTTTTTGCATAGCATTGTAACTGGCGATAAAAAGTGGATCCACTACGACAATTCCAAGCGCAAAAAGCAATGGGTTTTGCTCGGACAGCCAACAACATCCTTCGCAAAGCCAATTATTCTTGGCATGAAGCTTATGCTCTGTATTTGGTGGGATCAGTGCGGAGTAATCTACTACTTGCTGCTTAAACCGAAAGCGGAACGCTTTGGCTCTCAACTTATGCGTTTGAGCCGCGCACTGAAACAAAAACGTCTGGAATACGAAAGCACGACAACGTGATTTTGCAGCATCGCAACGCTGGGCCGCAAGACCGGTCAAGACCTAGTTGGAAACGCTGAAATTGGAAGTCCTAATCTAACCGCCGTATTCTTCAAACATCGCTCCTTCCGACTACTACTTGTTCCGATCGTTGACACATAGCCTGTCCTAGCAGAAGTTGACTTCATATGAACAAAAAGATGGGTCGATAATTGGATTGCCTCAAAAGACGAGTAGTTCTACCGAAATATCTGAAAATGGTATTTGAAAGATGGGAAAAAGTTGTGGCCAGCAATGGAGAACACTGTCAATTATATATTTGAAACCATTTTTGTTCAATAAATTTTTAGAAAAAAAAACTCTCATTATTAATTTAAAATCCCAATAATTAACTTCGATTGAATCAGCTGATTCTTTACGCAAAAATTATTCTAACTTTAAACGTTTTCTATGGTTTGTAAAGCGTTGTGGTTAAAATATTTTTAAATAAATGCTTCCCTATTGTCCATTTTTTATATGTGCGTTTATAATTTATCTCTTTCTATATGTCAGTTTATATCTGCCTGTCTTTCATTATTTCTGACTGCCATAGTAAATATGAAAAGTAAATACATATTACAAAATTCATATCTTATATAGAAACGTGATCGTTGCATATATTTCATTGTATTAATTATTTGGTTTTATGTTTTTTTTTTTATGTGGTTGAAAACTTTTCTCCCTTCATTTTTCAGTTCATTTCAATTTTATGACATGTTATTTAATTGTGTCGATTTGTTATTGTTGTTATTTTGAATTTTCAAAATAGTGCCTAGATTTACTCAGGTGTTCTTGACAGTAAAAACAGAGAAAAGGGGGAGATTTTTATTGTTTGCTGGGGTTTTTTTTCACTGCTGTAGATGACAGATTGATCATGAAATAATTCATTAAAAACAGGTAACGATTAAATTGTTATACAAGACCAGGTAAAAATTTATAAAGAAAATAGCATATATTCACACTTGATTACCGACATTTTGATAAAAAAAAATAAATTTAGCCTAAACTTTTATTACTTTAATGACCAAAGCTTGTATGTTACGTTGCTGAATTTGTTTTTTTTTTAATAATTAAAAAAAAAAAATTGGTAAACCATTTTCTAAAATTTCATCATGATAACGGTTACAAAACTTTTTAGAAAATATTGGTAGGGAAGTTATGCTTCATCCGCCTTATAGTCCAGACCTTGCCCTTTCCGACTAGAATTTGTTTCGATCTATGCAGAACACTCTCACTGAAATCAGCTTTACTTCAGAACTGGGCAGCCGAAATTGACTTGATTCTTTCCTGGCCTCAAAAAATTAGCAATTCTTTTTTCGCGGAATACATATGTTGCCAGAGAGATGGGAAAAGGTCTAAGCTTACGCAGGCCAATACTTTGAATATCGTTTTCTAGTAGAATATCGTTTTTGTTAAGGAGACTGTATTCACTGAATTTGTATTTGCCTCTTTCTATGAAACTGAATATTGCTAAGTCTTTACTTATGTCACATATTTTATATTGTGTTGAGGTATTTTCTGGTACTACGAAACACATGATTAGGAAGTACACTGTAATTTTCAATAGAATTATTAGATATGCTTTTGGTTTAAGAGCAAGGGAACATGTATCCTTATTTGTGAACAGATTTCTTGGGTGCTCTTTTTTTAACTTTATTTGTACACGTTTATTATTATTTTTTTATAAATTTATGAAAAATGGATTCCCATTATATTTAGTGCAGTCTTTTGATTTTTCACGTTCAACTAGAAACAGGCAAATTCAATATCCTCGGATTAATACTGTCTCTTTTCGAAGATCTTATCGTTTTAGACTGTCCAAAATTTGAAACGGGCTTCCTAGAGATTTAAAAAGTTTCTCTTTCTCTATTAGAGTTTTCAAACATATGATTGCAGATTATGCTATGTCTCATCAATTTTTATGAACTTTCGATTATTTATTTCTCACTGACTGACTCACTATTTTATGTTTTATTGCTGCATTCATTGTTTTATTTTAGTTCTTCTAAATTCATAGTGTTTTAGATGTATTTTTTTTTTAATATTTTAAAATAATCTTTATTATAATTATATTTTTTATACATATATATTACTATTGTTTTTTGTATAAATGTATTTAGTAGTCTTTTTAACCATACATGACCTCATGGGCTCGGTTATAAATTTATTGTACCAATATTTTACAATAAACGCCCAAAATTTGTCAAAAATCAAGCATTTTTAAGCTATACACCCAATATATGATAATGTTTTACTCGGGAATAAAAACAAATGCAGTGAAAAAAAAATTAACAAGTACACTGAAAATTTCCAAATTCGCAAAAACATCTTAAAGGTACAAATTGAAGCTGATTTTTTAAGACTGCCTAAAAATAAAGGGTGGTTAAATTTTAAGGGCCGAAGTTGAAAGTGAACCACATCTAAACGACATTTTTCAATTTCAGACTAAACCATGGAAAGACACACAATCAAACAACGCGTTAAAGTTATTCAGGCTTATTATGAAAATGGGCGTTCAAATCAAAATGCATTTCGTGCACTTCTTGATTTTTTTTGGTCAGCATAATCGACCAAATGTGTCCACAATCGGGAGAATTGTGGGCAAATTTCAGCAAACCGGGTCTGTGAAGACACCAGTGCATGCTCGTCCAGTTCGTTCTGCAGAAAACATTGCTGTTGTTCGCGATAGTGTGTCATGAGGTCCGCCAAGCCTTTACACTCACCAAAAAAAGTCTGTAATAGCAACTGAAAATTTTGCTGTTATTACGGGAAATTCTGCTAATTTGAGCCCAGCGGTATTTTTTGCTAATCTTAGCAACACATGTCTGCTGACGTGTAGTACAATGAAATTAGTAGAAAAATTAGTAGCCGCTACTAAATTTTAGTAGACTTTTTGTAAAGTGGAATTAAAAATCTGTTTGCTAAAATCAGCAAAAAAAATTACTAAATATTATTAATATTAGTAAAAAGCTTTGAATTTATTTTTCTTATCGAGCATCAAAAATTTTGATTATATTTTTTAAAAAACGAATTAATCATTTTGTTTTAATTTGTTAATTTCGGTTTAGAAAAATATTTTGGTCAATTTTTTTTTTACTTTTAAGGTTAAATTTTAATTGTTTTTAGGGTGGATTTTTAGAACTAAAAAACCTTTTTAGTGCTATTTTAAGTAGATGTTCTCTTTTTAGACATGAATCGGTATCTTCACTTTGGATCCCTTTTTAAATATATGTAACATTTTAAGGAAATTTAAGTTTGTAGGTCTAAGTTTCAATTAGAAATAACATTTCCTTCAATATCCACTTTTTTAAAATTAGTAATATTTTTTGCTAATTTTAGCAAATCGGTTCTCAAAAATTTGTAAAATGATTTCTGAAATTAGCAACAAAAATTTGTAAATATTCTGTAAAAATTCTGTAATTTGTAAAATGTAAATAGCAAAAAGATTTGCTAAATAATAATTTTTTACTAAAAATCAGTACAAAAATAGTAGAGTGCGATTGAAAACCGTTTACAAATTTTTCTACTAACTTTTTTTCTGAGTGTACCGTGAATGGTGTTCGCTATCGCGAGATGATAACGAACTTATTGTGGCCAGGAATTGAGGATATGACTCTGGACGATATGTGGTTTCAACAGGACGGTGCCACTTGCCACACAGCTAACGAAACAATGGCTCTTTTATGCGACAAATTCAATGGCCGTGTTATCTCACGTGGTTGCGATATCAATTGACCGCCAAGATCATGTGATTTGACACCGTTTGACTTCTTTCTTTGGAGTTATTTGAAAGAAAAGCTGTACGTCGATAAGCCAGCAACAATTCAAGAGCTAAAGGATGAGATAATTCCGCACATTAACGGCATAGAACCTCAATTATGCCTCAGAGTCATCAAAAATTTGGACCATCGGATGGAGTTGTGCCGCCGAGGTCGCGGCGGCCATTTGGCCGATATTTTGTTCCATACATAATTGAACCATACCATATTATCATAATAAAAAGAAATGACAACAGTTTCCTAAATAATTTGTGTTTTATTCAAAATCAACATCGGCCCTTAAAATTTAACCACCCTTTATATGACTTTTTTGCCAGACCAGCGAGAATATGCAACAAATCCTTATGTTAAACAAAATCTGTAATATTTTTTTGAAACACTAAAAGTCTGCTTTTTAGCATTTGTTCACATCATCTCAAATCCCATCACATTTATATTTTAATGTCCACTCAACATCTCTGAATATACATGCACCCATATTTGCTGTTACAACAATTATCCATCAATAAGAAATTATCAAGCCGAAAAGGATTCTTATAGTGTGTGACAAAAAAAAAAATATATGAATATGCATGCATATAAAATTTTAAAGATTTAATTTTTTCATGCATCATTGACAAAATTAAATACACTTTTGAACTTTATTTAATTTATTGCATATGAAGGAACATTGTTTCAATCAATACAAATTAACATTAAGTTATACTCGTAAAGAAACCGTTAAAGTAAAATCAAAAAAAAAAAATATCACCCCAATAAATGAAATTGTGGAAAATCACAAAAAAAAAAATAATAACCATAAATATGTAATACAAATTACAAATATGTAAAATATACTAACCAGCATAATGGATGCAAAGCATCAATAAATTTAGGGAAGCGTAACATGAGATTCTTTAATAATGCGATCGCAAGCAAAGCGTTGCATAGTAATTATCAGAGCTTTAAAGGAATTTTTCCATAAATCCGTTTTTTTTATGAGATTTAATATTTTGTGAAAAAAAAATCATGGAGAAATTAAATGTATTAAATTTTTCATTTAATTTCTTTTAACTCCAATTTTAACACGTTTTTAAGGGAAATTCAATAAATTATAAGATACACCAAGGGGTATGCATTTGAAATTTTAGATTGCTAGTCAAAGAGGTTCGGGCAGACCGTTAAAGGGAAGACTTTGCCTTTCAAAACCTCCATTTTTATCAAAGAACGGATGTTATCAGTGAATTAGCCTATACTCCAGCGAGAAGTCTTCGCATCGAGAAATTCATATTCACCCCACTTTATACAGGGTGACTTAATAGCTGATAAAAATGTTTGCATTTTTACTGGAAATTTTTTCGAACTTTTAACTTTTAAAGCTGTGGAAATATTTAATTTTGTAAAATTTCTTATTAAATAGATAAATAACATAAATACAGCGCCGTATTATCTTCTTTAGAGTAATATATGTATATTTATTTGCCTGTGACTCACCCTATTGAAAGCAGAACAAGGCTGTGATTCACATGTTTCTTGCGAAAACTTTATTGATACGAGAAATGCAGAAACAAGGTGCAGGGAACACAATTTTTAGCGCGTTAAGGGAGATTTGTTTTTTTTTACTTTATTTTCACCACGTTTCTGTGGAAAATTTAAAAAAGTACCTTACCCAGCAAAACTTTGGTAATGGGGGCCATATTCTCATGCGTTACCTTGTACTGATAGCTCATTACCATTTTGATTATTTGCAAGCATAAAGTAATAAGTTACTCATTATGGATTACGTAATATATGATTTATAAATGTAAAGTAATAATTGAAATATTTTTTAAAAATCTATTTTTAGATACATTACTTTGTGTTTTTTGTAAGCAAAGGGGTAATGTATGTTTTTTTTTTTTGATAACACTAGCGAAAAAACGAAGCGCATTTAAGTTTAAAGTAATCAAATGCTATATGCGTCGATAGCTCAGTGGGTAGAGTTCTTGGCTGGCCTGGATTCGATTCCCATATTGACCAGATTATTTTTGATAACAAATAATTTAAATAAAATATTTGTAATAATTTTTTTTAATAAAAATTTCTCTTTTTTAAAAATCTATTTTTAAATACATTACTTTTTCCATTCTCGTAACCTTACATTATCACCTCTAAAGTAATGGGTATATACATTACTTTGAGGCTCATCGCCAGTAAAATTCATCAATGAAGTAAGGTGTAAAGTAATCCATCGGCCTCTATGGCTATACATTACTTTACCCATTATTTGATAATGTGTGGTTTTGCTGGGTAGCAGTGAATGAGCCCATATATCAGAAAACACATATTTAAAATTTGATGTATCTAGCAGAAGCCGATATTACAATTTGCCTCGCGAATATTCATTTCATTTCCTCTCGTTTGCCGTTCCATTTTATTTCGTGCCTCTTTGCCTAGTGTTTCAAATCTTGATCGTACCCCGTTACATTCCATTTTGTTCCCCTATTCTAGTGTTTCAATTTCTCTCGTTCCCCGTTCCATTCCATTTCGTTCCCCTTTTAGTGTGTCAATAACTCTCGTTCCCCGTTTCATTCTATTTCGGCCCTCTTGTCTCATTCCATGTTCCTTTTCGGCCCAGCTAACTGCCTGCCCCTTTTCGCTTTTGAATCTTATTATCTCGTACCCCGGGGAACACATATTTTAAATTTCAGGTTTATAGCCAATGCCGTTTGAGAAGGCCGTTGCCTTCTACTTTTCCCCTTTTGAGCATTTTTTTACCACAAAAAAATCCATACTCCAAGAAGCACATATTTTATATTTCAGGTTTCTAGTAAATTCGGTTTAGACAGGCCACTAGTCAATATTACAGGGAACACATATTTTAATTTCACACTAATTGGAAAGGCCGTTATTTGGGGGATTTCTCCTTGTGTCTCACCAGTTTAACCACATTGCTGCCGAAAACTCCAAAAACTACCTTATCAGAGAATCAGCCTATACTCTATGGAACACATATTTTATGTTAAACTTAAATTTTCTAGGTTAGCCCGGTCGTCAAGAGATTTTGTGCCCCTCTCCTTAAGAATTTAAAAAAATTACGTCTCGGGGATGTCTGGATAAGAAACCTTCATGACAAACTTCATGTTCCTGGCTCCAGCGGTACAGGCTGGAAGATGTTGAAAGAAAGAGTGTGTAAGTAAATAAATAGAAATTCATTTAATAGGAAACCAATTTCAAATGACCAATAGTTGATTTAACTTGTTAAATTTGTTAGTGAAGTAATTCTTTATTTTAATACTTAATCTTTTGGTCAGGGAATTCATTCGCTAAATTTTAGTTTTTTATATTCATTTGCAGGAATTAATTAGATTAAAAATTTATTTATTTATTTTATTTATTAATCATATAATTACAAATTATATGTTAATACCCTAACCAAGCACTAGCAACAAAGGCCTTCGGCTCGTTGTAGCGAAAACAGACCAGAGCCTCTGGTGGGAATGGAACCCACGACCCCCGCACTGATAAGCTAGCACGCTAACAACTAGCCCACCGGGGCGCTCGATTTATATTAAAAAAATTTATTAAATTGTTAAAGAATTCATTTTAAAAAAGAATTTATTTCTTTTGGGCTCTGTTTATCATTATTATGAAAAAGGAGTTGCCCATTTTTTTAAGAGTAGAGGCCGAAGAAAAAGGTTGTAAACTGTAATTAATCCCTTAAGGTTAATGGCATCAACGAGAAAAAAAAAAAGAAAAGAATGTGGAGAAAAATCACGTAGAGCGCGCAGCTTCAAAACTTGACAAAGTGAAATTATTTAAATGTGTTCAAAAGAAGAGGCCCAAAACTATAAAACACAAAACAAACCAGTTAAAATATAATTTGAAAGGGTCTTTTACAACGCAACAAGATGATCAAAAAATCAACTACACCATTTGCAAATTTGTTTTAAAATATTTTTCTCTTTAAACCTAAAGGGCAAACTTTATGATTTCGTTTCATAAATTTTTGTTTAATGAAATTTTTTTTGATAATATTTAAGAGACATTTAGTTTAAACAAAAAAATATTAAAATTTCCATCGCAAAACGAAAAAAAGATCCACACGCAAAGAAAAAACATGGTTGGGAGAATCATATATTTTTGGGTTTATGATTGTGCCAACCATAGTCGTACTATATTATGGTTATCATATTATGATAATAAAATATCCATAATTTTACCATAATATGGACCCTACAGTTATATTATGATCCAAAAATTACCATATTATGATTCTAAATAAACATATTATGATATTGAATTTATCATATTATGATTGCATGTAATCATAGTATACTCAAAATGTTATTACATTATAGTCCACATAACTATATTATGATTTCTGGATTATCATAATATGATCCATATAAAATCTTTATATAAAATCTTTTTGACAATGAATTAATTATTTTAAATAATATTACATGTATAAGGAATTTTCGAAAAAAACCCTCAAAAAAATCTTCTAAAGTTTAAAAAAAATAAACTGGATCTGAATAGATTAATGTTTTAATGCCACATGAAAGGTATTTTCTACCCATCTGATATATGTCTAGTTTAAGTAAACAAAATATGATTGTTTTTTTTTAAGACATTTTGGTTTTTATGAAATCAAGACAATACTCGTATTTGGACTGTATATGTCAAAGTCATGTTTTATTTGATGTATTATTATTCATTGATTGTTGCCAGCATTTTATGGTTGCATAATGATCATATTTTTTTCATAGTCGGAATTTTTGTTACCACAGTATGGTTACAGACAATCATGTTATAAAATAGAAGGCGGCAATCATAAAATAGTGAAATATTTACTATAATAATGATGGTAGCGACCATGTTGATGGTTAGGCAACCAATAATATGATTGTAACAACCATACCCGATTGCAGCAAGCACAATATAGTAGCAGTGATCATTTTGCAATCATGTTTTTTCTCTGCGTGCATAGAGGGTTAAGCTCATTAGTCGGTATAAAACTTATATTGATCGTGGTTGGTAAGCGAAAGGATGCGGTGTTATCGGTAAGGTCAACGTTATTTTATATTATTTAAGTAACGGTAATTTAAGAATAGTTCTCTGTTAGCTTATTTTGCTATCGGTAATTTCAGGATAATGGTATTTCAATTATTTTGGTGTCGGTATTTTAAGTATAACGGTACTAAGGCTAATTCGTTAAAGGTTTTTTAGGGTAGCCGTGGTTAGATGAAGGGGTTTTGTATCGATAGCGGTATTTTAGTGGTACTGCCTTGACTTTTATGCATATTAACAAGAGAATTCTGGAAATGGTGTTAAAGTAAACAAAACAAGTTTTTTATGATTATACACCGACTCTGTTTTCAAGTTTTCTTTAAAAAAAAATAAACATAAACATAAACATAAACCAATCATTAAATTTAAAACCATAATCAAAAAGGGTCACTGTAACGAATTTAAATAACATTCATTAAAAATCCTTGTATGCCGTTAAGAAAAGTCAATTAAAATTTAAATCTTTAATACATATCAGTTTATTTCACTTCGAACATTGATGGGGAATGTACTGGCTTGAATGCATTTTATGTCCATTATGTTTTATTTTATATATTTTATAACTCAAACCAGAATTTCTTATCACTCAGAATACTGGAAAAATAAACTGCCATGTTAATTAATATATTTTTTTTTTAAGTTATGGATTTGTCTTGCCACGTATCTTATTTAGGTTTATATTTTGCCGCCAGCGTAATACGGGTGCCTTGTTTAGGTTTTCTTTGAAATGTTTTTTTTTTTAACAATAGTTTTTGATCAGTTTTATCTCTAGGCTTGTTAAAAGGGTGACTTTAACTTAATATACATATATGGAAAATTATAATGTTTCAAAAATAAACTCGATAAGAAAAAGATAATTTTCCTAAGTGATAAGATATTTTATATTTTTTTTATAAACCGATAAGATTTAAGAAGAATAATAACAAAAAATTAAGATATAACAAAAAGTCCTTTTTCAAAAACTAGCAAAAAAAAACTTCTTAACCTGCAGCATTTCTATAAAAAAATAAAATCTAAGCTGTTCTGAATTTCGATTTCACATATAAAAATTCTGAAGCGAAACATTTAGATTTTTTTTCTACATCCAAATTTATAATGAAAGAACCAAAAATAAAGTGTGTGAAGATAAATACGAAAGTTATCGAAAGTTAAATTCGATAACTTTGACGCTAAGTGTGAAGTTAAATTCGAAAAAAATCAAAAATACGGAAAAAACGAAATCGTTACGCTAAAATGCTGATAATAAAATTTCTCTGAAGGATTTTGGCCACTGTGGCCAAACTGGACGAGGTACACATAAGAGTGATACCTCAAATTAAAGGTCTGACCGTGCCCTATTTAAATGCAAAAGCGCTTTTTCTGAATTGATTTTCAGAAAATTTTTAAAATTTTTTTAATTTCACTCTTACTACTGATTGTTGGGTACGAAATTCCTCTGAAGGATTTTGGCCACTGTGGCCAAACTGGACGAGGTACACATATGAGTGATACCTCAAATTAAAGGTCTGACTGTCCCCTATTTAAATGTAAAAGCGCTTTTCCTGAATTGATTTTCAGAAAATTTTTATTTTTTTTTTTAATTTCACTCTTATTACTGATTGTTGGGTACGAAATTCCTCTGAAGTATTTTGGCCACTGTGGCCAAACTGGACGAGGTACACATATGAGTGATACCTCAAATTAAAGGTCTGACTGTCCCCTATTCAAATATAAAAGCGATTTTCCTAAATTGATTTTCAGAACATTTTTAAAATCTTTTTGGTTTCACTCTTATTACAGATTGTTGGGTACGAAATTCCTCTGAAGGATGTTGGCCACTGTGGTCAAACTGGACGAGGTACACATATAAGCGATACCTCAAATTAAAGGTCTGACCGTGTCCTATTAAAATATAATAGCGCCTTTCCTGAATTGATTTTCAGAAAATTTTTTTAATTTTACTCTTATTACTGATTGTTGGGTACGAAATTCCTCTGAAGGATTTTGGTCACTGTGCCCAAACAGGATGAGATAAAAGGTCCGACTGTCCCTATTTAAAAATTAAAGCGCTTTTCCTAAATTGATTTTCAGAAAATTTTTAACATTTTTTTAATTTTACTCTTATTACTGATTGTTGGGCAATCCAGTGGCGGCGTTCGAGTAAATATCAGAAACTAACACAAACATTTTTACATAATGAACCACAGATGGTTTGAAATTATTTGGCAAAAATTAAGTATGCCCGGGTAAAAAAAAATTTATCTGGCACAATATTTAGTCATATCCAAATTTATATTCCTTAATATCTTATTTGATCCGAAAAATGGCAGATGAATTGATCCAATAATATATTTATCCGAAAAAAGTCAGATCTAATTGTATCAGATTAAATCCAACAATATAATATTCACGAAAACTACACCTTTTCCAATTGTTTTTTAGAAATAGTCAATTGTATTTGAGAATAGTTAAATGTATTTCAGAAATAGACAATTGTATTTTAGAAATAGTCAATTGTATTTCAGTAATTGTCAATTGTATTTCAGAAATAGACAATTGTATTTTAGAAATAAAAGAAAACGGCACACCCTACGTATTGGAGTTGTTACATTTAATTTCGTTATTGTTTTGTATTTTAATAATTTTTGTATTTTCAAATGCTGAAACTAGAAAGTTTAAATTCTCCAAAGTAGATAACAGATATGGTGTGACTTTTGCTAAATTCAAAGCTGAGGAGCAAAAAAGCGGAAAATTCTCCTCCTTGATAGCACATAAATTCCTCATCCAATGTAAATGTGCAATTATGCAAATGTGCAAAAGACTAAAATGTGCAAATGTGAAAGTGTGCAAATGAGAACATGTGCAAATTTGCAAAAGTGAAAATTTTCAAAAGTGCAAATGTGAAAATTTGCAAAAATGCAAAAGTGCAAATTTGCAAAATTACAAAAGTGCAAATGTGCAAATTTGCAAAAGTTCAAATTTGCAAAAGTTCAAATGTGTATATGTGCAAATGTAAAAATGTTTTCAGAAAATGATTTTCAGAAAATATTTCAAATTTTTTTAATTTCACTCTTATTACTGATTGTTGGGTACGAAATTCCTCTGAAGGATTTTGGCCACTGTGGCCAAACTGGACGAGGTACACATATAAGTGATACCTCAAATTAAAGGTCTGACCGTGCCCTATTTAAATGTAAAAGCGGTTTTCCTGAATTGATTTTGCATCACAGGTGATGCATCACTGGTGGAGTATAGCATATTTTTAATCTGCGTGAAATCTCGCGAATAAACCATGATCGAAAAACCAAAATCGAGCATCCGGTTTTTTACGTGAACATTTGTATTCAAAATATTTCAAAAATATATACCACTTTTATGTATAAATTCATTCAAATTGATGCAAAATTAACCTGTATCGCCGGCAGAGGCCTTGTTTGAAAGGGAATTTTCTCAGCTTTCTATATCTGAGGTTATATTTAAAAAATTCGGCACCTATGTCAAGTTTTGGGGGTTGTTGTCAATATAATATTCGAACTGTTAAAAAACTTAAAACTGTTACGATTTTGCTACGCTCAAAGGAAAAAGCTTCATCATATATATGAAACTGTTTCATAAACCGTTTGTCATCAATCTATCATCATCCGAAAATTAAAAAAATAGCTTTTAGCTATAACACAGAGTTCATTGTTTCACCTAACTTGCAATTAATTATGCTTTGTTACTTTTTTTCACGTAAAAAACCGCAGGCTCGATTAAAAATATGCTATACTCCTCATAGGCAAAAAAAAATTAAAAATATCCCACTAATAGTCTTCCAAAGATTTTAGCCAATGGGAGTTTCCAAACTCTTTGCTTTGCAGACGGAATGACGATACTAAAGGACATAAAAACCACTCGAAGTGTCATACAAGAGGGCTTGGCCGTGAGGATTTAACGTAAACCCAGACAAAACTCAGATATGCCTTTCCTCTCGAAAGAGGAGTTTTATTAGTTATGATAAGCCTCGTTTGCCAGGCAAAGTGTCTAGGAGTAATTCTTGACAGGAAATTATACTAAAAATATCACGTCTTGATCAGGAACACTAAGACCCACCGAGCATGTAAAAGAGCTGTAGGTTTCAAATGGAGTTTAAATCTGATAATGATAACAAACAAAGCATAAATAATTGCATGTGATGTAAAACAATCAACTCACTGGCTCTACTCAAGCGTAGGCAGACCCATCATGACGAATGCAGCAGGAATATGGTGGATATAAATGCGAAAAAGTGTAATATTAACACATCGGCTGAAAATTCCATAGGATAACACATAGGTGGAGCCACTAATGAAAAATCCATATCATTTTTTTGAAGTACCAACCTTCAGATGATACCTGTCAAAATTTAATGACAATTCGTTCATTCGTAAACAAGCTACAGCTGCTTTAGTCACGTTACTTTTGCGATTTTGAAAACAATGGATTCAAAGCAATTTCGTTTGCTAATTTATCATTGCTTTTAAATGGGGAAAAAACACCGTTCAAGTCAAAGCTTGGCTTGATAAGTGTTATTCTGACACTGCTCCATCGAGAAAAATGGTAGAAAAGTGGTTTGATGACTTTAAACGTGGTCGTACAAACACCGATGACGCCGAACGCTCTGGTCGCCCAAAAGAGGTGGTGAAAACATCAAAAAAAAAATGTTCACAAAATCGTTTTGGCAGACCGTAAAGTGAAGTTACAGAAGATAGCTGAAACCCTAAAGATATCGAAGGAACGTGTCGGCTTTATTTTGCATGAACATTTGTCCATGAGATAGCTGTTTTCAAAATTGCTGCCGCGTTTGCTCTTCATCAAGTCAAGTTGTTGACTTTCATGGCCAAATTGCAGGAAATACACTGATACCTGATTTGGTTCCCAGCGATTTTTACCTGTTTTTAGACCTTAAAAAATGCTCGCTGGAAAAAGATTTGGTTTAAATGAAGAGGTCATTGCCGAAACAGAGGCCTATTTTGAGACCAAATATAAATCATTCTATAAAAAAAATAATCGAGATGTTAGAAAGGCGTTGGAGTGACTGTATCGCTCTTGAAGGAGACTATGTTGATGAATAAGTCGAATTTTGACAAAAAAAAAATTGTTTTATTGGTTCTCCTACTGACTTTTCACCCGAAGTGTTAAGCCACTTTAAAAATTACAGCTTTTAGGCATCAGCGGTGCCATCAAAAACTATTGAGAATCGGCTAAAATTTTAGGCCGCCTTGGATATGCTTTGGCTGAATGCATGGTAAATTTAGACGAGTTATCGGGACACAACATCCCAGAAATGAATGGTGATAGGATCTCCGCGAGGCTATAAACTACAAGATGCAGACTGAGGGACGATTCAGATGAGGGACAATTCAGGAATTTTCTTTTATACAGATGGTTCGAAAATGGATGGAAGGACTGGATGTGTCTTCTATAACTGCGAGCTCTCTGTTGAAGAAAAATCTTTCGCCACCCAGATCATAATACCGTCTTTCAGGTTTAATCAGGGCGATAACGGAATGCATAAAAATTTCATTCAATTTTAAAGTTAAAGGGATTTCCAGAAATACTTATAAGGATATTTATGGATGAACAGGTGGCTATTCCGGCAATTTCCTAGATGTAAGATCAGTCACGATGTAAGGCTGGGAGTAGGAAATCAATAACTTCTCAATTAGAAGCAGTATGGAGATTGTATGGGTGCCAGGGCATAAGATATCGCAGAGAACGAAATGACTAACGAATATGCCAGCGAATGTTCTTCTCTGAGCGCAGGTAACTTGAGAACGCAATGCCACTTTATGAGAAATCGCAACAGTAGGTGTGACCACTAGAATTCTATGAATAGGCATTGATAGGAGAGAAACTAAGGGACTTTTCAGACTCGGTAAAAGAGAACTTAATTAGATAGTAAATATTACCATCGAGCATTCAATGCTGAGGGCACAATTATTCCGCAGATTTGGTGTAGGGAGGATGGCAAGACCTTTAAATATTATATTTGTGGCTGACCGGTCTTTGCAAGGATTGGAACACATAATTTATCTAGCGACGAAATAGTGCTATGGGCTGGGGGATACCAAGGAGTTTCTGGAATAGCAACACGATTTCGGGCTTAAGTTTATGTCCTATTTTTTGCACACGAGTAGATTTTGAAGAGTAGTTTCAATTGCGATTTCACTTCTTTAATATTAACATACTTAACCTAATTGAATCGTCAATCTTTTATAAAGTTTTATAATAGGCAAAATGGTATTTGTGAACCTTTTTTTATAAAACTTGACATCAACCATTTTTGTTTATATTAAAACTTCTTTTTTCCAATCATAAGCGTGCATATCTTGTGCATTATTTTACACAAAACATTTTAAGAAAAATGTCTACAAATAGCAAAAATTTAAAATACAAAACATTCCCACGGTTTTGATAGTGGATGGATAAATTCCACTATATCAAATCAAACAACCCCTCAAACACCTGTGTAGCATGTAACATGCAAAGAAACACCCTTATTCTTATAATGATAAATTTTACGAAAAAAGAAACAAAGTCCCCTATACACACTTTACGCATGCGCAAAAAACGAATAACCCACCACTACATTACACTCCACTCCACTATTTACACAAGCAACATAACATAAATTATAATTTTAATCTGTTAACCTCCACTTAAAATGTTGTTTCTTTTCAACAATAAGACTCAAAAATTGTAAATGGAGATCACGAAGAATATTAGAATTTTACTTAAACAAAAATACCCTTATTACCAAAATGGAAATGAAGATTTTTTTTATAAAAAAAATTTAGAAAAATTAAATTTGAAAATCTTTTTTTTTTTGTTAACGTACGTAACGGAAATATTTCCCACGATTTCATATACAAGTAGGGGTTTTAAAATAAGAAACTAGTAATATTAAATATAAATGGGAGCAGGTGTTACTCCTTCCACCAGTAACCAAAACTAAACATCACATTAAAAATTCTACACACACTGAAAGACAGACGGACGTGCAACCAACAGAACAAACAATCAATGTGCGTACATTAATTCAAATCCTGCTTAATCATCATCATGTGACATGCTCTTATTTACCAGTTTGATAGTGTAAAGTAATTTTTGTTCAAGATCCTGGAAAAATATTTTCTCACGATCAAGTCTTAGCCATAAAAATAATAACAACAACAACAAGGCTACACAAATTACAATCAGCAGATAATAAGGAACAAAAAATATAACATTAAGGAATTATGGCAGGACTAAAGATCAAGTAACCTAGCAAACCTCCACTCATACACACTCTTAACATGCGTAACTCACGAGTTTGAAACGAGCCATTTAAAAAGTGAAACATAATATTAATACTCAAATGTGAAAAGGGGCAAAGGGGACTCAAGAAAAATTTTCAGTTTTAAATAATCAGTTGTTTAAATACCTTTTTTTAAAATCCCACCAATGATTTGCATTTAAAATTCCTACGAAAGCTACCGGTTCAACTTCAAGTTTCAGATTTCTAGTTTAAATGGTAAGGAACACTTTTCGCTTTTGAACCCCATTTTAAAATACAGTCTGGCTTCATTCAATTCCATTCCCAGAATTTGGTGTCCCAATTCTACTTGTAATCCGTTTAATTCCATTTTGTTCACTTGTGTAGTGTTTCAATTCCACTCCGTCCCCGTTCCATTTAATTTCGTTGCCTATTGCATTTCATTTCGTTCCCAAATGGTTCACTTGTTCAGTGTTTTAATTCCACTCGTTCCCCATTACATTCCATCCCGTTCCCTAGTGCAGTGTTTTATTTCAATTCGTTCCCTATTCCATTCCATTTCGTTCCCTTTATGAAGTGTTTCAATTAAACTCGTTTCCTGTTCCGTTCCCTTCCATTTCGTTCTTTTTGTCTGGTGTTTTAATTCCACTCATTCCCCTTTCCATTCAATTTCGTTCCCTCGTGCAGTGTTTGATTTCCACTTGTTTCCTATTCCATTCCATTTCGTTACCTTTATATATTGTTTCAATTAAACTAGTTTCCCGTTCCGTTCCATTTCTTTCTCTTTGAGTGGTGTTTCAATTCGACTCGTTCACCAATTGTTTCTCTTTCCATTCCATATGGTTCATGTTCAATCTTTTAATTCCACTCATTCCCCATTCCATTCAATCCCGTTCCCTAGTGCAGTGTTTTATTTTCACTCGTTACCTATTCCATTCCATTTTTTTCCTTTTATAAAGTGTTTCAATTAAACTCGTTTCCCGTTCCCTTTCATTTTGTTCTTTTTGCCTGATGTTTCAATTCGACTCGTTCCCCAATTTTTTCTCGTTCCATTCCATATGGTTCACTTGTTCAATGTTTTAATTCCACTTGTTCCCCATTCCATTCAATCCCGTTCCCTAGTGCAGTGTTTTATTTTCACTCGTTACCTATTCCATTCCATTTTTTTCCTTTTATAAAGTGTTTCAATTAAACTCGTTTCCCGTTCCCTTTCATTTTGTTCTTTTTGCCTGATGTTTCAATTCGACTCGTTCCCCAATTTTTTCTGTTCCATTCCATATGGTTCACTTGTTCAATGTTTTAATTCCACTCGTTCCCATTTTCATTCAATTTCATTCCCTTGTGCAGTGTTTTATTTCCACTCGTTTCCTGTTTCATTCCATTCCATTTCATTCCCTTTATAAAGTGTTTCAATTAAACTCGTTCCGTTCCCTTCCATTTCGTTCCCTTTACCTGGTGTTTCAATTCCACTGGTTCCTCACTGCCCGTTCCATTCTATTTCATTTTTATTGTCCACTATTTCAACACTACTCGTTTCGCGTTCCAATCCATTCATTTTCCCAATTTAAGTGATTCAATTCCACTCGTTCCCTCTGCATTACATGTCGTTCCCGTGTGTCAATTCCACTCATTCCCCGATCCTTTTCATTTCGTTTCCAATTTTAGTGTTTTAATTAAACTCTCTCGGTAAATTCCAGGTTGCTAGCCGGAGGTTTGGGCCGCCAAAAGGAGACACAAATTTTAAAATTCAAGTCTTCTATTCGGTTTGGGTAGGCCGTTAGGAGGAGACTTTCCCTCTTTCGAATACCTTTTCACCATGTTCCTGTCATAAATTTCAAAAAGTACTTTATCAGCGAATTAGGCCAGACTGAATGGAACATATATTTGAAATTTCAGATAAAGTCGTGAGTTTCTTAAAAATAAATTTTCTTTAGCTAAAAAAAAAAATATGTAGCCCCTGAGAGGGTTAAACAGGACATACTTTAATATCCTTTAAATTATTGACACAACTCAACAAGGAACACAACAATAATTTTCTATAAGAAAACCTGAAAACAAGAAATAAATTGTTGGAGTTAAAGATTTTCACAGATGTGCATTTTTGTTGTTGTGTATGTCAGTTCAAAACCGTGGGAACATAAATGGCAAAAAGTTGTAGTTCAATTCCCGGCAAGATGCTGTAAAGATAATACGACAAGTCGTAAGGGACTAAAAATTGGGTGAGTTTTTTTTTTTGTTGGTTGTTGTTATTAAAAGTAGGGTTGTAACGTGATATTTTTTTTGTAAATTTCTTTACATTAAACACGTTTTCTTAAACATTTTCATATTTCAATGGAGTTACTGCTGCGCATGCATAAAGTGAGCGCCAAATTCATGTATGCATGTAGGTTATTATTTCAGGATTTGCGTTTTTTTTTAATAAATATTTTCAATACAGGTGCGATTTGTTTCTTGTCGGTTATGTTAAGGAATCGTGGGAAAGTTAAAATTTTTTTGTTTGCAAATTTATTTCGTAGTAATTTATACAGGTTTATATATTGTTATTCTGGGGGTTGTTTAAAAAGGTTTGAGTTTCTTTAAGGATATACAGCGATTTCATATTAAAAAAAAAAAAACACTTGTGTCAATTGTATATTGAAATTTTCTTGGTTTTTGGTATGTGTTTAGTACGAGATTTAAGCATGCTCTGGACTTGTGCTGATGGAAACACTGAACGTGGATGACAACAGGCCATATTAAATGGAATAGAGTGTGCTTGTGTGCTTTGGAAGATGAAGACCATACTCGTATTAAAGAAGTCTTAATCAGTGAGATTTAAATAATTAATTTTGGTTTCAACCAGATTATAGCCGAAATATTGAAAAGTTTGTGCAATTACCCAGGAAAAATTTAGTAACAGCAGGTCATTGCTTTTTGCATTACCAATAATGACCTACCCCTGCCCACTGCATTACTTCTAAAGTGAAAATAATGAGTTACTAATAATATGTTATACAGCCATTGATATGCCATGTCAGCTACTTGCATACTAAAGGGTGTCCCAAGAAGAACGCAATTTTTAAATCTGGCAACATTCGAAGTGTCATTGTTTGACATTTGAACAATTGTTATTGTTTGCTAGTAGAAGGTACGAGGTTAGTAAAAATGGAGCGCTACACGAATGAACAACGCATTCTCTTTGTGAAATTGTTTTACCAAAATGGTGAAAGTTTTGCGGCTACAGTTCGCAAATTGCGATCAATTTGGGGTCACAATAATGCTCCAAAAGAGTCAACTGTAAAGAGATTAATGGATAAATTTGCCGAAACTGGGTCTGTTAGTGATGTAAGACAACAACGCGCCATCGACCAGGTCGATCGACCGAAAATGTCGCAGCTGTACGTGATGTGTCGCTCAAACTCCATCCACCTCAATTCGACACCGAGCTCAGCAAATTGGTGTCTCCAAATCCACTTTGCAGCGAATTTTGACGAAAGATTTGCATCTTCATGCATACAAAGTTCAATTAACTCAGGAACTGAAGCCAGCTGACCATGGACAGCGAAGGGAGTTCGTTAATTGGGTATTGGAGAGACAACATGAAAATTCTGATTTTGCCGATAAAATCATCTTCAGTGACAAGGCCCATTTTCATCTTGATGGCTTCGTCAATAGGCAGAATTGTCGCATTTGGGGTGAGGAAAATCCTCGAGTGATTCACGAGAAGCAAATGCATCCTCAACGTGTCACTGTGTGGTGTGGTTTTTGGGCTGGAGGAATCATCGGACCTTTTTTTTATGAAAATGAGGCAGGTCAAGCGCAAACAGTCAATGGTGTTCGGTATCGTGAAATGATAACCAGTTTTTTCTTGCCTAGATTTGAAGAAATGAATGTGGAGGGCAGGTGGTTCCAACAAGACGGCGCCACATGTCATACAGCCAGAGAAACAATTCAATTGCTGCATCAGTCATTTTCCGGTCGTGTTATTTCGCGTTTTGGAGATCAGAATTGGCCACCTAGATCGTGCGATTTAACACCATTAGATTTTTTTCTTTGGGGTTTTTTGAAGTCGATGGTTTACGCGAATAAGCCGACGACGACTCAAGCCTTAAATGAGGAAATTGGACGCTGCATTAATTAAATACCGCAGCATTCATGCAAAACGGTCATTGAAAATTTCATTAAAAGATCGCGTGCATGCCAGCCGCGGCGGCCATCTGCACGATATATTGTTCCATACATAACCTCATTCTGTCTACTTTACGATATAATAAAGTTTCACGATTTTTTTTAAATATCTGTGTTTTATTTAAAATTTAAAAATTGCGTTCTTCTTGGGACACCCTTTACATCACTTTCAATGTAAAAATAATGAGTTACTAATAATGTGTTTAAACTATGTAATTATTTTTGGCAGCTAAAATCTATTTTTGGTTTTTTTATTTAATTTTTGTTTTTCAAATTGTTATCAAAAATCAATTGAAATTAAAAGCAAATAAAAAATTTATAGAAAAAAATTTGAAACATAATAAAATATAGTTTTTTGATTTTAAATATTTCTGTTTTTGATTTGAAAATGGGATTTTCCAACACCATTTTGAATTGGAATTTTGAATGAATTAATCTGAAAGGTAATTTTTTGTTTGTGAATTTAATAAAATATATGTACATATGTTGTATTTAAGTTTTTTTTATTATTATAAATATAAAATAAATTTTATAAAAAACAAGTAAGAGCGGCTAAATTCGGCTATGCCGAATCTTATATACCCTTCACCATGGTTGGGAAAAAAAACTGAAGTTTATATATGGACATATATGGAATGGACAGATTTATATACGGACGCCTTTAAGAGGAAATTAACCATTTAGTTTGGTGATAAAACTTGGACTCGGGAAGATTTATGGCTGGGAAGATTTATGGTTCCAGAAAATAGTTATTTAAAAAAAATGTATGTTTTGAGCATAACTTTTTTGTATATGAACCGATATTTCCGAGTTTTTTCAGCAAATATGTTATACTAAAGATTTTCGATCTTTTGCTATATAAGACGTATCCATAGGTCATATTACAGCTCTAGAATAGTGTTTGTTATTTGTGTATAAAAGGTGAAAAGGTGAAAGAAAATAATTTCAACAAATCGTTAAAAGAAATCACTAGAACTGCATGTGTTTTATTTCTACAAAAACGTTTGATTTAGCTGGCAAATTTGCATTTAAGATTTTATTTCGCTTTTTTATCAAAAAATATTTTTAATTTCTTTAGCTTAATTTTAAAAATTTGAAGGAAAATAGTTTATAATTTTTTTTTTATAAATTATTATCAAATATGACCTAAAATAATTGCACTCAAAGGGAAATTATGTATAAAATTTTCTTAATATATGAGAAATAAAATGGTTTAAAAATCTGTTTATAAATTCTTTTAAATCGGAGCAAAAAATAGAAATAAAAACGTTTGTATTTTGTTTGTATCAGAGGGTTTTTATAAAAATGTTGATGTTTTTAGCCTATTTGTGGATTATTTAATTATTGATATAAAATTTTATATAAATTAATTATAAAATGTTAAAAAAACAAAAAAAAATCTTAAGAAAATAAAAAAAAAATGTACAAAAAAAAAAGTGAATTGACCGGGATTCGAACCCGCGGCCTTAGAGAAAAAAAAAGTATTTGTGACATAGCGTCTAGACAACTGAGCTATTGAAGCTCACACAAAATCATCGTCAATAGAGGTACATATATAAAAACTCTTTGTTCATTAGAGATTTGTTTGGTTTTTATTTAAATGACAAATCTTTGTATGTGTGTTGTTTGTGTATAAAAGGTGGAGATGAAAGAATTTCAACAAATGGATGTGTTTGTTATGCGTAATATTCTACATACATATTAAACAAAGGGATTTTACGGAAAAAATTAGAGGTAGTCGTGGTTTTTTGCTAATATCTCAGCCATTTATTAACCGATCTGGGTGATTTTCAATAGCAAACAGAAATGGATCACATGTAACTGATATAAATAACAATCAAGTCCTCATCATGACTGGGTTCTTCGGAAAACCCATTTCAACACACAGACGGACATCGTTAAATCAACTTCCCTCTTCATAAGGACCCAGAATATATATACTTTATAGGGTCTAAGATCAATATTGTAGAAATTACAAACGGAATGACAAACTTATATATATATACCCTTCCACCTGTGGTGAAGGGTATAAATATATATAATATATTATTTCATTATACACCATATCCAATTCAATATCAGTGTTTAATTCGGATGGGTCATTTCTGGCCTCTCTCCGTTTTAGAGATTAAATACTCGTAACTTTATTAAACGCTCCTTACTGGCCGCTTCGGGGTCCTTCCTGACCCACTACATTTTTTTTCTACGGGGTCCCTACTGGCCCACTTATTAAAATGTTCGTAATTTTAAAGTTACGGGGTTTAAAAACTAAGTTAAGTGGGCCAGTACACTTAACTTAGTTTTTAAACAAACATTTTTAGATAAATTTTCTACGTGGTCCCTACTGGCCAAATTAGTTGTAAGTGTTATTTGAAAAAAAAAATTGAATTCAAGCTCACATTCTTTTATTTATAAACTGAACTATACCTCTTGTTAGTTTAAGGATAACTTTAAGATTTGGTTTGCAACACACCTGGATGTTGTAAGGTGGCCGGCAATGTTTAATTACAAATCATTAATTTTGTATCCGAGTATTCTTCGGCACCTTTGCCTTTGGTGGGTTAATGCTCTGTTAGAATCTAAATATTACTTCCCTTTTTGTACAACTTTGTTGGGAGTTTTTACACAGATTCTAGCGAGTAAAACCGTTAACGGGTATTAAACATTGTTGCTCATCACTTTAGATAAGTTGTCTCCTTTTTTGAGAAATTCATTAGTTTTTTGGATACCTATTGTGCTCATCGTCAACGACGGTAATATATAAAAATTTTAATAAATTCTGAGATCTTTTTCTCAACAATTCGAAATTGTATTTTTTTCTTTTATTTACATATTTTGCCCTCACGCAAACAATCAGAAATTATTAATTATTTGCAGAAATTATCAATTTAGTTTTAGAAAATAAAAATAAAAATTAAATTTCAGATTCATTAGTTAATTTCAGAAGTTATAAATTTCATTTCAGATGCTATCAATTTTATATCACATATATTAATTTAAATAAAAGTCTTAATATCTGAAATAAAATAAGTAGTTTCTGAAAATAGTTGGTACTTTCTGAAATTTAATTGGAAATGGTGTATTTATACAGCTCCTTCCTTATAAACTCATTATATGTAGCCACTCTTTCAGTACCTATTGATAATGCATTATTTGCACGCCTAATATAACGTATTATTTAGCCATTTATAAGCAACCAGTTATTAACTACCTTCAAGCCCCCAGTTTTTATTATATGAATTGCCACTAGTTATATTTGCGCAAGGTTGTAGGTAACTAGCTACCTCCAATGGTATTCCTGTGTAAAATAATGAGCTAAGCAGTCAAACTTCAACCAGTTACTGCTCGTTCTAAAACCCATAACGTCTGAGTTGAGTGGAACTTGTATTACCCACCCAATTCATAAACAGAGGGACGCCTCAGACGAGTGTGCTATATTCACTTCTATGTAATTTTACACTTTACCCTTTACTCCTCTTCTTGGGAGGAGTGCCGACCTATCGATGTAATATAATTGCTTTAATAAAAAAAAAAACAATTTAGCAAAAAACAAAATACACTCAGAAAAAAGTTAGTAGAAAAATTTATAAACAGTTTTCAATCCTACTTTACTAAATTTGTTCCGATTTTTAGTAATTTTTTTTACTATTTACATTTTACAAATTACAGAATATTTATAAATTTTCGTTGCTAAATTCAGAAATCATTTTACAAATTTTTGAAAACCGATTTGCTAAAATTAGCAAAAAGTTTACTAATTTTAAAAAGGAGGATATTGAAGAAAATTTTATTTCGAAGAATTAAAACTTATACTTACAAACTAAAATTGCCTTAAAATGTTACACAGGTTTAAAAAAAAGACATCGCAAGTGAAGATACTTTTCACAGCAGGCTCATGTCCAAAAATATGATATCCACTTAAAATAGAACTAATAAGTTCTAAAAATCAGCCCTTAAAACAATTAAAATTTGAACTTAAAATCCAAAAAATTTACTTAAAATATTTTTCAAAACAATAATAAGCAAATTTTAACAAAATGATTAATTCGTTTATGTTTTTACTATTTTTTTAAGCCTTTGATTTTATTTTTTCAATTTTTTATTTTGTCTAAAACATTTTTTGAAAAAAAAAAAAATAAATAAAATAAAAAATTGTTGCTCGAAAAAAAAATATAAATTTGTTTATTCGAATTCGTAAGGAAATTTCAAAAGAAATAAGCAGCTTTAAAGTGTAACATTTAAATGTAACATTTACAACAATTTACTAAAATTTAGTATCGCTTACTAATTTTTTATACTAATTTGATTGTACTAATATTAATGATATTTAGTATTTTTTTTGCTGATTTTAGCAAACCGATTTTAAATTCTACTTTACAAAAACTTTACTAAAATTTAGTAGGGCCTACTAATTTTTTTTACTAATTTTATTGTACTACACGTTAGCAGACATGTGTTGCTAAGATTAGCAAAAAATACCGCTGGACTCAAATTAGCAAAATTTCCCGTAATAACAGCAAAATTTTCAGTTGCCATTACACCTTTTTTTTTGTTAAGTGTACTATCCGCTAGGCCGCTTGTAACATTAGAGCGTTAAATGATCTTTAAAGGTATTTTATTGTTCAAATGACATAATCGTCTTTTATTAGATATTCCATCTTAAGGATCATCATAGTGCTTTAAATAGTCATATGGGAAGCTTAATCCTGGGTCTTTTTCTAATTAAATTTGTTTTAAGGCCCAACTACAATTGGCTTAAGGAACTTAAGCAGGTATCGCTATGAAACGAAAATTAAAAATTTTTTAGAATTACATTTTTCAAAATTAAAATTTTTTTAAAATAAAAAATTTGTATTTCAAAAATTTCCTTTCATACCAAAACAAAGTTTAAGTTATTTAAGCCAATTGTAGTGGGGACTTTAGTACCATTTTCACAATTATTGTTTACCATATAAAATATAAATTTAACTATTCGATAAATGTTAACTAGACATTCAGAAAAATCGGTTCATAAAATTATTTAAAAAAACTGTGGATTTAAATTTTTTTCTTATGTTGCCATTTTCCAAAATTAAGTAGTTTTGTAAACTCCCAAATCTAAACGTTTCCCTATATGAATTTTAAATCATGTCAAACATTTTATTTAAATTCAACCTTTTCTTTTAAGGGGTGTTTATAAAGTGTTTTTAGCTTGAAGACAGGTGGGTTTTTCTTATCTGCTTAAAAATCGTGGGAAAGGAAAAAAAAAATATATGAAAACTGTGTATAAAAGATTTTTAAATAAATATTTTTGAGGGGTTGAATATCTAAGAATATTTGAAATTTAGTTATGATAACAATTGAGCAGAGCCAATGAAGAACACTTGTGTTAATTGTTTGCAAGGAGTGCAAGAATGTTTATAAAATTTTGAAATCTGCTTCTTTGAATAAGTAATGGAATGTGTTTAGTATGCGTTTAAGCATGAGTTTAGGCATAAACTAAAAATGTGTAAAAATCTTTGGACTAAAGGTTAAGAACGTGTTTAAAAAAATGTGCTAAAAAATATTTGGAATAAATTTAAATTCAAGACAAGTTTAGCAGTAGGTTATGTTTAAAGGAAGATATCTGACTAAGGAACCTTTTCCCCGTTAAATAATTATATAAATTATATACAGGTTGGTTGAAAAGTGCCTGCGCTCACCAAGAGATGGCACTGCTAGCTCCAAACTTTTTTTTCTCAAGTTGGTATAACTGTCCTGAGAACACATGCAAAGTTGCCAGTTATTCTGTCAATTCTTTCTTTGTTTGCAAGCCATTTGAAGTTGACGTGTCATTGATTTTTTTTTTAATATGGAAAAAATTGAATATCGTGCAGTCATTAGATTCTTTGTTTTGAAGGGTTTAAAAGCAAAGGAAATTTATGAACAATTGTTAAAAGTGTATAAGGAGTCCTCACCTTCAAAACGCACCGTTGAATTTTGGGCTGGTGAATTTAAACGTGGTCGTACCAGCCTTAAAGGCGATCCACGCGAAGGACGACCAAAAACTGCAACCACAGCAGAAATCATTGAGCAGGTACATAATATGGTTAGTGAAGATCCAAGTTTGACTAAGCGTGAAATTGCTAATGCCATAGGCATCTCAGACGAACGAGTACTCCATATTTTACATGAAGAATTACGTATGAAAAAACTGTTTGGAAAGTTAGTGCCGCACACATTAACAATTCAACAAAAACTGGATCGAAAACAAATTTCTCAGCGTAATTTGGAGCGTTTTAAGCCGAATAAAACCGACTTCTTGCGTCGTTTTATAACTATGGATGAGACTTGGATCTACCACCATGATCCTAGATTGAAACAAGAACGTTTACAGTGGACTGAAGCTGGTTGTTCAGCTCCAAAGCAGGTGAAGTCACTACGATCAGCAAAGAAGGTTATGGCATCAGTTTTTTGGGATGCAAAAGGAATTTTGTTGATTGATTATCTTCAGAAAGGTAAAACAATCAACTCTGAATATTATTGCAGCCTTTTGGATCAGCTGGATCAAAAAATTCGTGAGAAAAGACCTGGTTTAAAGAAGAAAAAAATCATTTTTCATCAAGACAATGCAACTGCTCACAAAAGTGTTTTGACTACGGCTAAATTCAAAGAATTAAAGTACGAATTGCTTGAACATCCACCGTATTCACCAGATTTGGCTCCCAGTGACTACTATCTCTTCAGAAATCTCAAACAATTCCTTCGTGGAAAGCATTTTTCGTCGAATAAAGAGGCTATAGCAGCCGTAGACGGTTATTTTTCAGAGCTTCCGGAAAACCATTATAAGGATGGGATAAAATTATTGGAAGATCATTGGAACAAGTGTATTGAGCTTCTAGGAGATTATATTGAATAAAAAAAATATATATTTCGTAACAAAAACAGTATTCTTTCATTTCGAGCGCAGGAACTTTTCAACCAACCTGTAAATTGTCATATGGCAAAATTTTCGACATAAATTCCAAAACTTTTCTTTTTAGTTGCAGATATTTTTGTTTTATATTTTTTGAGTTTTTTGTTCTACATTAAGAATTAACTAAAACTTATCATGATTGTTGAAATTAAAAAATTTCAAACATTTTATATTTCATCTATTAAATTCTTTAATCTTATTTGCTTATATTTTTGATCAAATTTTAAAACTTACTTTCTATTTTCCCACTGAAATTCAAGAATAAGAATTTGTAGAATTTTAAATTAGTATAATTAAATCCATATGTTATTTTAGTTTTCAAATTTCCTTAACATTTTAATCCATTCTCACATTAATTTTCTTTAAGAACAAATGAACAACCAAATAATTACCCCCCCCAAACTAAAAAGATTTAGAAATAAACCTACTTTCAAAATTATTTTTCTTTTAATTAGGAAACGAAAGGATTAAATCTGTTAACAGCAGGTTACACTTAACTTCACACAAGTTCTTAAGAAGCAAAGAGGGGGTAAGAATGATCATGGGAATTTTATTTTTTTTTTTAACAAAGAAAAATAAAGGAAATTTTAAAAATCTATAACTAACAAGATTTCAATAACTAATAAGATTTAGAAATAAAACGTATT
This sequence comes from Eustalomyia histrio, assembly GCA_949748255.1. Taxonomy (NCBI): domain Eukaryota; kingdom Metazoa; phylum Arthropoda; class Insecta; order Diptera; family Anthomyiidae; genus Eustalomyia; species Eustalomyia histrio. Next base: position 131,142,797 of record OX456524.1, read on the forward strand.
TTCAAAATTGTTTTTCTTTAATTAGGAAAAAAAAAGGATTAAATCTGTTAACAGCAGTTAACAGTTTACTTCACACAAGTTCTTAAGAAGAAAAAGGGGGGAAGAATGATCATGGGAATTTTATTTCTTCATGCGAAGACAAATAAAGAAAATTTTAAAAACCTATAACTGCCAGGATTTATTGGGAGATAAAAATTGGGGCAAAAGTACCAGGACCTGGCCCCAAAAAAGAAAGATGGAAAAAATTTTCTTTTTATATTCCAGAGGGGGTCGTATTTTCTTTTTTCTTGTTTTTGAGCAACGCCCGACAAAGTGCGCTTTTGCCGAAATTTGTGTTGTAGGTTCCTCCGGAACCCCCCACTAACTGTATTTGTTTTATTATTTAAACTCAAAAACAAAATAATAAAGTGCTAGTGTTACAATCATCGCTTATTTATTAATTTATTTATATATTTATTCCTCTAACACTCAGGTCCGTCTATAGACGTGGTTCACCATAATTCAGACAAGTAATATGTTTGTTGCCATATATAAATAAAATCTGTTTTTTCCGCATGACAATACATTAATAGTTCCGTTCGTTTACTCAATAATTTGTACAAATTGTACACATATAGTGACAGTTTGATGTTAAGAGGTGATTACATTTTAAAATATTAAAAAAAAAAAATTATTTAGCAATATTCTAATAATGTTTTCCTGAACCCCGTCTGTAGGCGGACTAGGGCATTTAACTCATTATACAGAAAAGATAATAAAACTTTTAAAAAGCTATCAAAATTGTCAGATGAAGAAATTGCGTCAGACAATGATAGTAATGGACATTAGAGTCATAGTAACTTTGATGCAAGTGACATTGATGACCCTGATTTTATTTACACAACAGTGACACAGTGGGACCGCAAGTCCAAAAAAAAACCTAGAAATAGCTTGTCCAGCAATAATTTTTTGAATATAATTAGCACATGGGTGGAGAATATCTGATAGATAGCTTGATTGGTCGATATTGGATTCGTATGAAGTGTAGGAAGTGGACCAAAAGAATTTTTCTTCATTTAATGGATGTAGCTATGGTGAACGCCTTCATCTTATATCACCGATTTTATGCAAAAGATAAATGTCCACTACCTGATTTTCAAACAGAGGTAACAGAAACATTGTGATTGACCGAAATCAACAACTCCGCCACGAAAGCCAAAAAAAAAAAACCTTTCTGCCAACCGAAAATGATAGATTTAATCGAACTGCTCATTGGTGTGACTTTTTGGATCGATCTGGAAAAAAATCTGCATAAAGCCTTTTGTATGAAAGGCAAAAAAAAAAATTAAGAAAAAAAATGTTTTTACATAGGAAACCTAATAAAAATCAACCCTTATTTCAACGTCAGAGTATAAAAAAAAAATCTTTTTATTTTCGTATAAATGCCCAAGTCCCCCTTAAGGCGGTCTAGATTTTTTACCTGTAGCAGGTAATTATATACAAAAACCAACTTAATATTCGTTTTTCTCATCCCTAAATTAGTCTTTCATGATTTTAGAAAGACAAACAAAAAAATGTGGTATTGGAACCACATGGGCCATATACGATTAATACAAAATACAGTAAAGAAATAATAATTAACTTAAATTAAAGTAATATTAACTAAATCCCTGTATGAAATTATAAGGTCCCATTATATATAAAAAAAAAGAATCTCAAAAAATCAATGAGTGCTGTTAAAAATAAATCCAATTTTTTTCGTGTTAAGACTGGACTGGAGCAATTAAAGATTTTTAAGTGAATGGAAAGTCCATTCCAAATTCTTAATGCTCTAACCAAAAAAGAATTCTCAATGCTCGTGTTATGGATTATTGCATAAACTAACTCAGGATTACGTTCAAAGTGCGATAAATGAAAGTGTTCCGCAACACATGATGGTATTTTAGTAGTCATAATCCGGTACAGCGATAACAAATGCCTAATTTCAACAGTCTTGAAAATTACAATATCTGACAGGATCTGACAACCTAAGTCCAAAAATGTATCTAAGTATCCGTTGCAATATTAAGCGCAATCGCCTTCAATTAGTCCTTGTTGTAGCTCTATAAACATCTAAAGAATACAGGATGTGCGTCATCAGAAAAGAGGGCGCTAATTTAAATTTTATATGGTTCTTTAGTAAACAATCAAGACTATACAACGAGCGAAGAGTTATTTAAACTTTCAGATATATGATCTCTAAAATTCAGCCTACTATCAAGAATTAATCCTAAGCATTTGATAAATCCTAAGCATTACATAAAATATTCATAAAATAATGAGAAGAAGGAAGAGTTTCAAAATCTAAAGCCTTCGTCTTTTATGAATTTTATGAAATTATAAATTATAAAGAAATTATTATATTGAAATTATATTTGATTTTATATATTATATTTTATGATTTTTTTCCCAATCTGCAAATAAGCCAAATGGCTTCGCGGGTCTCAAATTAAGAATTAAGATGTATGTTAATAATAAAAAAAAGCGCAATGAAGGTTAATTTATAGTGAACTGCGCAGATCGAAACCTTCGACAAAACATAATTTATAGTTGTCTCATGGCAGTCACCAAACATTTGTAATTAAATTTTACTCAAATAGAACAGTTTGTTTTAAAAGTTCTTAAAAATAATACCATGTGCTGACTATAATCCCAGGCCTTTAGACTAAGATAATAATAAAACTTACCTAAAATTGATAGAGGTTGATGTAGGCCACAAAACGAATTGGTAAAGCGTTTGACAAGCATAAGTATTTCAAATTGTCTTTTAATAGTCATATTTAAACACACATAACACTATATTACACTTTTAATTCACAGAATTATTCAAGCAACAAAACATTTTTTAGGGCATGGTTAAAAAAAAAACCGAAATTAGGGGTAAAATGGGTTCAAGAAAAATTGGTGTTGGTGGCTCATATTTTTCAAGTTATAGGCCTTTAAAATTTGAATATTTAATTTAATGTATACTTTTCTAACTCTTCTGGCATGAATTAGAAGAACTTAATTTTAAAATTTTATAATTTCTATTGTTATTAAAATTTTTATAAAAGTTATTTTATTATTTTCAACGATTGTTATGTAGTAGATTTTTTTAGCCATGTTAATTTTGAAAGGCACAGCCTAGACTACAGATAAATATGTATATTATCTGCATTTATATAGGAAGCCACCGACGTTGATTTCTATTATTCCCATACAAATTTGACATAACTAATGTTAAGCATTAACACTATGATATTCCCCATAGTTTGCCCTGTAGTGTGTGAAACTACTTTAAAACCCAGAAATCCATAAATATATCCGATATCCAGAGATAGTGTTATGCACATGATGCAAAAAAGCTCGCTATGCTTTGATTTTAAATGAACTATTTGATAAAATGTTATATATGGTAAATTATTGAGATTGTAGTCTGTAGGTTGTTTTCCAATTTTTATTTTAAATTAAGGGTACTTAAAAAGCTCCCAAATGATATCCATTTTTGTTAAAAATATATACATTAATTGAAATATTTAAATTTTAAAGGCTTATATAACTCGGAAAACATGGCCCGCCGACCCAATATTTTCTAAACATATTTATTTTATTTATTATTTATTTGTTAGACCTAATTTCTTTTTTTTTTTTTATTTAAACTAGGTTTGTTTCAAAATTTAGTTTAGTAGTTTTAGGAATGCCAGATAAGAAAAAGAAATACTGTTACTTGTTGTCTTGATTAAACATGATTCTGTGCGAACAGCAAACGAATTACCTGGAAGACAATAAAACATATAAAATTTGTTTGTCTAATTCATTTCTGGCCAGTCAAGACTACAAATTGCAGTCCGCATTAAAATTTGCAACAAATCCAAGTTAAGCCCGTAAATTAGAATTTATTTTCATTTTAAGAGTATTTGTACCATTACAAACTTTTTTTCACATAGAAATTTTAATCATTGAAATTGTTTAAAAAAAATACTTTTTTGCACTTAGTAATAACCGAACTGTTTATTCGAAATGTTTTTATATTTCTCACAATGCATATAATATGTTTTGTTCACTTTTTATTAAAAGATTAACACTACTTTTAAGAATTTTAAAAGAAGAAAACTTTAGCACGAAAAAAAATGTATCTATTGCAAATTTTTTAGGTTATGAAAACTATCGATAACAAAATATCGTTATGGAATTTTTGATTACCTCTCAGTGTTGCACCATTTGGTATAATAATTGACTGTTTGGAAAATCGTTAGATAATAATTTTTGAATAATAACTTTTTTATTTGACATTTTCGTAATATCGAGATAATATAAATTTTTGCTTACACTCAAAAAAGTTTGTCGCAAGAAAGTAGTGAAAATGACAGTTAATGCAAAATTGTATGCAGTTAAAATAGCGACAAATCTATATTTAGCTTTAAACTAACTGAAAATTTTGTTATTTATAACTGTTAAAAACAACTAAAAAATAAATTTAATAAATAACTAACATTATCGTTAAAACAACAAAACAATTTTGAAAAAATAATTAAATCCTTTCGATTATAAAAAAAAAAGAAAAGGAATAATTTCTTTCAAACGTTTTTCTGAATTAGTGAATGATTTTTCACGTTAATGAATTTCACATAAAAATTTACTAAAATTTTGGTTTTATTATAATTTTAAAAAATCATTCATTTTTAAAATTTAAATTGTGATATTAGGTTATTAATATTCGAGTGAAATTTTTTGATAAAAAAAAATTTAATGAGCTTTTGTGTGTATTTATCAAATTTCATGGCATATATTATTATGTGCAAAGACACTAGATTAAGATAACCTTAACCTTGGTCGTTTCAAGCAAATTTATCTGGATTTTTCTGTCAAAAATTTTTAATATTAATGCACTATTTTGTTTTTAAAAAACTTTTATAGAGAAACCCGGATAGTTGTTTGAAAAAAAAAAAGATGTGATATAAGTTTTAAAACTGATTTTAAGACTTTTTTAATACCACAAATTGTAATAGATTCACTAATATATATACCTAATTACTTTAATTTATTATTTTCTGAATTTAACAAAAATTTTAATTGTAAACCTTAGTGTTCGGCACAGCAAAAATATCGTTGCCAAGTAATAAGGATTATTTTAAGAAATAAAGTTTTTTTTCGCATATATTATGCGAAAAATAGTAACATTTTATGAATTTTTTAGTTCTTTCTACTTCATTTTTGAATAATTTATCCAAATAAGTTATAGTGAAATACCGATTATTTTTTCGTAACGACTTTTTTGTGTGCTTTGAAAACGTTTTCCAGCTATGACAAAAAATCGTCACATTAGAGGAAAAAAACGCAAAGTTGGCAAGATTATTGTGAAAAAAGCTCAGAATTGTCATTTGCTATTGTCATTTATTATTTTCGCGGGAAAGGTACCGCTTTTTTCTCATAAAGCGTCTGAAAATGGAGTTCTGTGTTAATTTTTTTAATAAAGCGTGAAAAAGTTGTGAAATACCTTTATAAACCATATAAAAACATTTTAAATCAACAATTTGATAAATATGTAGTGCAAAAATGGTATTTGTTGTGTTTCTTAAAACAATGTAAAAAGTATGGTTTTGAGACATGAGTAATCCTTGGTCGGATTATGTTGGATAAGTCCAGTGGTGGACAAAATTGTGCATTGTTTTTTTTTTAAACATTTGATTGGATAAGTGCATTTCGACAAATTCATAAAAATCTGTGTGTTAAATAGGAATATTTACGGTCACTCATCCTCCCTTAAAGACAACTTATTTTGGAAATACATAATACGTTTGGAAAATACTTTAAACTATATGAAGGGTGAGTAGGTGCTATTTTTATCTATCTTGATGGTGCTTTTTTTAGTTTTTAATAATTAACCCTATGTACTACGATCATAGACGGTAATCAATTTACTAAGGCTGCTGTGACTCACGGATTGATTACAAATCTTTACCACAGATGGATCTATTTATTAGCCCAAAATAATAAAAAAAGATCTAACGTGGACAGTAGTTTCGGTACAAATCTCGAAAATTGTCTTACATATGTCTGCCATTATATTCGGATCAGAATCTGACTATAAAATTGAAATGATACCTAAATATCAATATCTTTTAACCCATTGTGTACCAATTTATGACTTTGTATATTTGGTCGCCTGTTAGACAAATTTTTCATGCTGAAAAACATTACTGTCCTCCACAAAGGAGAAACCTTAGTAGCAGGGCCAAAGGACGTTTACAAAGAAAAACGTAACACAGCAAAAAAAAAAACTTGTCTATGAATTTTAAAAATAATTTCAATGTAACGTCGCTACATATTATATGGCAATATAATATTTCATGATATTTTTTTTATAAAACTTCTGTTTATTAAAATTTTGGATAGACAAGAATTTAAGCTTTCACTTGATGTATAAAATATTCGTTTATCTTGACAAATGCTAAAGTTATCAAACTTGAACTAATCCCCCCCCCCCTTTTTTTTTGTTTTTATACCCTTCACCACAGGTGGTAGGGTATATATAAGTTTGTCATTGCGTTTGTAATTTCTACAATATTGATCTGAGACCCTATAAAGTATATATATTCTGGGTTCTTATGAAGAGCGAAGTTCATTTAACGATGTCCGTCTGTCCGTCTGTGTGTTGAAATGGCTTTTCCGAAGAACCCAGACATGATGAGGACTTGATTGTTTTTTATTTCTGTTACATGTGATCCATTTCTGTTTGCTATTAAAAATCAGACAGATCGGTTAATAAATGGCTGATATATTAGCAAAAAACCAGGACTACCTCTAATTTTTCCAGTAAAATCCCTTTGTTTAAAATGTATGAAGAATTTTGAGCATAACAACACATCCATGTGTTAAAATTCTTTTCTTTCATCTCCACCTTTTATACACAAACAACACACATACAAAGATTTGCCATTTAAATAAAAACCAAACAAATCTCTAATGAACGAAGACTTTTTATATATGAACCTCTATTGACGATGATTTTGTGTGAGCTTCAATAGCTCAGTTGTCTAGAGGCTATGTCACAAATACTTTTTTTCTCTAAGCCCGCGGGGTTCGAGGTTCGAATCTCGTTCAGGTCAATTCACTTTTTTTTTGTACATTTTTTTTTATTATTTTCTTAAGACTGTTTTTTTTTGCTTATTTTTGTTTTTTTTTAACATTTAATAATTAATTTATATAAAATTTTATATTAATAATTAAATAATCCATAAATAGGCTAAAAATATCAACATTTTTATAAAAACCCTCTGATACAAACAAAATACAAACGTTTTTATACCTTTCACCACAGGTGGAAGGGTCGCGGGTTCGTTAAGATTTTTTTTTGTTTATTTTTTGTTTTTTTTTTACATTTAATAATTAATTTAAATAAAATTTTATATTAATAATTAAATAATCCATAAATAGGCTAAAAACATTAAAATTTGTATAAAAACCCTCTGATACAAACAAAATACAAACGTTTTTATTTCTATTTTTTGCTCCGATTTAAAAGAATTTATAAAAAGATTTTTAAACCATTTTATTTCTCACATATTAAGAAAATTTTATACATAATTTACCTTTGAGTGCAACTATTTTAGGTCATAACTTATAATAATTTATAAAAAAATTATAAACTATTTTCCGACAAATTTTTAAAATTAAGCTAAAGAAATTACAAATATTTCTAATAAAAAAGCGAAATAAAATCCCAAATGCAAATTTGCCAGCTAAATCAAACTATTTTGTAGAAATAAAACACATGCAGTTGTAGTGATTTCTTTTAACGATTTGTTGAAATTCTTTTTTTTCACCTCTTCACCTTTTATACACAAACAACAAACACTATTCTAGAGCTGTAATATGACCTATGGATACGTCTTATGTAGCAAAAGATCGAAAATCTTTAGTATAACATATTTGCTGAAAAACTCGGAAATATCGGTTCAGATACAAAAAAGTTATGCCCAAAACATACATTTTTTTAAAATACCTATTTTCTGGAACCATAAATCTTCCCGAGTCCAAGTTTTATCACCAAACTAAATGGTTAATTTCCTCTTAAAGGCGTCCGTATATAAATCTTTCCAATCCATATATGTCCATATATAAACTTCATTTTTTTCCCAACCATGGTGAAGGGTATATAAGATTCGGCATAGCCGAATTTAGCCGCTCTTACTTGTTTAAACTAATTTTACTGAATCTCGCTTTAATCAGCAGTTTAAAAAATGTCTCTGCTGAAAAACTTTACTCATTGAAGCCTCTAAACTGTAACACATATTTTTGTAGCAGAAAAATCCTTAATCCCGGTTGAAGGCTTTTTAAACAGAACAACATTACTCAGCAATAATAATGGGTGATCCATTTCGAGTTTCCCTACTTTTTTAAAGAAAAAAAATCACAGAAAATTCTAATTTAATGGGGAATGTTTATTGTTTATTATCATTTGAAAGAACATTCTTTGGCATTTATTTTTTGGAAGATTATGTCTATCAAATGTTGGCCGTTGCTACGTCGCAGATGGTCCAGCCGTTGAGTCCAATTTTCGATTACTCGTTCAAGCATTTCGACTGGTAACTGGCGAATGACACGGGTGATGCTTTCCTCCAAGGCCTCAATCGAAGCGGGTTTGTCCGCATAAATTTTAGACTTTACATATCCCCACAGGAAAAAGTCTAACGGTGTGATATCACACGATCTTGGTGGCCAATCGACCGGCCCAAAACGTGAAATTATGTGCTCACCAGAGAACTGCAAAATTAACTTTTTTATTGATTTAATCATACACAAAAATTCTTGTTCACATTTAATAATTCAACAAAATTCACTGTAGAATAAAATCAGCATCATGTTACTGAATGCGTAATTCGGATCAGTTTGAATCATATGTCGATTATGTTTACTGCAAATTTAATCACTCAACAAAAAGTCAGCGTTGAATAAATCAGAAAAAACAACAAACAACGCGTATGAGTGTATTCATAATTAAAACGAAATGGAAACACATTTTATAAATGATATTGTTTACATTAGGGTGGGACTTAAATCCGCTTTTTTCGAATTTTTATTAGTAATAAAAATATTCTTCTTTGTGAAATATAAATATTTTTTTGGAAAAAAAATTTAGGTCGATATCTTAGACTTGCCTAATCCGGAAAATTTAAATATTGTCTAAATTTTTTTTCATCTATTTTGATTGGAAAATTAGGCAATATTTAACTTTAACCGGATTGGGCGAGCCTGAGATGTCGACCTAAATTAAAAAAAAAAAAAATCACAAAGAACAATATTTTTGGTATTCCTAATAAAAATTCTAAAAAACGTATTTTAGACCCACCCTAATATACATATAACATTTATGAAATGTGTTTCTACAAAACCACCCCTTTTTATAGATAAGAAACTATTTTATTTTAATTATGATTACACTCATACACGTTATTTGTTGTTTTTTCTGATTTATTCTACATCAAAATAATTATTGTTGGCTCGAATGAACAGAATAAAATCAATGGTTTAACAACGACCGATGATTATAAACCAGTGACAAAACAATTTGCACATCGTTTGATTGATTTAAAATCATCAACAAATATGTGTGTTGGAGTATATTCAGCGTTTGAACGCAAACACATATTTATTCTTGTGTTGATTGCGTATGAACGTTTTGCAATCAGCAAATGCAGTTCTCTGGTGCTCACCGAAGTGTTCTCTCAATAAGTCCATTGATTGATGCAATGTGTGGAAAGTGGCGCCGTCTTGTTGAAAACAAATGTCGGCGAGATCACGAGCTTCAATTTCAAGCATCAAGTAGTAGTCGGTTATCATGGCACGATAACGGTCGCCATTGACGGTTAAGTTCGCACCGGTCTTCGTGTACACTCTCAGCTACGGCCGCTATATTTTCTTTACAGCGTGCTGGACGTGGTCTATTCGGTCGAATATTTTACAATAATGAATGCTGGGACTCAAAATGGGTGATGGTGTTGCGAATAGTACGCTCAGCTCAGTAGGCCGATTATGTTGACCATAAGTTGAGCGAAGTGCACGAAACACATTCCTCACAGAACGTGAATTTTCGTAATAAAGTTGAACGATTTGTAAACGTTGTTCGGGCTTGTAAGTCTTTCCATTATGAAATGTCAAACCATACTAAACAAAAATAACATGACAGCATGACACGACTCACACGAGATCTGTCAAAAAAGGCTATTGAAAAAAGTATTTCGAAATGGATCACCTTATATATCTTATGTAATCCATCGATTGGTCAAAAATCAAAACAACTTTGTTATATGAAGAGCAAAGTGATAATGTCGTACCTTAAATGAAAGCTTGAAGTCTTGATTACAAACTTATACAAACAAAAATTTCATTATATACGACAAATTTTGAGTAAATAAGGTTTGTACAAAAAAGTTGTGAAAAAATTAAAAACCTTCAATTGGTCTGCTTTGAGTAAATCTATGGGGTCGTATTATTTCTTACTGTAAATATATTTCACAGACCTTTCTTATGCTATACATTTACCATAAGTATTTATGTGCTTGATGTTTTAAGAATTTTTGGGCTTAAATTTTAACGAAATGTATTTTTGTTTGGTTCGAGATCATGAACATTTTTTGAAATAAAAATTTTTTTTTATTATAATTTGTAATCATGGTGAATACACAGAAAAAGTAATAAGACACTAACCGAATAAAAATTTAAAATATCGACAAAAAAATAAAAACTTTACCATTCAATTTCAACTTTTAAGCTTCGCCTAATCGTAAGGGATTGTGACAGATGAAAAAAGCATATATATTTTTAAAACTTACTACATTATAAAACAACACAAAAAGCTGAAATTGTTCCTAATATTAGAATAAAATAAAATTTCAAAAAATAAAAAATTTTACTACTTTATAAAGGGGGGAGAGTACTTGAACCGCTTTCATAAATTCAAATATTCGGAAACACAAAGGATAATTTTCTAGATTGTTTCAGCGACTGGATTATGCTGGCCTGTAGAAGGTTTCTCAAGGCTCTGTGTGCGTTGGTGGTGATGATGTATTCTAAGAAGGTGATGCTGATAGTGCGGGCGATCATAGAGTGACATTAACTTTAATTTCTTGTATGATTCTGATGATTCCTTTTTATTTCGCTGTGTGGATGAGTTTGAGTCATCTAAGGCTCTAAATCAGGGTATGAAACCCTGAAAAAAATGGGTTCAGGTTTGGGTTAATCGAAATAAAAAATTTAGGTTCGGTTCAGGGTTCGGGTTCAACATTTAAAAAAAGTACAAATATTTTATCAATAGGAAATTTATGTATTTTTCAAAAAAATTTTCATTTAATTTTATAATTAATATATTTTTTAAGTTTTCTTCTTTTAAATTTGTTCTTTGTGGTGTGAAAAAATTAATTTCAAGGCTGAGAAGGCCCTCTCATTTGAAGAATTTGATTAAGAAAATCGTTCCTTTTTTTTTTAAACTTGTTCGAGCATGTATTCTGAAGAACAAGATATTGTTTTTAAAATTCTCGTCTTCTCTTTCCATTTGCAAATTTTAATTGGTTTTAAAAAATATTTTGTTTAGCATTTTCAACATCTTTGGGACTTAGCATTAACTTAAATCTACTATCTGGATATAATGCTGCAATCAAAAGTGGATTATTAATAAAGTGGTTTTCTCTTTTTATAATATTTAAATATAATTCTTGTAAAAATGTTTTTGTTTTGTCATCTTTTGTTAGCTTTAATTTAAAACTAAGCCAGTTTCTATAAAAATCGCCTAAAGTCATCTGTTCTTCTTGTAGTTTCAGCGGTAATTTTTTTAACAGGTTCAAAAACTTCTACGAATTCTTCACAAATATTTCAAATATTATAATTCATAGCATCCAGTAATTCCGAACAAAAACTTGAACCATATCATAACTGGAATTCCATCTAGTTTAACAGTCTAGTACGGTTTTTTTCCAGTTTAGTTTTTAGTTACAGAAGATATTTTTGGTGTTTGCAATTTTTACAAATAGCTCTGCATTGATCAAGTATTTGCTTAAATGGACTAGATATAATGTCGCGCACTGCAAACTTGAATGCAAGAAATGTAATGTTTTTTTATGATTTTTCTATCAAACATTTTTCACGCCATGAACAGCAAGAATATTTTTGAACCTGAACCTGGTTAAATTTTTAAGTTCAGCGGGTTCAGGTTTAAAGTTTTTATGAACAGCGAACCTGAACCCGTTTGGGTTCGGATTCGGTTTCAGTCCCTGCTCTAAATAATGTAAAGTCTAGTTCAGTTGGGGTTGATGGTAATTCTATGCGTTTTATTAAACGTGTTGTTCCTATTTCTATATCCAATGTTGTACATGGTCCTGATGATCTTAGACCTATTTCTATACTTTCTGCTTTATCGAAGGTAACTGATCATATTCTTAAAAGCCAAATGCTTATTGCTACTTTAGGAAAAATTTATGACAATTTGCCTTTCGTCAATACTACGACGCTGCTTCTTAGTCTTACCGATTCTATTAGAGAATATATTAATTGCGATAAATTGAGGGTTTTGAGTTATCATGATCTTTCTAAGGCAGGGGTGCCCATATGTTCTTTTTGGAAGAGCAAACACCAATACATTTAAAGAATAACTAATTTTTATTCAATATTTTTTATTGTAAAAACCAATACATAGAAAGAAAAAAAGAAAAAAAAATATATTTCATATCATACGTTAAACAAAAACATTGATGATCCCTGTCGTCAATGTTTACCAGCAAAGCATACGAAAGTGTTGTTGGCTTGCACTTGCGTGTATACATTGAAGAACGACAAAAAAAAAAATAATAAGGCAAAGTTGTTTGTGTATTTCGTATTGCTATTGCTGAGTGCTCTATGTGTATTAAAACACACAGCCTATAGCTAAGCGCTTTTACAAAAACAAATAAGCATCCAGCGCATAGGGCTTGGGCACCCTTGTTCTAAGGCATTTAATTCAATTGATTATGCTACGATTTTTTTTTTGAAGCTTAAAAATTAGTACAATTTTTTTTAATTAATTCTTGTCTAGATAGTGTCTTACAATGGTTTACTGTTAATTCCTTAGCTATAAATTCATCGAAATCAAAAGCCTTACAGTTTGGTTCTACAAATCGTTTTTTTTTTTCTTCGTTTAAATGTATTTTTGGGGGATGATGAGATTCAATTTGTCAATCACTTTGGGTGTTTGGGTATTGTTCTTAAGAGTAATCATTCTTTTAAAGAACATATTGAGACATTATCGGGCAGAGTGTTGGGGCTCCCTTCGTAGGATTTATCATACTAATCTTTTTCTCCCTTTTCGTATAAAGCGTAGGCCCTGTTAATGTCTCAGATTTTGTATGGTCTTGAAGTACTCGTAGTTTCTGGCGCTATTCAGATTAATCTTACTCGATTAAAATGTATTATCAATACTGTTGTCCGTCTTGTATTTAATGTTCCCCGCCGTGAACACTTTTCTGATTATGTGAAACGATTTCTTGTTTGCTATTTTAAAAATTTTCTTAAATATCGTAACTTGGTTCTATTTTATAAAGTCTTCAAGAGTTGTGTAGCTTTAGCTTTGTATAGAACTTTTGTTTTTGCACGATCTACAAATTAATATTCCTATGATCGTGAGATCTATGTTAAGAGATCTTATTTAATTCGTATTGCTCATTGGTGGAATGAGTTACCTTATTACTTGCGTAATTTCTGACAATCTAATAACGTCTTTCGATTAAAACTCATTGATTATTATCTTTGTCTGGCATTAATGTGTTAGCATTAATTTGGACTAAACTATTATTGTTACTTTTTATTCTTTTTAATTCATTGTGGCTGGGGAGCTAATAAGATTTGTATTGTAGGTTCTTTATTATTGAATATTGTATAATTATTTAGGTTTAATTATTACTGTGTAATATATATTTTTTTTGGCCCATAGGGCTTTTTATTACTGAATTGAATAAGTAAATAAATAAATAAAAATATTTTTATAATATTATATTTTTCTTTAAAATTCATGCTATTGTAACGTCTTAAAAAAATATTAGTTTCAAATTGCTTCTACCACAGTCGCCAGTGTTGCCACTCAAAAATCAACTGCCACTGTGGAACTTTTATACTTATTAACGGAAAGTTAAAAAAAGAAAGGCGATTAATACCAAATAAATTATTTAGTCCCTATCGTAGCCCGATTATTAATTTTCATCTATAGGTTTGTTTTTTCGAATTTTATATAAATATTCCATACAAATTTAAGTAGATATAGACTTGCTTTAAAAATTAAGAATGTATAAAAATGCTGCCAAGTCATAGAAATGAATGGCTTTTCTTTTTTATATGTAAACAAAAATATTTGAAATTTAACAGTTTTTTTCTAACACCAACACAAGATTTTTTTTTACAATCAGTGTTTTGGAATCTTATGATTACTGTTGCCATTTTAGGAAGAATTTTACTTGTAATTATTCATCATTTGACAATAATTCGAAAATAGAAATTTTTTTGAAAAAATTGTTATAAAGGAATAAATCTTAAATTAAAAAAAAATATATATTATGGTACATTTTATTAAAAGTTTTGTATTATGTTTTGCAGTGCCAATTTTGGCACAAACCATTCCACATTTTAAAGGTATACTCCAAATATTACAAAGACAAAAATAGAGAGCAATATTAACTTCCTTGGAAATTTAAACAAAAAAGTTCATTCCTGAGGGAATTAAGTAAAAAAGTTAGAAGAATTAAGCGGAAATCAAATAAGTTAATGAATTAACCCTTAAGTACTTATGTTCGTCGATTCGACGAAGTATTTCGAAGAATTTCTTGACCAAAAGTTGAATTATCTACGGTAGATTTCAATGAATCTCTTAGGCCGAGTTTTTGGGATGTGAGTTAAACTTGGTTTAGTTAAACCGAAAATGAATTTTGCCTGCCATTTCCTTTCTTTATTCTTTATTGAAATAACACAAAATAAACCAAATTTCAAAAGCAGTATTCCAGTTACAAACTGCGATAAACTGAGTTAAAAGATAATCTGCCTCCTAAACACTCGGCCTTAGTGTATGAATTCCTCAATTTTAATTCTTAATGTTTTAATCAAGGAATTCAATCATTAATATTAATTCTTAATTCCTGGAATTTTTCTCATTAATAAATTTACACCTTGAATTCAAAAGTTAAAATTATATTTAAGAGAATTCATTCAAAAAAGGAATTAATTCTTCGAAGCTTAGGATGTTTTGCAACCAGCACCTCGTTTTCGTATTTCTCGCATCGATAAAGTTTTTACAAAAAAAAAAAAAAACATGTAAAAGGCATCTCTGTTCTGCTTTCTATAGGGTGAGTCACAGTCAATTAAATATATATTTGTCTATTGTATTCTTGTTATTTCTCTATCTAATAAGAAATTTTACAATCCCATCTAAAAATCGAAATATATATGAGCATACATGATCATACATGGGCGTGTATATGATCATACATGGGCATACATGGTCATATACGTCCATACATTGTTCAATATATGACCATACATGATCTCATATATGATCATATATCTTCGGATCCGAAATTAGTGGGTATATGGACGTACATTATGATATACGAGCATACATGAATAATATATGAGCATGTATGATAATATATGCACATATATTATATATATATATCCGAAGATATATGGTCATATATGAGTACATGTTTGAACGTATATGACCATGTATGCCCATGTATGATCATATACAAGCCCATGTATGATCATGTATGTTCATATATATTTCGATTTTTACATGGGATATTAAATGTTCCACAGCTTTAAAAGTTAGAAGCCCGAATAAAATGTCCAAATACAATTAACTTTATTATCTACAGGGTGACCGCCGGGAAGGTATACTACTGTGTTTTGCCGCCATTTTGGTAAACATTAGTCTTGACAGTTCATATTTGGCAGTCGTGAAGTAGCCACGTGGCAAATTTATTATGGAAAAATATTCGATAAACCAACGTGTTTTAATCGTTAAAACAGCTCGCCCATGATAGCCCCGATTTTCATGAAAAAATCATAATGAGTGACGAGGCTGATTTTCATTTGAATGGATATGTGAATAAACAGAATAGTCTGTTCTGGGCAATGGAAAACCCTCAAATTATTCATCAGTCACCTTTGCATCTATTAAAAGTGACAGTCTGGTGTGCAATTTAGTTAGGAGGAATCATTGGACCGTACTTCTTTGAAAATGAAAACGGCGTAACGGTAACTGTGAATGGGGAGCGATATCGTGATTGAAAACTTTTTAACGCCACAACTGGATGCTTTGGGCTGGATTAACATGTAGTATCAACAAGAGGGTGCCACATCGCATACAGCCAGGATTACATTGGAATTACTGCGAGACCTCTTTCCGCAACAAGTTATTTCAAGAAATGGTGATGTTGAATGGCCTCCACGGTCGCCTGATTTGACTGCTCCGGACTTCTTTTTGTAGGGATATGTGAAAAGCAAGGTTTATGCAAACAAACCAGAAACGCTTGAGAAACTCAAAAAAAATATTCGTGATGAAATTAATGAAATACCGCGTGAAATGTGTGAGAATGTAATGAAAAATGTGCTCAAAAGGGCTCGCATTTTTGGGGCTAACAGAGGCGGACATTTATCTGATATTGTATTACATACATAATTGCCGACATTAAATAAAACCTTTATCAATATAAAATCCATTGTCTTTAATTTAATCAAATATTACAAACAAACAAAGTTTAGGGTCCGCCATCTAGGGTTTTTTTTTCAACTAGTGCTTATTTCGTGAATGGTAACACTTAGCTCATGTCTGATTTGACAGATAAATAGTTTTATCCTTCCGCTGAACGAATATGGTTGTGTATACGCTTGAACAACACTGGGAAATATTGCAACATTACTTTGAAAATCATGCTAATGTTGCAGAATGTGTGCGAAAATTGTGTGCGATCGTTATCGGGCCATGTTGAACGAATTTTTGCTCACAAAAATTGAAGAGGAGGATATTGGCAACATTTGGTTTCAGGACGGCGCTACGTGCACACAGCCAAAGCTACACTCGATGTTTTGCGCCGTGTTTTTGAAGATGATCGCATTATCAGCCGCAGAGCTGATGTCGTTTGGCCACCTCGGAGCTGCGATTTGACACCGTTGGACTATTATTTGTGGGGTGCCGTCAAAGATAAGTGTTACGCCGACCAGCCAGACACAATTGACGCTTTAAAGGACAATATTCGTGCAGCCATTGGTGAAATACAGCTGCACACAATTGATAATGTGCTTAAAAATTGGACCGATCGTGTAGGCCACTGCATGGCCAGCCGAGGCAGCCATTTGAATGAAATTATTTTCCATTATTAACCGGAAGGATTGTACTTTCAAATAAAAAAAGAAATTTGAGAAAATATTCAGTAGTTTTTTTTATAGCATTTTCAAAAAAAAAAGTTATTTGGCGGACCCTGTAGTATACCATCCCGGCGGACACCCTGTAAAAGTTTTTCAACTTTCATGACAAATACAATTATAAGGCTAATATATAAGATATTTGTGATACATGAGTACTCGGAGATTCTTTTTCTTATCCTGAGATATATAATCTCAATAGGGTTTCTCGGTGGGACATTATGTCCCAATAAAGCAATTAATTACTTTGATCAATTTACATTTTTCTTTTTATTTGTATGACAAAGGACAGTCAGAAATTCATAGCTTTCTGAGCACCCACCTGAACTTAATCTGGCATATGCACAGTACTTCCTTAGAGTACATCCGCCTTACAGCTGATAAACTATCAGCACTCATTTGAAATTGGCTATGCCCGCGATCCAAGTTTTCTTCGAAAATTGGTGTTTCTCTTTGATTCTTTATATACGTTCCGAACGCTGGAAACTGAATGTTCCCTAGCAAAGAGACTAACGTAAAAAAAATTGTCGAATCATGGATGTGAAATTAAGGACGCCCACAAGAGTCCCGGTGATCTCAGAGCTAGTTTCCTTTCGGGTATAAATTTTTAAGTGATTAGTATATCCGCATTATACCGCAGCCACATTCTCACTCCACGTTTTATAGGCTGCATTGGCATGTATTGCTTTAGCAAGAAACAGCTCTTGAATTTCGTCAAGCTCTCATCTATTGATTGGGAAGGACTTTTACTTCTAGTATCTGAAAACGTTTTCTTTACACAAGCTTCAATTTCAGATATGTAATAATCTTTCAGAACTCCTTCTGATTTTTTTACGTCATCAAAGTATCCTGTAAGAAACATTGCTGGGACATATGATCCCAGTAGGGACGAAAGAGTTCAGTCACCTTGTATAACATAGGGTGACTATAAATTTCTCGATGCCAAAACTTCTCGCATAAGATACAGAAATGCGGTGCTAATGTTTTAATTTTTACTCAAGTACAATTCTAAATAAAAAAAAAATAAAAACAAAAATTTAATTTTTTTATTGCTTATTCTCTTTTCTACTTCTATTTCTCTTTATTTATTTTTTATTCTACTAAACATAATACACTAGCTGCAAACAAATAATTTAACACAGCAAAAAACCGTTAGTATATACTGTTGTCACTTTTGCTACCACCATTGATATGTGCACAGGTCTGTTGCTTTTCATTGAATGCCGTACCTCCGGGACAGGGTCTTTGAATTTCACATTCGCACTGGCACACAATATAACCATTGCTGTTGGGATTTGCAAACATTGTGCCATCTGATTTGCCTTGACATTTACCCGGTTGCTCACAGGTGGTGCCGGAAGGACCTGTAGAAGGTGGTGTTGATGGCCAGGGACAGTCGACATTTTGTGGATTATCACAGACCTTTGTAAGGAGATTATATAGTAAATTATTGGGGCAGTTCATGATTATGGAACAACCACCAACACAGACAATATATTGATTGCAGGTACCATTAACATAAGCATTGCTACCATCCGCTTTGTCAGCGCAAACAGTTAAGTCGTTGGAACAAGTGCTAGGAGGGCCAGGTGTTCCAGGAGTGGGAGTTGCAGGGGTTTCGGGAGTGGGAGTTGCCGGTGTTTCCGGTGAAGGAGTTGCAGGTGTTTCAGGAGCGGGAGTTGCAGGTGTTCCAGGAGTGGGAGTTGCTGGTGTTTCCGGTGAGGGAGTTGCAGGCGTTTCCGGTGAAGGAGTTGCAGGTGTTTCCGGAGATGGAGTTGCAGGTGTTTCAGGAGCGGGAGTTGCAGGTGTTTCCGGCGAGGGAGTTGCAGGTGTTTCCGGAGCGGGAGTTGCTGGTGTTTCCGGTGAGGGAGTTGCAGGTGTTTCCGGAGATGGAGTTGCAGGTGTTTCAGGAGCGCGAGTTGCAGGTGTTTCTGGCGAGGGAGTTGCAGGTGTTTCCGGACCGGGAGTTGCTGGTGTTTCCGGTGAGGGAGTTGCAGGTGTTTCCGGTGACGGAGTTGCAGGTGTTCCAGGAGATGGTGTTGCAGGTGTATCACCACAGCCACAAACCGCACAACATGCTGAACAATCATCTGCATCTCTTAATCGACCACGAACAAAATCTTGTTCACATGCCGCATTTTCTCTAAAATCACAAACACCCTCGAAACGATTGAATTGTAAACCCAAAGGACAACTCAGAAAATGATCAGATTTTCCATTTTGGCATACAACAAATTTCGTACAGTCAACAGGATGAGCCAAGCGAATACCATTTAATTGATTTTCACAAATATCCACTGATGATGCCGCAAAGCCGAGGCTAAGGCTCAACATAAGTAAAGCACAAAGTACTGGAAAAAAATTAATTATAAAAAAAATAATAAAAATTAATCAAAAAAAAAAAAAAGAAATTCAAAAATTAAGCCGGCTGCTACGATGGAACCCTTCGATAATAGACTCGTTGTGATAACTAAATTTCTGGCATTCGCCCCATATATTGTCAATAAAAAAAAATTAAATAAAATGTAGAAGTTTTTAATATTAAAAATATTTTACTTTACAGCAGCCCAAATACAACCAACTGTTGCAATACAACATTTCTAATAAACTTTGCTTTGCTGACTTCAAATCTGTTTTGGTTTATCCCTAACGATTTTAAATTTAATTCCTATTTTCATACATAAATTAAAAATAATAAATTTTATTATTGTACAATAATTGTAGTTTTTTGTTATGTAATTAAAAAACGATTTTTAAATTGCAATTGAATTCGATTTAAATTAAAACTTTATCACAACCTCTATAAATAGTGTTTACAGTCACCGAATTAAAAATTTTCACAATCAAATTTTATATTTTAATTTTTTAATAATTATATTATCAATACCTTTGACCATTGTTGTTTTATAACCGTTTATTAAAAATTTTTTATCACTTCAAAAAAATGTTCTTTTTTCTATGATCTAACGCGGACTAATGAGTAACTATCGTAATAGCTTCTACATTATATTCCTTTTTAGAATATATACTCCCATTATCTGACAATTATCAATATTCAATATTTTGATATGTAATGTATTCAAACATTAATTTTATAAAACATTCAAATACAGTTATCATTTGATTAATTATTTCTTTGGAATTGTTATTATTTTTGCTTTGTTTAGTTTATTGAGGTGACATTTTTTTTTTACTTTTTTGCATTGTTTTTTTTTTTTTACTTTTTTGCATTGTTTTTTTTAATGGTTAATTTAATGTCTTATCTTATATAGAGGCCAATGTATAAAATTCGATTTGATTTTTTTTTTTAATATTTCCGTAATGCAATTGAAACATCTTTAGGGAAGTACAATGTTTGCAAAAGGCTGATATGAGTTAATAGAGTTTTTTTTTAAATAAGAAGAGTTTGATATATGAGTTTTACCGGCCTACAAATTAAAAATACATTATTTAATTTGTAATAGTTGATGTCATTTATTTTTAGTAGAGATTAGATTGTTGTACTCATGCAATGCATTAAAAAAGTACTTATTAAACATTAGATTAGCTAAAGAGAGAGATAGAGAAGAGATTAAAAACATTTAATTTAATTTTCGCAAGGTGAAGTCTTCATTACTTGAGCGTAAACGTAACGCTTAGTAAACGTAAACGGGGAACTTCTGTATAAATAACTTACTCAAATTACGGAAACGAATCATATGGTTTGACAATTATAATTTCAATAATTTATAATAAAAAAAATAATTATATTAATTTATAATAAAAAAATTAATTCAATTAAAAAAAAGTATTGTACATATACAAAAATATAAATCATTTCTTCAAGATGAATGTGAAAACAATTTGTTTGACATAGCTGAATTGGATGTTGTTACGATGGGTAAAGTTTCCATGGATTCTGCTTCGATTGCAGGTGTTTCAACGGTGGGTGTATCAATGTTAATTATTTCGGCGGTTAATTACACTGTCCAACAAATTAAGACTTTTTGAATGGAACAGAATAGAACAGGTATGTTGAGTAGATCATTTTTGTAGAACAAACTTATGGTCCAGCACGTCTGAGTTTTTTTTTACAGTGGGTCGAAGTTTTCATTTTTTGGTCGAAGGGAGCTAATACTTTAGGAAAAAAATGCTGTAAGTTAATGTCTGAGAGCATTCTTATGGTCAGAGTTGTATTGTGGAATTGTATGAGGATTATTTTTGTGGAAGATCTTAACCCTCTAACTGGTCTCTTTATGGGTCAGTTTGACTCTTTTTTCGAGAAAATCAAAAAATATCCTTTAAAAAAAGGACATTTAAGGATTAAAATATTCTACGAAAAAAACCGTCTACGGCTGCTATGGCCTCTTCATTCGACGAAAAATGCTTTCCACGAAGGAATTGTTTGAGATTTCTGAAGAGATAGTAGTCACTGGGAGCCAAATCTGGTGAATACGGTGGATGTTCAAGCAATTCGTATTTTAATTCTTTGAATTTAACCATCGTCAAAACACTTTTGTGAGCAGGTGCATTGTCTTGATGAAAAATGATTTTTTTTCTTCTTTAAACCAGGTCTTTTCTCACGAATTTTTTCATCCAGCTGATCCAAAAGGCTGCAATAATATTCAGAGTTGATTGTTTTACCTTTCTGAAGATATTCAATCAACAAAATTCCTTTTGCATCCCACAAAACTGATGCCATAACCTTCTTTGCTGATCGTTGTGACTTCACCTGCTTTGGAGCTGAAAAACCAGCTTCAGTCCACTGTAAACGTTCTTGTTTCAAATTAGGATCATGGTGGTAGATCCAAGTCTCATCCACAATTATAAAACGACGCAAGAAGTCGGTTTTATTCGGCTTAAAACGCTCCAAATTACGCTGAAAAATTTGTTTTCGATCCAGTTTTTGTTGAATTGTTAATGTGTGCGGCACTAACTTTCCAAACAGTTTTTTCATACGTAATTCTTTATGTAAAATATGGAGTACTCGTTCGTCTGAGATGCCTATGGCATTAGCAATTTCACGCTTAGTCAAACTTGGATCTTCACTAACTATATTATGTACCTGCTCAATGATTTCTGCTGTGGTTGCAGTTTTTAGTCGTCCTTCGCGTGGATCGTCTTTAAGGCTGGTACGACCACGTTTAAATTCACCAGCCCAAAATTCAACGGTGCGTTTTGAAGTAGAGGACCCCTTATACACTTCTTACAATTGTTCATAAATTTCCTTTGCTTTTAAACCCTTCAAAACAAAGAATCTAATGACTGCACGGTATTAAATTTTTTCCATATTAAAAAAAAATCAATGACACGTCAACTTCAAATATGGCTTGTAAACAAAGAAAGAATTGACAGAATGACTTGCAACTTTGCATGTGTTCTCAGGACAGTTATACCAACTTGAGGAAAAACAAGCTTGGAGCTACCAGTACCATCTCTTGGTGAGCGCAGGAACTTTTCAACCAACCTGTAAACAAAAACTAATCAGCTGTTTTATACAGTCACGTAAAAACGTAGAGAAAATCTGTTTTTAACAGAATTGTCCACAAAGTTACGAAACGTACACGTTCGGGTACTTAATTTGAAATTCTCTTCATAAAGCTAACGGATCAGCTGATTTCGCACGTTTACGTCTACGTCAGAGTAATTTGGGCCTAATAATTCATTATACCCTACACCGTTTTTTGGTACACCGTAATTAAGTTTGTGCTAAGAAATGGTTTATTTAAATTTTATAAAAAAAAAAATAAAATATTTATTATTTGTTACACCCAGCGCCATCTGTAGTGATCACTGGGATTTAAGAGTTTTCTAATTAGACTATTTTACTATACCTAACATACAGAATTCATATAAATTTTTAATAGGAATTTTCTTATTAAAAAGATAATGTAAAATTAAAATTTTCCCCTACAAATAAATAATAGAAAAATTTTCAAACTTATTTTTGAACAAACATCAAGTAACACACAAAAAGTGCTAATTAAAATTCTTAATGGATATTTTTTTTTATTGGAAATAATGTGGGAAGTTATTGTTTTTCCAAAGACACAAGGGAAACGTAAGGAATACGTGACTGAAAATATCGAAAATACGTTAACGGTTTTAATGGGAAAATTTAAAAATTTCCTATGAGAATATTTTAAACAATTGAATTTAAAGTAAAACTTAGCATTTCGACTTTGAATTGTTTAAATGGATTTTTTTTTTATACATTTTGAACATTTTAGTTAATTTTTATATTTCATTTAATGATTTTTCTATTTAATTTCTTTTTTGTAGCCTTTTTTTAATAAAATTTTTTTTATTATAAATTCTGATTTTAAAATTTTTTAATAAAAAAAAATTTAGAAAACTAAATTTGACCTGAAAGTATTTTAGTAAAAATTAAAAAAAATTGTTGCAGTTTTTATATATATATTTTTTTTTATATTATTTAATATTATTTTTCTTAAAAACTAATAAATATAGAAAATTGAAAGACATTTTGCTTAAAACTATTTTAACAAGTGTTGCTTTAAAGGTTGACACTAAAAACCCTCTACGGGCTTAAAATTTAAAGACTTCTAAAGCTATTGGTCTTATGCATAGATACCTACTGGCAGTTGTGGGCTAATCCATGTCTAAAAATAAGAAAATATTTCAAAATAATAATAAAAAAACTTTCGTCAAATATTTATTATACGAATGTTTTTTTTAGTTTTTGCTTAACCTCATATTTTTATGCGTGGATTATAATGCTGACATACACGGTAGGCATCCATCTAGGCACTGCAAGGTTATCACAGGAATTAGAGAGCTAAAAACTATTAACCGCTAGCTAATAGCTTTGTAAAGCTGTTTAGCGGCTATCGCTTTGGCTTAAAATTTAAAGACTTTTAAAGCCATTGGTCGTATACCTAGATAACTACTGGCAGTTGTGGGCTAATCCAATGCCTAAAAATAGTAAACTATTTGAAAATAATAACAAAAAATTTCATAAAATAAACGAAAATTGATTTATCTTACGAAGTATTTTGTTGTTTTAACATAATTTTGGAATTTTTATGCATGGATTATAATTAGTTTATACACGGTAGGTATCTAGGCTCGGGATGATAGTTATTACTATTTCTTAGAGTATTACTTATAAAAACTTAAAATTAAAAAGTAAAACGAAGCTATCGGGTCCTGGAGGAGTGCTGCTGCATGTTGCATTAAAAATGTTGGACTTTTAAAAAAACCTTTTATTATATTTTCTTACTCTTCTTCAATTTTTGATTTGAGCGGCTTCTCTTAATTCATTTTCTTGATTTTCCATTTCTTCTTCACTGGAGTAGTCGGCTTCCACATCAAGGAAGGTGTCATTGAAAAATGTTTGATATTTATTTGACTTCTTAAAGAGTTTGCGTACAGATTTTAACATCTTTTGTAAAGTTTTGTCTGGTATATTGTTGTTGGTTATCAAAATTTCGTAGGCCATTTTAAAGATTTGAAATATTTATTTATTTTTTTTTTTTTTTGGAAAATTTACTTTAATGTTTAAAGTGGAAATACTCAAAAGTGAATGTGTCTAATCTGTAAATAGTTGCACTATTTATAGAAAATTTCAAAAAAAAAAAAAAAAAATCAACCCTTAATATATAAACCAATCACCGTTTTGGTATTTAGGCAGATGGTTTTAAATTATTATTAGTTTTTGTTGGGAGAATTTGAAAAACAATTCTCATGCTTTGCCCGATTTTGTTTCACTATGCCAAGCAGATAAATTTTGCAAGGGTGCAGAAAATATTTCATATCTAATGTTCCTTATATTCTACCTGTTTGATTTAATCCTCAGAAAATAATTTAAAAAAACCGTGGGAAAGTTTGAGAATATTTTAAGGTTTAACATAGAAAATGATTTTTCAAAATTTTCCTTGCTGAAAAAGGATTTTTGTAACAAAAAAAAAAAAATTTTTGTGCTCCTAATGAAATTTGAGCAATATTTTAGACAATTGTTTGTTGAAAAATTTTCATGTTTTGTTGTTGTTTTAGAGCGTAGAAAATTGTTAATCTTTACATTTGAAATCTATAATTTTAAGATTTGATTGCCTAAATAGAAAGTGTTAGACCCTTGTTAACCATATGTTGTCGTTTTTTTTTCTTGTACACTTACTCAAATAAGAAAGTATGTAAGTAGAAAAATTAGTTAAACGTTTTATATACCACTTTCAAAGTTTCAAAGATTAAATTCTATTTTGTATAAATTCCCCCTAAAAATTAAATTTAATTTACTTTTTAATTAAATGAATTGCCATTTAAACATTTGCGAAAATTCATTCGATCTAATTCACTGCTAAGGAATTTAATAAATTTTTCTCATTCGATTTTATCAATCATACAATTCAATCATTAGGAATTCGACTTCTTACTTGTTCGCTTTACAATTTGACAATTAAATAACAAAGAAATTTAAAAAGGAACAAGATAATTAGACATTGGTTATTACTACATACATATCTGGCTATTATTTTGACTTCATCTGGACTAAATTATTATATATAAAAGATAAGATATTGGGGTGGCTACAAATTTTATAAATGTTGTCATTTACTAGGCAGAAATGCAGGTTATCTTTGTAATTGTTTAATAATTGATTGATCAAAATGCTTTAAATTTTATTTCTTTTAGAATCCGCATAATGTATTTTACGGGACACACTAATAAACTAACATTTAAATGACCAGTTGTATAAACCGTTGTAGAAAACAATTTCGTTTATTATTAGCAATAATACATTTTTATTGAGTCTATAACCTTAATGTGGTTGATAGAGGGTATTGCATTTAAAAATAAATTCTTTGGCTAATAGAGAAATAACAAATATTTTATAAATAGGTATTAAAATTATTTTTTTTTATTGCTCAACTGTTAAATCATTGATTGATCAAAATGCTTTGATTTATATTTATTTAAGAATCCCCATAACGTATTTTACGGAACACACTAATAAACAAGCAGTTAAATGACCAGTTGTATAAACCGTTGTAGGAAACAACTTTGTTATATGTTGTAATAATACATTTTTATTAAGTTTATAACCTTAATGTGGTTGATAGAGGGTATTGCATTCAAAAATATTTTTTTTAATCTAATACATAAATAAAAATTGTTAAATAAATAGTAACTAAAATGGTTTTTATTGCGCAACTGTTGGATCATAGATTGATCAAAATGCTTTGAATTTTATTTCTTTAAGAATCCGCATAACGTATTTAACGGGACACACTAATAAATAAGCATTTAAATGACCAATCGTATAAACCGTTGTAGGAAACAACTTTGGTTTATGTTGTAATAATACATTTTTATTAAGTCTATAACCTTAATGTGGTTGATAGAGGGTATTGCATTCAAAAATAAATTCTTTGGCTAATAGAGAAATAACAAATATTTTATAAATAGGTATTAAAATTGTTTTTTTTTTATTGCTCAACTGTTAAATCATTGATTGATCAAAATGCTTTGATTTATATTTATTTAAGAATCCCCACAACGTATTTTACGGAACAAACTAATAAACAAGCAGTTAAATGACCAGTTGTATAAACCGTTGTAGGAAACAACTTTGTTATATGTTGTAATAATACATTTTTATTAAGTTTATAACCTTAATGTGGTTCATAGAGGGTATTGCATTCAAAAATATTTTTTTTAGCTAATACATAAATAAAAATTGTTAAATAAATAGTTACTAAAATGGTTTTTATTGCGCAACTGTTGGATCATAGATTGACCAAAATGCTTTGAATTTTATTTCTTTAAGAATCCGCATAACGTATTTAACGGGACATACTAATAAATAAGCAGTTAAATGACCAGTTGTATAAACCGTTGTAGGAAACAACTTTGTTATATGTTGTAATAATACATTTTTATTAAGTTTATAACCTTAATGTGGTTGATAGAGGGTATTGCATTCAAAATAAATTTTTTTGGCTAATAGAGAAATAAAAAAAATATTCTTTTCCTCTGAAATTTTTGTCAGAAATGTATGTAGCTGTCATCAGTGAATAGTTATCCATTAATAAATGATTTTCAGGAAATTGGTTTATACAGCGAATTGAATATAAAGTCTCGATATTATCATTTTAAATTTAAAATTTTCATAACAATTTCTATTACTAAAGCATAAGAACATAACATTATATGAGGAGCCGATCTATTTTTACTTTTTTTTTATTAAATGGATTATTCAATGGTACGCGCTCTTCTTCGACCAACTTAAAAATCTATTCCAAACTTCTTTCACCAAAAAATTTACAGTTCATTTGATTAATTTTTTTTTTTGAAAATAAATAGTTTTAAGACAATAACTAAATCTTTGTTTCAAACTAATTCATAAGATATAAAAATAAAATGTCACACGTGCTGTTAAAAAATTGTTTTACAAAATTCACAGAATTGAGATGAAATTATAAAACAATAACTGGGATTAAAGCAGAAATTGTTTTAAAAAAAAATATAAAAACACAATGAGTTGTTAAAACAAATCTTGTAACAATTTCTAATATGGAGTGTAATGTTTAACACGACAAATCTAGACATGTTCAGAAATCTTCATAAACAATCTTTTAGGGAGTTTTTAAGGTTGTTTAGAGGTTTACAAAAGTAATTGTTACTACTGTGATAAAAGTGAACCTACAGTATAGATTTTTTTCTTTTAAATTTCATAACCTGTACTTATTTTGTTTAGCAAGTTTTTCAATAAATAGACAAAAAGGACAATTGCAAAATATTTTCCAATTTGTCAAATATTAGAAAGAAACAAGTAAAAAAGGGCTAAATTCGGCTGTGCCGAATCTTTGAATACCCTCCACCAAAGGGGATGAAGATGATATACGTATATGGGTATTTCCACAGAAAGGTCAACCGCTACCAAAATATTAAAGTTGAAGAAAAAAGACTTTTCTGAGAAAATTTAGTTGGTTAATGCATTGGATTTTAAGAATATACCTAATTAAATACATATTACCATTTGTAATTAAAGAAAAGTGGTCTGCAAAGAGCAGCTTTGCTTTTTTTGGTTTTAGCGTTTTTAATTGACATTTTTCCTTGAGTTATTTCTAACTGTTACATATCATGTCGATTGCACTCTTCTTATAGACTAAATATACCAACAATAAATATTTAAAAACACCACAGTAGAGATCAAGCAAACTCCGAATAACGGTATAATTCAAAGATTCTTTGTACTACATTCTTCTATCCCGTTCGCGATCGAAAATAAGCATTTGTGTTTAGTTCTCCGTGAACGTTGATCGGAATAGTTTGATATTTACAATTCAAAACAAAATAACCGAGATCATTTAAAAAAACCAAACCTAAAACATTTTGATCCATAAATAAACCTAAAAAATGCCTTTGGAATCATTGTCCCGTTCGCGATTCTAATAAGGATAATAAAAAAAAACAAAATGCTAAATAAAATCTTTATATCTCTGCTTTAGTTAAAAAATAATCTCCATTTAATAAACTGACGAAATTCGCAGAGTTTTAAACAAAACCACACACCGAAAAAAATGACTTACATTTTTTGTCCCGTTCGCGATCGCAAGTTTATCCAAAATATTTGGAGAACGTTCATATTTTATAATTTTCTTTTTGTTCTCAAAAATTGTTCTACTAAAATGCTATTAAATATTTATAAAAAGTTAAAAAAAAATTTGAGTTTTCATATTTTTTTTCAAGTTGAGTGCGTACGAATGTCCCGTTCGCGATCCTGGAAATGCCCATATACTAAATTTTGCATGAACTGTAATATGAATATGTTTTGTCAATTTATGTAACGAACTTTTGTTATTTAGTTTTAGCAATGTTATTTACAGAGGTCTGCTCTGTTAGCGACTTTAACATTGTTCATTTTTACGTTAACTTAGTTATCATAGTATGTAAGACAATAAATGTAATCGAACAATAAGAAGACTTAATAACATTTTTACTTACTTAACAGAAAAAAAAATAGATACAGAAAAATTGTACAAATTTGTATGGAAAATTTAGAGGTACCTTCACATTTTCACTCATAACTTTTGAACCGCTTGACCGATTTTGCTCATTTTAAATACCAAACTGCTCGGGAGGATGTTCTGGGTAAAAATAGGCACCCCCGCTTGCGTCTTCGCGTCGTGATCGTGATTTCAACAGACAGACAGACGGACATCGCTAAATCGACTTAAAATTGCATAAGGATCACGAATATATATACTTTATGGGGTCTTAAACCTATATTTCGACATATTACAAACGGACAAACTGATATATACCCTCACCATATATGGTGGAGAGTATAAAAATATTATGGTCAATTAGCAACATATTTTTTTAGTCATTTTGGAATTTGTCAAGAGGTGATTTTTTTCCAACTCAACATTTGCAAAACATCTTGGTAACACACATTCAATTTAAGTTTTATGATTTGGTACGTGAGCCATTTATGGCATGGCGCTTGAAGTATTTAAAAAGAGAGAAAAAAAGTTCAAGTACTTTTATTACAATACTACCAGACATGCTGGGTTTTTGAAAGTCTTTTTATCATCATTTGGCCAAGCATGGCAAGTCACATGACACACATATTGTTTACATGTTTGTCAGAAATAAAAAATAATTTAAATCTCCCACATATGTTAGACATACTTTCAGAGTAATGAAACTCAAAGATCATAACCCTGTTGGAAGATATAAACGATTTGAAATAAGACATTTTTTGACATTGCTAAATATATGTTGTTTATAATCCCTACAGTTTTCTAAAACAAATATAGTTTATAATGTTAGATACTTCAAATTAAAGATAGACATATGATTAACATATGATTTAACATAGTTAAAAAAATATCCCTCCAAAGAAGAAGGTTTAACTAAACACTTGTAGTGTGTATATCCTATTGAAGTTTTTTTTTTCTTAATTCTTTGAATTTTTACTTGAAGATTGTATTTTTTTTATTGTTTTTTCTTCAGGATTTAAAAGTCCTTTTTACCGACATTTTTCTTGCGAATTTTTCTTATGGCTTGTTTCCATAATATTTTGGTTTTTATTTTCTTAAACAATAACTGCCCCTATTTGTCAGTAAAACAAACATCACATACAATAATATATGTATGTCGCATTTCTTTAAGATCTTTGAAGTTGTATTAAGACACTATGTAATGTTTTTGTTTCTAGTTATTATGATGTTGGTTTTTTATTTCGTACAAATAAAAATTCTGCGAAAATTTTCGGCATTTTTTTTTAAAAGGTTTTCTCAAAGAACTACGTGATTTTTAATTGTTTGTTACTGGGTTGCAGAAAATGTTTGGCGCATAAATACCCTGCGGGAAAAGGACCTATCCCAAGACACGTCACGTGACCCGTTCATTGTAATATGGACCGGTTACTGGACCAGTCACTTTAACATGGACTTGTCCTAGGAGGAGGTCAATTGCATGTCGTGACTTTTAAATCGGTCACGTGGTAGGCACTTTAGGAACCGGTCCTCTTTTCATCTATACCGTGATATGTGTTTTCGTAATCGGTTGAGTTTTCACAGGACAGATCCCAATTCCAAACTGACCCCTTTTTCCCGCAGGGTAGTTACAGTTTGGTTGAAAAGTTCCTGCGCTCGAAATGAAAGAATACTGTTTTTGTTACGAAATATATTTTTTTATTCAATATAATCTCCTAGAAGCTCAATACACTTGTTCCAATGATCTTCCAATAATTTTATCCCATCCTTATAATGGTTTTCCGGAAGCTCTGCAAAATAACCGTCTACGGCTGCTATGGCCTCTTCATTCGACGAAAAATGCTTTCCACGAAGGAATTGTTTGAGATTTGTGAAGAGATAGTAGTCACTGGGAGCCAAATCTGGTGAATACGGTGGATGTTCAAGCAATTCGTACTTTAATTCTTTGAATTAAGCCATCGTCAAAACACTTTTGTGAGCAGTTGCATTGTCTTGATGAAAAATGATTTTTTTCTTCTTAAAATCAGGTCTTTTCTAACGAATTTTTTCATCCAGCTGATCCAAAAGGCTGCAATAATATTCAGAGTTGATTGTTTTACCTTTCTGAAGATAATCAATCAACAAAATTCCTTTTGCATCTCAAAAAACTGATGCCATAACCTTCTTTGCTGATCGTTGTGACTTCACCTGCTTTGGAGCTGATCAACCAGCTTCAGTCCACTGTAAACGTTCATGTTTCAATTTAGGATCATGGTGGTAGATCCAAGTCTCATCCATAGTTATAAAACGGCGCAAGAAGTCGGTTTTATTTGGATTTGTTTTCGATCCAGTTTTTGTTGAATTGTTAATGTGTGCGGCACTAACAGTTTTTTCATACGTAATTCTTCATGTAAAATATGGAGTACTCGTTCGTCTGAGATGCCAATGGCATTAGCAATTTCACGCTTAGTCAAACTTGGATCTTCACTAAGCATATTATGTACCTGCTCAATGATTTCTGCTGTGGTTGCAGTTTTTGGTCGTCCTTCGCGTGGATCGTCTTTAAGGCTGGTACGACCACGTTTAAATTCACCAGCCCAAAATTCAACGGTGCGTTTTGAAGATGAGGACTCCTTATACACTTCTAACAATTGTTCATAAGTTTCCTTTGCTTTTAAACCCTTCAAAATAAAGAATCTAATGACTGCACGATATTAAATTTTTTCCATATTAAAAAAAATCAATGACACGTCAATTTCAAATGGCTTGTAAACAAAGAAAGAATTGACAGAATGACTTGCAACTTTGCATGTGTTCTCAGGACAGTTATACCAACTTGAGAAAAAAAAAGTTTGTAGCTAGCAGTGCCATCTCTTGGTGAGCGCAGGAACTTTTCAACCAACCTGTAAATGAAAGTACTACTTCATGGTAACTTATCATTAATATGGGGGAGTATGGATGGTTGGCAAGACTTCTCTCCGACCACAGAACCTTTAATTTCTTTGATGGACGAGAAAGTTAGAGCTGCGATTTTCTGTCGAGAGCTGAGTATCAAGGAGTCGTTTAAACTTCTCGATGACTTCAATATTTTTCAGGCGGCCAAAGTGGCTGCTGACCTCGCTTTTATCCCTGAGACGGTCTATTCTTACCTTAAATTCTATATTGATAAATAAGCGGCTATTAAGGCGATATTCAACAATCTGACGTACTCATCGGCTATCCAAAACTTTATTAAAGACTCTTAAGGTAGACTTTGTACCAACAGAAGGGTACACATCTATTGCATTCGTGGATACTGTAGCATTGAGAGTAATGAGATTGTGGACGAAGTGGCGAAAGGGTGATGAACATTTGATATTTTTAAAAAGGGATCTAGACTTCACTTTGATAGGCAGGGCTGAGGTGGCTTGGAAGAATACCGAAACGTGCAGAGTATTGAAAATTATGTGGAGATTATATGATCCTTAGGCAACGGAACTTCTCTTATCCTTAGCCAGAAGCGATTGTAGAATTCTGGTGAGGGGGACCCTGGATGCCATCATCTGACCTAAAGTGGGCATTATCGGTTCTTATATGGTAACGCTAGGAACCCAATTGGTATATGCGAGGTTTTTGACCAGACAGCTCAATCTTACCATTATTTTTAAGATTTTTTTAGCGAAACTTTAAAAATTGTCTAAAGAATTTTTTTTATCAAATAATGTAACATTTATTTCTCGAATTTGATGCTAAATTTTAGTGGTGTAGGAGGTTGATGGAAAGTCCCGAAGTCAAATAGAGAGAAAAATAATTTAATTAATTGTTTTTTTTTAGTTAGGGCAGGCATTGTGCCCAATCGAGAGGGGTAAAGGGGAGGGTTGGGTAAACATTGGTTACGCTCTGTCTACATAATATGGAACTAAAACCAGGTCCGAACATATTTGCATGTGGGCATAGCACGCAGCCAAACTAAAAATTTCAAGAAATCCGCGAGATACCAATTGCCGGAAATGGGTTAATATCGCTCCTATTTCTGGGTCTTATCATCTTTTTCGTAGGGGAATGTTAAAAATTAGTAAAATTCAAAATAAAACAAGTATAAAATTAAAGTCCCAAATGCCGATTATTAGCGAATCATACATCAGTCCCATTGAATGTTTGGGTCCGAAATTTTAATAGGTTGAAATGAACTTGTGTCAAAATTTGTCTATAAGTTAATTTAAAAAAATAAAATCTGTATGATTTGGTACAATGTTGGGTGTATTTAAGAGAAAATAGGGATATGGGTGTATTTAAGAGAAAATAGTCTATATAGGCTTTAGGTCCGAACATGGATCTATACTTTTATTTTATTGTGTAATTATTTTAACCTTATGGGAAAAATGTGGACATAGTAGTGTAAAGGTTAGCGCGTTAGTTTGTTACACAGAAAGTTGCGGGTTCGTTCCCCAGCGATGGCAACATCAATTAATAAAAATAATATGTATGAGTTTTCAATGTCCGCCTTCGGTGTTCCTATAGCAATTAACCCCACCGAAGAAGAAAAATAACATAGCAGGGCTATGAACTAACAAAAGCTTCAACCATTTCGTCAACTCTCCATCAGATGGCGAAGAATAACTGTTTTACATGGATTTATGATCTCGCGCAATTACTGTGCTTACATATTTGAAGCTCTTCATCCTTCACCAACTTTTATTTGTCCTCTATAACATTTTCCGTTTCCAAGAGTGTTTCTTCTCAATTTTCTGAAAAATAAAATAAAAAATTAAAAATCTTTAAAGGATTTGATTTCATTTATTAATGACAATCAAAATAATTTACCAAATTACTTAAATATAAAAAACCTGTTCAAATTGATAAATATCATTTAAAACCGGGTTCGTTCCATTTCATTTCCTTGCATGTGTGTGGATACACTCAAGCAACGATCCATTCCACTTCGATCCCCTTGTTTGATGTTTCAATTCTACTCGTTACCCGTTCCATTACATTTCGTTCTTCTTGCTTAGTATTTCAATTCCACTCCTAGCCCCTTCCATCCCATTCCCTCTAGTATTTCAATTTCACTTGTTCCCCGTTTCATTTCATTTCATTTACCCTTGTCTAATGTTTTAATTCCACTCCAGGGCCTCAATTCCACTCGTTCTCCGTTCCATTCCATTTCGGTTCCCTAATCGAGTGTTTAAATTCCCTTGGTTCCCCGTTTTATTTCGTTTCAATATTACTCCTTCAAATTTCAGGTGTCTTGCCAAAGCTACTGCTAGACTTTTGAACCTCTTTTTTTTTATCACGTTCCCGAATACCATTTCAGCGAATTAGTCTGTATTCCATAGACCACATATTTTATATATCAGGTTTCTGGCCAAAGCGATTTGGGCATTCCGTAACAAAGGAGTAATTCCCCTTTTTGAACCCCTACTTTTACCACATTCCTGAAGAAATTTCTATAAAGTACCTTGTCAGTGAATTAGCCCATACTCCAGGTAATACATATTTGAAATTTCACATTTCTAGCCAATGTTTGGGCAGGCCGTTAAGTGGGAGACTTTTCCATTTTGGAAGACAAATTGGCTCGATCACTGGATTAATTTCAATATGTTAACAACATTGAGCTTAATTTTCTAAATCAGAATGAATACCACTAGCAATAATAATAATAAAATTTTTAAATAATTCTATGCAACAGTAAATGTGTAATTTAGCTTTCCAATAAAATTTATATTTATGATATAAGTGCTTTTGCCAAAAGTTCTTAGATACATACATATGTGCATATATTAAGTAGATACCCAACATACCAAATGACTTGAGAAAAATATTATTATAAGCTTACAAACACAAGCCTTAAGCTTGAAAAATACTTGAGAAGGCTATCGTAACAATTGTAGAAAAATCAAAACGGAACCCTCGTGAAAATTTTATGTGTGCATGATTACTATAAGCTTATTCTTGCAGTTGTAGAATAAGCTTACAAAAATAATATTGTATTAACTTGCGTATAGAAAAGCTTATTTGACTCAATATATTTATAAGTTTTTTTACATAATTGTAGAATAAGCTTCACATATAATATATATTTAAGTGTTGAAAAAGAGAAATCGTAATTATTTTCTTTAATTTCATTTATTTTTTTTATTTTAATTTTAAATAATAGTAATTCATTTTTAATATATAAAAAATAATAATTCATTTTAAATATAAATAATAATAATTAATTTTAACCATGAATAAAAATTATTATACAAATAATTTAATTTAATATGCAATTGCACGTTCACTTTATAAAATTTACAACAAAATTTTCACCCAAAACACGTTTGACAAATTAAAAAAAAACAAGTAAAAAAGGGCTAAATTCGGCTGTGCCGAATCTTTGAATACCCTCCACCAATATCCAAAAAGGATGTTCTCTACTGTTTTTGTTACAAATAATGTAAAAAACTTTTGAAGTAAAATTATGGAAGTGAAAAAAATTTTTTGAGGTGAAAAAAATTTGTGATAAAAAAAAAATTTAAGTGGTGATAAAAATTTTTTGAGGTGAAAAATATTTGAGGTGAAAAATATTTGAGGTGAATACAAAACATTATTAATTTCTAAGCGACTGATGAAAAATATGAGAAAATATATTTTGTACCTGTCGCTTCTATGAAATTGTACTAAAATACACCAATTTGTATGGAAATTTAGAGGTATCTTCACATTTTCGCTCATAACTTTTTAACCGCTGGACCGATTTTGCTCATTTACAATACCAAACTGCTCGGGGGGATGTCCAACAATCCAGGTAAAAATAGGCACCCCGGCTTGCGTCTTCACGTCGTGATCGCCATTTCAACAGACAGACAGACAGACGGACATCGCTAAATCGACTTAAAATTACATAAGGATCACGAATATATATACTTTATGGGGTCTTAGACCTATATTTCGAGATATTACAAACGGAATGAAAAATTGATATATACCCTCACCATATATGGTGGAGGGTATAAAAATAATAACGGCACTTGTTGTATGCATAGAACAAAGACAACAAGACTAGAATGTATTGAAAAATTTTTCTATTTCAATCGTCATATTGCGTTGTTCAATATGTGTATGTTGTTTATAAGCATACTTTAGAAACAGTTATGTATAATAATCTTTTCTCAAGCATTGTTATATACTGCTTGTGAATTCACATTTTAAAAACATAATAAACGAAATTAAGAAAAGCTTAAAATACACTATTTATATAAGCTTATTCTCAAGTTGTATTGCAGTTTGATTGCTATATGGTATATTGGGAATGCTCAATACACATACTATACCATTAACGCTTGTGTGTGTATCAGCAACAAACGCGTTCACTAAATAGTTCAAGAATGAAACAGCCGAACTTCATTTATCGTCAGCCACATGAAGTAGCATTTTGTAGCCTATACAGGCGTGTATAGGAATTGAAAAAAATGCCCTTTATTGATTTAAATACTAATATTTCAGACTTGTATTTAAAATTCCTAAACCTCTGTTATTGAGTTAAAATAAAAAATAAAATCAAGAAAATTTATATTTTTGTTTCAATACATTTTTATTTTTTTTTTTTTTTTTTGTTAAATAAATTTTTCTATAAATAATAGTTTTTATTTAATTTAATGCCTTTTATGCAAAGCATTGTTGTACCCTTTTGTCGCCAATTTTCCAAGTTGTAGACCCATTTGGTATCAGCGTTGGAACCGGTTAACCAAGATTCTCTGTTGATTACTTTGCTCAAAGAAGAGAAACCCCAAAAAGTATTTAAAAAATACTTTTTACTTTACAAAATGATTTAAACTCAAAGCCTTAAAGGCTAATGATATGAGTTGGACAACATTTAGAATTGTAATTCATTAGCTTCAATTTGTTCATTTAACCAATTTTGTTGTTCTTCTTCAGTCATGCATGTAGAAATGACAACAGGGCCGGAGATCATTTGCTTGGTGATGATGGTGGTGGTGGTTGGTAATGATTTTTTAGCATTATTGTTGAAGAGTTTGCGTACAGTTTTTAAGAGTTTCTTAATATTTGAGGCAGGACTCAATGAAGATTTATCAATGCTTACGAAAGTAGAGTTGATGGTGGAGTTGTTGTAAATGCAAGCCATTTTTTTTCCAGAGAGTTGTTTTTTTTTTAGGATGATGTTACTTCAGCAACTATAAACGATTGAATGATACTTTATAGTGCTCAAGGACTGATATTTATACTATAGTCCTGCATGCTAGAGATCCTTATTGGGGTTATTTTTTTGTTGTTTACATAATACTGTCTCTTTTTAGCGTACAGGTTTTAAAAAAAAAAAAAAACTACCTGATTTTTCTGGTTGTTTTAGGGGTTATAAATTCCTTTGCATTGTTTATTGTTATTTTAGGACCGATCCTTTTTTTTTTGGTTTATTTTATATGCAAAAGATTTGTCTGGTTGTGTCAGTTATTTTCTACCTGCTATTGTTTTTTTTTAGGTTCGATTTTATCAAATTGAGTTTCATTATTAATACGTTTGGGGTTAAATTCTTTTGATTTTAGATTTTAAATTTATTATGAAATATTTTTCAATGACACTTTAATCTCTTTGGTATTGTTGTTTTCATTTTTTTTTTGCACAATTTTTTTTTTGTGATCATGTTTGAATTTTGAGAGTACAGTTTTTTTTTTGTTTGTTAAAATTTTAAAAATATTCTGACTTCAATTACGTTTTTTATATTTTTTTGCACTATTTTTGTTTTTTTTTTTCGGTAGAAGTTTGTTTTTCTATCGAGTTTTTTGTTTAATTTCTTAAGTTGTTTTTTTTTAACTCTTTAATTTTGTTATAAGATTCTTGAAGAGTCTGATGAAGAATGTTTAGTTTATTTGTTGTCTTTTGTATGAATCGAATTACTCTCAGTTTTGTGATGATTTAACAAGTGTGAAATTATGTAATAGGATTTTTTTTATGTGTTGTTGATTGTTGTTTTTCGACAACATCTTGTAAAATTTTGAAAATGGCATGATAATTCAAAGACAATAAGGACTTTGATTAACTATCCAAAGTACCAATACTTTGGATAACGATTATTATATTGAGTGGTTCTGTGATAAATGATCATTTGTCTGGCAGCTATTTGGCGAAATGCCCTAATGTGCACTAGCGTGGATCAAATTCGAACTTTAAAGGAATTAAAATTTAAGGCGGAAGTACGCAAGTTGGGGATAGATGTAAAAAAAAATTATGTTTGAAAAGTTTCAACCAAAATGGATTTAATCTTCCACTTACGATTTTTTTTTTTTTTTTTTTAAAATCTAAAATTTTTGATCGAGAATTTTTAATTATTTTCTTCTATTAACCATAAAAACGGAAATTTCGATTGGATGTGTATAATAATACGTTCATACTGAACTCCAAAATACGTATTTTCGTTTAGTTTTAAGGCTTTGGATTTAAAATTTGTATGGAATTTGAAAGTCGAAAACTTGGGGTTCAGTTTGAACGAATTATTTGGGCGTTTATTGTGAAACATAGGTAAAACAAAAATTTCTTCAAAGTCCATACTTTCGTTAGCTTTGACCTTTTCCCATCTTTCTGGCAACATATGGATTCCGCGCCAAAAGAACTGTTCAATGTTGGATACCCTGTTTTGAAGTGAAGCGTATCCCAGTGAGAGCGTTCTGCATCTGGTCTATAAGGCGGGTGAGGTAAAACTTCGCAACCACTATTTTCTAAATAGTTTTTAACTGGTCTTGTGGCTGAGCGTTGTCACACAGAAAAAACAGATTCATTGTGGCAACCGAATTTCTTGCCAACCGAATGGTTTGGTTGGTGCTACCGAAATTTTTGTTTGCGGCGACCGAAATTCTACATTTGGTTGCGACAACCGAATAATTTGCCCTGCGGGAAAAGGACCTATCCCTGGACACGTTACGTGACCTGTTCATTGTAATATGGGCCGGTTATGGGACCAGTCACTTTAACATGGGGTTGTCTTAGGAGGAGGTCAATTGCAAAGAACATGTCATGACTTTTAAACTGGTCACGTGGTAGGTACTTTAGGAACCGGTCCTCTTTTCACCTATCCCGTGGTATGTATTTTCGTAATCGGTGCAGTTTTCACATATAACAGGACAGATCCCAATTCCCAACTGACCCCTTTTTCCCGCAGGGTGGTTACTGCAACCGAACTATTCAATTGGCAAGAAATTTCGTTGTCACAATGAATCTGTTTTCTCTGTGCATGATGGAATATTTCGGCTTTATGTCTGGTAGCATATTCCGGACGTTTTTCGGCCAATTCTAGCTTCAAACTCATCAATTGCATTCGGTACAGCTCCCCTGTGATCGTCTGGCCCGATTTCAGCAATTCAAAACAGATGGGACCCTCCTGGTCCCACCAAATACAGAGCATTACCTTGGCGCCATGGATATTCGGCTTAGACGTGATTGGGTTGGTTGGACGGACTCCACATATGATTTCTTGCGTTTTGGATTATCCTAATTGATCAATTTTTCATCGCCAGTAATGATTCGATGTAAAAAATTACATCTTTCAAGCAACATTTCGGACATGCAAAATCGTCTTTCAACTTTTCTCGGCTTTAACTCGTGTCGTACCCAATTTCCTTGATTTTGAATGAATCCTCGTGTTTGCAAACGTTTAGAAATTGCTGCTGGAATGACTCCCAATGATTTTGAAAGTTCTTCTTGAGTTTGCCAACAATCTTCAACGATTAATGCCTTCAATTCATCATCTTCGAACTATTTTTGCGGACCTGGACGGTCTTTGTCTTCCGTGTCAAAATCACAACTGATGAACCGCACAAAC
This sequence comes from Eustalomyia histrio, assembly GCA_949748255.1. Lineage (NCBI taxonomy): Eukaryota > Metazoa > Arthropoda > Insecta > Diptera > Anthomyiidae > Eustalomyia > Eustalomyia histrio. The sequence continues at coordinate 131,182,949 of OX456524.1, forward strand.
CATTTCTCACACATTAAAATCGATGCAAACTTATAATACTCTCTCGGCATAGTAATGTACGATATAAAAAAATCCTAAAAACATCCATAATTATTTTTTAAAAAGTTTTTATACATAAAACTGTCGAGTCATTTTTAATTATCCAATAAAAACAAGATATTAATGTGATATTTATAACACTGTGCTACGATATTTATAACATCAGTCTTAATGGTACCAAAGCGAACTGAAAGTAAATCCTCTGCGGGAAAAATACCTATCACGGCATCGATTTTTTTTATATGAAAAGGACCGTTTACTTTTACATGGGCTTGGCCTAGGAGCGGGTGAATTGTCCTATGTGACATGTCACAGGAGTGGTCTAAAAGAACATGTCACACAACTAACCCCAAAGAGCATATCACAGAACCAACGCAAATGAACATGTCAAGACATTTAAAACGGTCCCGTGGTAGGTACTTTTCGAACCGGTCCTCTTTTCACCTATCTCGTGATATGTATTTTCGGAACCGGTCCAGTTTTCACCTTTCACGAAACAGGTCCCAATTCCCAAGTGACTCCTTTTTCCCCCGCCAAGTCATTACATTGCTAGGTAGCTCGGACTTTCGCTTTGTGGCCTCTAAAAGTAGCTGTAACGGCGATAACGGCGCGAAGAAGTTAGACCAGGTTACTTATTTTTATTCAGATTGTTTGCTATTCTCCCGAAAAATTTTAAAGTCGGTGCAACTGTTGGGAGAAAAAATGTGGGGGACCCATTAGTGTTATGCTAAAATGCAACATTTTCTAGGGAGATTTTGGAGGAGTCCTACATTTTCACCAGACTGCCTCTATGCTTCTCTTAGATACTCAACCTAGACTCTTTATTTTTTTTGCGTTTTTTTTTTATACATATTGACTTTTTTCTTCTTCGGGGACAGTTCGCAAATATAACGAGAAACCCGCGAAAAGTAAAATCTCTCCAAAATATGTTTTCAAAAGACTGAATTTCACAATTTTTAATACAAAGCTTCTTAAGAATATATTAAATATTCTGCTTAAAAATTAGCAACCTATTTTGCGTATTCGTGCTAGGATCGCCATTACAATAGAGAAACGTAAGATAAAAGTTCAAGTTTTGGAAAACATTGAGACTGAAATTTTTTGTTACGCTGTGTATTAGTAAAATTGTGTATAAAACTACAATATTGGAAATTTACTTGTATGCATAATTTTAAAATCATTATTTTTCATTTATTTCTTTTTTAATTGTATTCGCTTAAGTGAAGTTTTTTTTTTTTTTTTTGTAGACAAAGACCCCTAATGAACCTCAACTTTGAAAACGATAATGTTTCAATACATAATGTGTAATATATGTTGTATGGAGGCAATTTATTTATACGGATTTTTTCTTTTCCAAAAACCCCATTAAAAAGCATTGAAAAGCAAAAACACAAAATTATAAGATATTCATTTACTAATATGCATTTTGTTTTTGTTAAGTAGTCAAAGTTGTTTTTTTGTATTTAGTTTCTTTGTAAAGAATAACAATTCTTTACATTTATGTGCATCGAATTTATTTTAATATAATTTTTTTTTGTGCCTAAAGTGCCTGAATAGTGATATTTATTGAATATTTGTATACCCTACACCACCATAAGGTCAGGGTATAATAAGTTTGTGCTGACGTTTGTAACTACCAATAGAATCACTTTATGAGTCGATTTAGCAATTTTTGTCTGTCTATATATTCTTGTTCTCATGCTACAGGTAGCAAATATTAAGAAATTTTGATGAAACATCCGAAATATCAAAATTTTCCAATACATTTTCTAACTGTTTGTACATTTATAGGCAAATATTAACAAAAAATCCATTGGAATACATTAAAATTTCGGACCAAAAATACTAGTTGAGTTTTTGTTTACACTGGTATAGAGTATTTTATAGTCGGCATGCTTAATTTAACTTATTTTTTACTTGTTTTATACTTGGATTTGTATTGAAATGACTACAAACAATAGTGGTTTTATACACTGTGAGCGCCAAAAGAAACTGTACACATAAGTTTTTTTTTATGTTTTCCCACTTTATTTTACTTATTTACTTTATCAAAAGAACTGGTCATAGTTTGAGGCCAAGATACTCTGTTCTGAAGTGAAGAGTATTGCAGTGAAAGCGTTTTGCATCGAGTGAAACAAATAGTAGTCGGCCGAAGTAAGGTCTGAATAATAAGGCGGGTGAGGCAAAACTTCTCAACCACTATTTTCTAAATAGTTTTTAAAAGGTCTTGCAGCGTGTGGCCGAGCGTTGTCATAATAGACCCAGCAAAAACAGGGTTTCAACTACTTACCAGCCTATTAACTTGCTTAATTTCTTTTGTTCGCGATGTCCCAAAACTACTACTTACCAGCCTATTTACTTGCTTAATTACTTTTGTTCGCGATGTCCCAAAAGTAATGAGTGGTCATTACCTTCTCACTTACAAAAAACACAAAGTAATGGGTAGTCATTAACCTCTCGCTTACGAACAGCCAACAAATAATGAGTTCCCATTACTTTTTGGACATCGCGAATAAAAGTCATTAAGCGCCTAAATACACGCAGAGAAAAAGCATGGTTGCAATATGATCACTGCTACTATAGTGTGCTTGCTGCAATCGGGTATGGTTGTCAAAACAAAGATATTGGGTTTCTAACCATTAACATGGTCGCTACCATCAGTATTTCATTTTTCATTTTCTCTTTTATATCATGATTGGCTGTAACCATACTGTGGGAACACAAATTCTGACAATGAAATAAATATAATAATTATGCAACGATAAAATGTTGGCAACAATCAATAAATAATTCTACATCAAATAAAACATAACTTTAAAATTTACACACAGAATATTGTCTTGTTTTCATAAAAACCAAAATTTTATCAGTTCAGACAGTTTGTTTTTACTACAAAATGTCTTAAAAAAACAATCATGTAATGTTTACTAAAACTGGACAAATATCAGATGGGTAGAAAATACCTTTCACGTTTCATTAAAATATTTCATCAATTGAACCAGTTTATTTTTTTTTAAGTTTTGGAAGATTTTTTAATAATATTATTTACACTAATCAATTCATTGTCAAAACGTTTCTATTCAAAGATTTTATATTTTTTAATTCTTTTAAATAAAAACAATTAGATTTTTTTTATTTAAATATGTTTATTAATTCATTTCTTGTAAAAAGTTCTCAAAATATTAATAAAACAGTTTTTATGATAAAAAGTCTGTAGAACCCATGATTTTTTTTTTTGTTTTGTACGAAAAAGTTTCTTACACAAAATAATAGATATTTATAAATTTATCTGATAAAAACATTTTTAGATTCTATGGACTTTTCATTAAACTAAAATTCTCAGATTCTCCAAACTATTTTTTAGAAAGGAAAATTCATAGACTCTGAAGACTTTTCATCATGAAAAATACTTAGATTCTAAGGACTTTTTCTAGTAGAAATATTCTTAGATTCTAAAGACTTTTTCTTCAAGAAAAATTTCTAAAAACTTTTTTAAAAATCTTCAAAATGTCTAACAAAAATTTTTTTTCAAAAAGTCCTTAATATCTATTTTTTTAGAAAAACATTTCTAAAGGAAATATTCTTAAATTTAAAGAGCTTTTTCACAGTTTCTAAGAACTTTTTCTATAAGAAATTTTCTTAGATTATGGGTCATATTATGATAAACCAGGAATCATAATATAGTTATGAGGGAATATAATATAATATATATATTCTTAGATTCTAAAGACTTTTTCTAAAAACTTTCTAAAAAATCTTCAAAATGTCTAACAAAAAAAGTTTTAAGTATTTTTCTGAAAAAAAGTCCACAGAATCAAAGTTTTCTTGAAAGAAAAGTTCTTAGAATCTATGACTTTTTCCTTAACATTTTTTCTTCAAAAAGTCCTCAATAACAATTTTGTTTATAAAAAACATTTCTAAAGAAAATATTCTTAAATTTAAAGAGCTTTTTCATAGATTCTAAGAACTTTTCCTATAATAAATTTTTTTTAAATTATGGATCATATAATGATAATCCAGGAATCATAATATAGTTAGGAGGGACCATAATATAATATATATATTTTTTGAGTCTACTATGATTACGTGCGATCATATTATGATAAATTCAATATAACTTGTGTATTTAGGACCATAATATTGTAATTTTTGAATGATAATATAACTGTAGGGACCATTTTATGATAAAAAATATGGTTATTTTATTATCATAATTATTACCATAAACCCAAAAATATATGATGCTCTTCGAATATGATTGCCGCAACCATGTATTTTCTTTGCGTGTAGGCTGGTAAGTAGTTTATACCATGTTTTTTCTGTGGAGTATTACTGCTTTTTATCTGGTCGCATATTCTGGGCAGCTCAAAATAGATGGGACTCTTTTGATACCACCAAAAACAAAGCATTACCTTGGCGCCATGGATATTCGAATATGGCTGGTTGGTCGGGCTTCACATATAATTTCTTGCGCTTCAGGTTATGGTAATGGATCCAATTTTTTATCGCCACAATAATGATTCGATGCAAAAATTACTTCTTTTTAAAACCTCTCCCGACTTCAAGTAGTTTGGTACCCAATTTTCTTGCTTTTGGATAAATTTTCTTGCTTGCAAACGTTTTGAAATTGCTGATTTAGTGACTCCCGATGATTTTGCAAGTTCGTCTTGAGTCTTCAACGAGTAGTGCCTCCTATTCATCACTTTCAAACTTTTTTGGCTGACTTGGGGGATGTTTGTCTTGCGTGTCATACCATCTCTCGCATGTTGAGAGCGTGTAAAGGTGCTTCTGGAATTATGCGTGGAGATAAAAATGCGAAAATCATTCACTTCGCCGTTTAGTTCCATATTTGTGCGTTCTTGAGGCGTATAGCGATTTAATGTTATTCACTATAATTGTCCTCATGATCAGTCAATTTATAATTATTATACAGGTTGGTTGAAAAGTTCCTGCGCTCACCAAGAGATGGCACTGCTAGCTCCAAACTTTTTTTTTCTCAAGTTGGTAAAACTGTCCTGAGAACACATGCAAAGTTGCAAGTCATTCTGTCCATTCTTTCTTTGTTTACAAGCCATTTGAAGTTGACGTGTCATTGATTTTTTTTTAATATGGAAAAAATTGAATATCGTGCAGTCATTAGATTCTTTGTTTTGAAGGGTTTAAAAGCAAAGGAAATTTATGAACAATTGTTAGAAGTGTATAAGGAGTCCTCACCTTCAAAACGCACCGTTGAATTTTGGGCTGGTGAATTTAAACGTGGTCGTACCCGCCTTGAAGACGATCCACGCGAAGGACGACCAAAAACTGCAACCACAGCAGAAATCATTGAGCAGGTACATAATATGGTTAGTGAAGATGCAAGTTTGACTAAGCGTGAAATTGCTAATGCCATAGGCATCTAAGACGAACGAGTACTCCATATTTTACATGAAGAATTACGTATGAAAAAACTGTTTGGAAAGTTAGTGCCGCACACATTAACAATTCAACAAAAACTGGATCGAAAACAAATTTCTCAGCCTAATTTGGAGCGTTTTAAGCCGAACAAAACCGACTTTTTGCGTCGTTTTATAACTATGGATGAGACTTGGATCTACTACCATGATCCTAAATTGAAACATGAACGTTTACAGTGGACTGAAGCTGGTTGTTCAGCTCGAAAGCAGGTGAAGTCACAACGATCAGCAAAGAAGGTTATGGCATCAGTTTTTTGGGATGCAAAAGGAATTTTGTTGATTGATTATCTTCAGAAAGGTAAAACAATCAACTCTGAATATAATTGCATCCTTTTGGATCAGCTGGATGAAAAAATTCGTGAAAAAAGACCTGGTTTAAAGAAGAAAAAAATCATTTTTCATCAAGACAATGCACCTGCTCACAAAAGTGTTTTGACGATGGCTAAATTCAAAGAATTAAAGTACGAATTGCTTGAACATCCACCGTATTCACCAGATTTGGCTCCCAGTGACTACTATCTCTTCAGAAATCTCAAACAATTCCTTCGTGGAAAGCATTTTTCGTCGAATGAAGAGGCCATAGCAGCCGTAGACGGTCATTTTGCAGAGCTTCCGGAAAACCAGTATAAGGATGGGATAAAATTATTGGAAGATCATTGGAACAAGTGTATTAAGCTTCTAGGAGATTATATTGAATAAAAAAATATATTTTGTAACAAAAACAGTATTCTTTCATTTCGAGCGCAGGAACTTTTCAACCAACCTGTAATTAGTTCATTTTATCAACAATGTGATAATAAAACAAATCGCTAAAAATTACGGTAATTTTTGCTGTTAAAATTCTTTATTATAATGGATGCACCAGTTATTTATGCAGTTTATTTTGATGCTAAGAATATGAAGATAGTTTTTTTCTATGATCTTTGTTGTTGTGATTTTGTTGTTGTTTTTTATTTTTGTATAAATTAAGAGAAAAGAAAATATGTAATTAAAAAAAAAACATAAAATTTTATATAAAGTATAATTGCAAAAGAGTTAAATAAAACTGTGTACAATTTCTTTTGATGCTCATAGTATGTAAAGATTTAAAAATGCTGTTAGAAAAAAGTGTTTGAACAACAATATAGGGGAGCTAAGTATGCAAGTAAATGTAATATGCATAATAGTGATATGCCACCATAAACAGTAAAGAGAAAAAAAAATACACTGAAAAAATTATATAACTTAAAGCCATCGATCGTTAGTTTAGCACTTAAGTTTTTCGCATGGCTAACCAAATTGGTAATAATATCCTTAACTTAGTGTCCATCTTTACAAAGAAAACAAAATATATTTCAAGAATATCCATGAATAAATTCCAAAGTTATCGCGATTAGGGCATATGGGAATAAAATGAAAATATTTTAAAGACTATGCAAAAATTAGTTAGTTTTTTTTTGTATAAAATTCCATTTGCATCCCTTTTTTCTCTCAGTGTTTTTAAATTGTCATTTAGTTTTGAAATAGATGCCCTTTTACATGTTAAGCATTATTCATGCCTCTTTCACGATACCCTTATGTTACACATAATTATTGAATATTTTAATGTTTACTTTTATTTTTTTTTTATTGTTTTTCATGCATAAAATATTTCAAGTGTTTTTAAAAATTATTTATAAAATCCCCCCTAGAGGAATACTCGTATGTATGATTTTTTGTATGGTAAATGTTATAGAATGTCATTAAAATTTTACATACATGTATATTTGTTATTCAAAATCTGTATATAAATTTTAAATTCTAAGCAATAAGATTAGATTTAAAAAAAAAAATGATAAATATTGTTCCCTTTTTTTTAATCTTCAGTTTAAAAATAATTTTTAATTAGGACTGAGGCTTCAACCTTAGCTGATAATGGTATAGTCTAACAGTTTGTCATTTTTTTTTTTGTAACAGCTCGAAATATAGATTTAAGACCCCATACTATGTGTTATGGAATTTTTAAATATTTTGTTATATTTTTTCATAAGACACCTTAAGGTAAATAATATTTTATTTATTAACCTTTAAGTTTTTACCTCAAATAATTTTATTCACCACACAATTTTTCTCACCACAAATATATATTTTTTTTCACCACAGAAATTATTTTTTCACCTCTGTATATGGACATATATTGTATGATTATATATGACCATAAATGTAAAGTATGTATTAGCATATGTTTTCATATATAACCATATACGGCCATATACCCTCAAATTTCGTATCCAAAGATATATGGACATATATGAGAGATGATGTATGGTCCTGTATTGAACCATGCATGGACGTATATGGTCATGTATGTCCATGTATGATCAAGCCCATGTATGATCATATATCACCATAAATATATATGAGCATATGTTATCATATATAACCATATACGGCCATGTAACCTCAAATTTCGGATCTGAAGATATATGGACATATATAAGAGATGATGTATGGTCCCATATTGAACCATGCATGGACGTATATGGCCATGTATGTCCATGTATGATCAAGCCCATGTATGATCATATATGTGTATTTCGATTTTTACATGGGCTCCCATATGGTCCCAGTAGCTTCAAAGTATATTTTGTAGTTTGGACCGTGTACAAAGGAGGTACCGATTTTGAGTTAGATTTTATCATTGTGAAGTGATAAAAACTGTAATTTTTATAATTTTTTTTTTTTTTTTCATCAGTGAAGAGTAATTTTTCATTGCTTCACAGCTTTGCGAATCATTTAGAGTCGGTACCCAGATCTGTTGACTCACTTACCATGTGAATTGTTCTGCCGAGACAAATGAACTGATACCTAGAGCGCGGGCTTATATTCGAAATACTCGCTTATCTAGTAGAGTACATCCGTTTGTAGTCGACGGTCGAGTGGATAGCACAACGCTTTACAATATCGTATGTGTAAAAAACTCCCCACAGAGGTCTTCCCTGTTAACTACAATAAAAAGAAATTCAAGTGAAATGTCCACAAACACTACTGCCTCTTTCTTAATTCCAACACGGCATTAGTGGAAGCATTCCCTAAGTGTTGTTTCGTTTTAGAAAAATAAAATCTAAGATCGACCTATTTCGGATTTTTCGCCACTCCGGAAATTAAAGTAGTCAAAATGGATTCTTTTCGTTTTATAGCTTTTTATGGAACTTCATCCAAAGGACCCTAACGAATTGTGGTATCATTAGAAAAGAATTTTTAGGGGTTTTTGGTACTTTTTTTGTTATTATAAAAAATACATACAGGTTGGTTGAAAAGTTCCTGCGCTCGAAATGAAAGAATACTGTTTTTGTTTCGAAATATATTTTTTTATTCAATATAATCTCCTAGAAGCTTAATACACTTGTTCCAATGATCTTCCAATAATTTTATCCCATCCTTATAATGGTTTTCCGGAAGCTCTGCAAAATAACCGTCTACGGCTGCTATGGCCGGCCTCTTCATTCGACGAAAAATGCTTTCCACGAAGGAATTGTTTGAGATTTCTGAAGAGATAGTAGTCACTGGGAGCCAAATCTGGTGAATACGGTGGATGTTCAAGCAATTCGTACTTTAATTCTTTGAATTTAGCCATCGTCAAAACACTTTTGTGAGCAGGTGCATTGTCTTGATCAAAAATGATTTTGTTCTTCTTTAAACCAGGTCTTTTCTCACGAATTTTTTCATCCAGCTGATCCAAAAGGCTGCAATAATATTCAGAGTTGATTGTTTAACCTTTCTGAAGATAATCAATCAACATAATTCCTTTTGCATCCCACAAAACTGATGCCATAACCTTCTTTGCTGATCGTTGTGACTTCACCTGCTTTGGAGCTGAACAACCAGCTTCAGTCCACTGTTAACGTTCTTGTTTCAAATTAGGATCATGGTGGTAGATCCAAGTCTCATCCACAGTTATAAAACGACGCAAGAAGTCGGTTTTATTCAGCTTAAAACGCTCCAAATTACGCTGAGAAATTTGTTTTCGATCCAGTTTTTGTTGAATTGTTAATGTGTGCGGCACTAACTTTCCAAACAGTTTTTTCATACGTAATTCTTCATGTAAAATATGGAGTACTCGTTCGTCTGAGATGCCTATGGCATTAGCAATTTCACGCTTAGTCAAACTTGCATCTTCACTAACCATATTATGTACCTGCTCAATGATTTCTGCTGTGGTTGCAGTTTTTGGTCGTCCTTCGCGTGGATCGCCTTTAAGGCTGGTACGACCACGTTTAAATTCACCAGCCCAAAATTCAACGGTGCGTTTTGAAGATGAGGACTCCTTATACACTTCTAACAATTGTTCATAAATTTCTTTTGCTTTTAAACCCTTCAAAATAAAGAATCTAATGACTGCACTATATTAAATTTTTTCCATATTAAAAAAAATCAATGACACGTCAACTTCTAATGGCTTGTAAACAAAGAAAGAATTGACAGAATGACTTGCAACTTTGCATGTGTTCTCAGGACAGTTATACCAACTTGAGAAAAAAAAAGTTTGGAGCTAGCAGTGCCATCTCTTGGTGAGCGCAGGAACTTTTCAACCAACCTGTAATTTTTTTCATTATTAATTCGATAATTTTTGTTATTTAGTTTTCTTGGGTAAAATTAAAGAAAATTGGATTTATTGAGAGCTATACATCATGATTTCATGATAATCGGTGGAACTTCACTATAATTTTTTTTTTTATTGATTTGTTTATGAACTTTTTTTTATCCCTTTTCACATTAAAATCATTGGAAGACATTTTTAAATTCCTGTTTAATTTTAACATCTTTTTGTTTAAAAATATACCCATAATAAAAAAAACACTATTAATTTTATTTTATTTTCAACCTGTTATCGTTCAAAAACATAAAAATGTATCATAAATTTCATTAAAATTTTCTAATATTAAATCACTATTTTGTTGGAAAAAAATTATTTAAAATTAACATAAATGCTATTGAAGAAAAAAATTATGCATAAATTAACTAACAATTTTTAAGAAAAACGTTTACAAAAAAAAAAAAAAAATTACATTATAATCAAATTAAATATTCAATAGACAGGTTTGATAACATAACTTTAAAATTATGAAAAGTTTTATAAAGAGTTTAAATTCATATGAAACGCACATGAAGACAAAAAAAATTTATAATTTATTCAAATTAAGAGTTAAAATACGTTAACAAAATTTTAAATTAATTTTATATATGTATGTTGGATATTTACATCATTATTATTAAAGAAAATCAATAATCAAAACAAAATGTAGAGAGAAAAAAAACAAACAGGGGAATTACTTTATAATGACTAAAGATGAAAGATTACATTTTATTATAGTTTAATTTAATAGTCATAGAAAAAAAAACTGAAACTAAGTTTTTTTTTGTTCATTAAATAGTTGAAATAAAGTTAAAGTCCGATTTTATAACCCCAAACTAAAGACTGCATGTTAAAAAATATGTGAATTTACCAGCCATGATATTTTGATATTTTTACAACAGCCAATTCAAAAAAGTTATGATGTACCATAAAAGTAACAGCCAAAAGCCCTCAAAAATCCCTTTTTTTAACAAACTTATATCCTTAGTATAAACACTTTAAAAAACTATGAAAAAAAAACACTTTTTGACCCAGAGAAGCCCAGACAAGTCGATCTTAATTTTTTTAATTCTATCACATATCCAAACTTAACAAATTGTACCTTTCTTGTAAGACGATAAAATATATTGGAATTAAATTTTAATAACCCATGTAAAAATCGAAATATATATGAACATACATGATCATACATGGGCTTGTATATGATCATACATGGGCATACATGGTCATATACGTCCATACATGATCTCATATATGACCATATATCTTCGGATCCGAAATTTGAGGGTATATTGAACAATGTATGGACGTAAATGACCATGTATGCCCATGTATGATCATATACAGGCCCATGCATGATCATGTATGCTCATATATATTTCGATTTTTAGATGGGAAATTTTTTTCTGATTTTTACTGCATATTGTTAGTTTTATAGTAGAAATTTTTTTTCATATTTCATGCATATTTTCTTTGAAGTGCATATTTTATACATTATCTGCGTATTGTAGAGCCGTATATTCGATTTTTGATTTATGAAAGTCACTGCTCTGGCAATTAATTAGTACCCCTTGTACGTATACTTATTATTATATTAATTATACGTTCAGGCGTCCCTATAATATACATAGAACTAAATTATTGTATTTATTGAATATTTGCAATATATCCCAGCAAAAACAGGGTTTCACCTACTCGCTTAATTACTTATGTTCGCGATGAGCCCAAAAGTAATGAGTGGTCATTACCTTCTCACTTACAAAAAAACACAAATTAATGGGTGGTCATTTCCCTCTCGCTTATGAACAGCGAACAAAAGTTATTAAGCGAGTAAATAGCCTGGTAAGTAGTTGATACTATGTTTTTGCTGGGATAATATTCAATGAATTTTTTCTGTAAAACTCAGATGAAAAACATGTTAAAACTTTCTTAGTAAATAGAAAAGCATCTTAGTATTTTTTTAGAAATAAAAAATAAAACAAAAAAACTTTTTCCAAATCTGAACTAAATCTAATTTTATTTTTAAATTTTTCTCAAATTGACCGTAAAACACTCTTATTGATGTCATAGACAAATATCCAGCATTTTTTTTATATTCCATTAAAGTATAATGAAAAATATAATAAAGATTATTTTTGACCGGTATAAATTTGATATTTAAGATCATAAACATGTTTCCAAAACAAAAATTATAATTTTTATATTCATGGAAAATGCACAGAGAAGGTTATCAGACACTGAGCAGAAAATGCGTTACATTCGGCTGGTAAATAATATTTTTTTATATGATTATAAAAACTATAATTTTTTTTCATTTAAAAAAATTTGAAATTTTGATTTTTATATATTGTTTTTGAAAGAATTGTATTTAATTTTGTCTTATTTTCAGTTTATTTTTAAATTTTCTTTTAATTCTTAGATTTTTATTTTTTTTTGTATTCTTAGATTTTTATTTTTGATTTTTTTTTTTTTAATTCTTAGATTTTTATTTTTGATTTTTTTTTTAATTCTTAGATTTTTATTTTTGATTTTTTTTAATTCTCAGATTTTTATTTTTGATTTTTTTTAATTGTTAGATTTTTATTTTTGATTTTTTTTTAATTCTTAGATTTTTATTTTTGATTTTTTTTAATTCTCAGATTTTTATTTTTGATTTTTTTTTAAATTCTAATATTTTTATTTTTGATTTTTTTTAATTCTCAGATTTTTATTTTTGATTTTTTTAATTCTTAGATTTTTGTTTTTGATTTTTTTTAATTCTTAGATTTTTATTTTTGATTTTTTTTTTTATATTTCTTAGATTTTTATTTTTGATTTTTTTTTTAATTCTTATATTTTTATTTTTGATTTTTTTTTTTAATTATTAGATTTCTATTTTTGATTTTTTTTAAATTCTTAGATTTTTATTTTTGTTTTTTTTTAATCCTTAGATTTTTATTTTTGATTTTTTTTTAATTCTTAGATTTTTATTTTTGATTTTTTTTTAATTCTTAGATTTTTTTTTAAAGATTTTTGTTTTATAACCTGTAAATGTTTTTTGAATAAAAAAAATAAATAAAAAGTCAAGTTTAATTTGTTTTTATTTTTTTAAAAATTTAGTTTTTTTTTTATTTTATTTTTTATTTAAAAATGTTTAATTCTTAAATACTAAAACCCCTTAAGCTATAAATTTTGTATGGAAGACATAATATAAATTTTAAAACTAAGAGCCCTAAACTAAAGGAAGACGATGATCATGTTTTCTAAAAAATATAAATCACAATAAATTACAATAAAAATATGTATCAAATATAGTTTTTTTTTTAACTAAACACTAACAATTGAATATCAATTATTAAATAATTCACACTTAAGAAAACATATTTTTTCATTAAACGAAAAAAAAATAAAAAAATAAAAAATAAAACCTAAAAATTCTAATATCACCAAAATTATAATAGATTTAAAATTAATTAAAGCTGCTACCAGATTCTTTTACCTCTTCCTCCTCTTACATGATTGAATGGAAGGAAGGAAGGAAGAAAAAGGGAAATAATTTAAGCTTGAGCCCATCTATCCAGTTGATTTCTCATTTGTAGTTCTTGTTGTTTATGCAAATCCATAGAAGTCCAAAAGAAAGTACCACTATTGGTGCGGGCAAAATGTACGGGTATAAATTGTTGTTGCTGATTAACCGCTACAACATGTTCTTGTTGACCCTGATATACAATAACGGCAGCATTTTCGGGACATTGTGAAATTTCATTGTACAATCGCTGTTCCAAGACCTCGTTGGCAGCATTATCTGCAACAGCATTAATGGAAATGGGATCTTTACGCATATCTTCCAAACTGGAGTTGTAGGTATTTTCTTGTAGTATTTCATTGCACAGTCGCTGTTCCAAGGCCTCGTTGGCAGCATTATCTGCAACAGCATTAATGGAAACGGGATCTTTACGCATATCTTCCAAACTGGAGTTGTAGGTATTTTGTATTTCTGCTAATGTTTTCTTTACGAGCTGCTTCTTTTTCACCAATCTTAGTAAAGGCTTAATCAGCTTCTTTAGGCTACGTAAAGCCATGGTATGTTGATCTTTTTTTTGCATCGTATTGGTTGTATTGAATTTATATTCACGAGACATAAAAGCCATTTTTTTTTGTTGAAATTTATTTTAAAATATTTTGAATTTAACCCAAAGACGTGTTTATTGTTAAACGATTGCTTACAAAGTGTGCTCATTTTTTAAATTGAACTCACTTATATACCAAAAAAATCTCTCATTTCATTTAAACTCTGAGTTTAGGTTTAAATCTCTCTTTTGTTTAAAAGCAATGTTGCCAACCACCAATAGTATTTCATTTTCTAGGCAGGTGTTTTATAAAACTCTCTTTTTGCATTAAATTGAGAAACTCTAATCTCCGTTTTAATATAAAAACTTCTCTTTATGTTATAGATTTGAGATTTACTATTAGTTTTCATTTTAAAACTCTGTAGGGGAGATTTTTTTTTTATTTTATTTATTTTTGTAATATGATCTTGTAGTTAAGATTTAATAGTCCTTTTTTTAATAAGGATAAAAATCCATTAGGTTTATTTTAAATATTTTTTTTAGAGATTTTAAATGGAAAAAAATGTCAATATTTAAAATTTTCTTTTTAAAGGTTTGTAATGGAGCGGTTTTTTTTTATAAAGAGGAGAAAATTTAAAAAAGAATGCAGTACTTTTATAAGGGGCAGATTTATAAAAATTCTTTTTTAAATGTCAAATATTTTTAAAGAATTTTTAATTATAAATTGAAAAACGAATCACATTTAAATCTTTCATGACCAAATTTTAATGGCTAGAATTAAATTAAAATTTTATATGCTACACAACAACCGCAAACGTATCAGTTAAAGTCCCAGTTAGTAGTAAAACTGAACATTGTGTTTATCAGGTTAGGAGTTCTTGGACTAAACTTTGTGGAATCAAAGATCTGGCGAGTCGAGTATTAATTATTGATTTTGCAACTTTTCAGCACGCCCTAGCGGATATATTTGGAATTAAAATTCAATAATTTGTCATAATTAAGCTCAATACAGATATAAGATTTTTTAAAAAATTTTTAATTTTTTTAATCCGCCTTAAAACTTTACATAAATTAAAAATAATTTTTTAAAATTATTCATCATACAAAAGCAGTTTTTTCTGTAAGAAAAAGTCTCAGTTTTTAAGGACTTCATCTTATAGAAGATCTCAGATTCTGAGTAACTTTTCTCATGTAAAAAATGACTTGAATTCTAAAGATTGTTTCTTATCGAAAAAGTCTTAGATTTGAAGTAGATTTTTACAATAGAAAAAGCCTTAGATTCTGAGGACTTTTTCTTCTAGAAAATATTTCATATTTGGAGAACTTCCTATGGAAAATTTTCTAGATTCTAAAGACTTTTTCCTATATAAATAATCGGTGTTTTTCATGTAGAAAAAAAATCTTAGATTTTAAAGTTTTTCTATAACTCAGATTTTTAAGTGAGGACGTCTGCCTATGGAAAAGTTTTTCTATAGATAAAACTTCTCAGAATCTGAGATTATTTTCTACTTGAAAGAGTTCTCTGAATCTGAAATTTTTTTCATTGGAAAAAGTTCACAGAATCTTAGAAACAATTTTCAAAATCGAAAGTTTTTTTTATTCCTCAAAAAGTTTTCAATATTTTAACTAAAAGCTAAATTCCTGAAAGTTGATGTTTTTTTTGTTCTATAGTCAGAGACTGAGCTTTTTCTTTAGAAAAAATTCCTCAAAAACGGAAAATTTTTTTGTTTTTCTTTAAAAAAAATTCTCAAAATGTTTCTCAGATTCTGAGGAATTTTAGGGAATTTTTTTTTCTATTCAAAATTTCTCAGATTCTGAAAAAGAATTCTTATTGCAAAATTCCCGCCTGGTAGTTCTAAAAACTTTCCCAGTTTTCTCTTGTATCTTCAATGTTTCTCATTACAGCAGCATTTTTATCATCATAAAAACTGTACTCTCTTGGTTTTAATCTTCTTTTATACAAAATTCTCAAAACAATATTTGCTCTTAACAATACACCATACAAACCTTATCTTAAATCCAACTAGAGTTTTGTGTAATGAAATTTTGTTCTAAATACATTATACCTGCTTGGAAATAACAAGAGTTTGTTTTTAATTCTTAAAAACTGAAAATCATGTCTCGACAAGTCGAAACGTGAATAGTATTGCTTGGTTTTTGAATACATGCAACAAAGGAATATTTCTACTCCGACAAAGGAATCTAAATAATTCGTCACACACAACAATAGAAAATATTCGTTAAAAAGGATCAGGGATAAAGCAAAACAATACAAATAGTAGATTGTACAACAAGCATAAAAAGGGACTAAAAATGAACTTGGCAGTTTCATTAATGTAGGATTTTTTTTTTTTAGAAAATTACTAATTGTTAAACACTTGTATAATGGAATACACATACACAATATCCTAATAACTACATAGTATTTTAAAACAGAGCTGCAAAGAATGAAGTCTTTTGAGAAAAAATATTGTTTTCCAAACTAAATAATTTGGACTTTCTATATTGAAATCAGATTTCATTGGAAAATTAAATAAAATTATTGTTAATGGGATTAATTTTAAAATTTAGTGGTCCATTTTAATAAAAGCTTTAAACTGTAATTTTGGTACTTTTTGAAATTTAGTTTGAGCTATATATGTAATACTTTAATCCATGCATTTCAACTAAAATTGGTGAAATTCATGAACTTAATGTAGTCGTAAACAGTTTAATTTATTGAATTTTTTTGGTGCTACAAACCAAGTTTTTATAAACTTCTTTTGAACTGTAACTATAGCACTTCTAAAACTGCATTTTGTACTAGAATCTTAAGGACTTCATATAAGCTGCGGTAGTAGGAGTTAATTTTAAATTACGTAGGATCTTGGTACTTTTATGCTACATCCACAAACCATGAAAAAGTACTTTATGAACTCAATTTTAAACTGCAATCGTGGCACTATTTAGACTTATTTTTAAATTACAATCAGTGTACTTTATTTTAGAGCCCATCAAAATCGGTGGGTACCGCGCAAAGGATGCAATCCTTGTAAGAGAAATGTTCCCAACACTTACAAGACGATTGTGATGAAACTTGAATATGTTATGAATGAAAAAAAATTTAAGGTCAACAGGTTTTTTCAGATGCCATCTCTGATGTTTAGGGGTGAAAAGGCGTGCCAAAAATTGTTATCATTGTTCATCTTTGTAACAAAAATATTTTATGTTAGAAAGGTACCTTTAATTAAAAAAATTAACAAATGTTCTGTTAAAAAGTGCTGTCAATAAAAAAAATGCCTTTTAAAAAGTATCTTCTATAAAAATACCTTTTTATTAAAGAAGTGCCTTTTTATTAAAATAGTGACCTTTTATTAAATAAGTATCTTTTATTAAAAAAGTATCTTTTATTAAAAAAGTATCTTTTATTAAAACAGTATCTTTTATTAAAAAAGTATCTTTTATTAAAAAAGTACCTTTTATTAAAAAATTACTTTTTATTAAAAAAGTACCTTTCATTAAAAAAGTACTTTTCATTAAAAGGTACCTTGTATTAAAAAAGTACTTTTTATTAAAAAGGTACCTTGTATTAAAAAAGTACCTTTTATTAAAAAAGTACCTTTTATTAAAAAACTAACTTTTACTAAAAAATACCTTATATTAAAAGAGTAGCTTTTATTAAAAAAGTACCTTATAATAAAAGAGTAGCTTTTATTAAAAAAGTACCTTTTATTAAAAAGTATATTTTATTGAAAAAGGACCTTTTATTAAAAAGTATATTTTATTAAAAAGTATATTTTATTAAAAAGTATATTTTATTAAAAAAGTACCTTTATAAAAAAAGATCCTTTTATTAAAAAAGTACCTTTTATAAAAAAGATCCTTTTATTAAAAAAGTACCTTATATTAAAAAAGTACCTTTTATTAAAAAAGTACCTTTTATTAAAAAAGTACCTTTCTTAAAAAAGTACCTTTTATTAAAAAAGTTCCTGTTATTAAAAAAGTACCTTTTTTAAAAAAGTACCTTTTTTAAAAAAGTACCTTTTTTAAAAAGTACCTTTTATTAAAAAGTACCTTTTTTTATTAAAAAGTATCTTTTTTTATTAAAAAACCACCTTTTATTCAAAAATACCTTTTATTAAAATAATAGTAGTATACGAACCATATTTGGCCCAGAGGGCTTGGTTCTTGAATATTTGAATAAAAATAAATAAATAAAATAAAATATATCATTTCAACAAAAAAAAAGTACCTCTTATTAAAAAAGTACCTTTTATTAAAAAAGTACCTTTTATTAAAAAAGTACCTTTTATTAAAAAAGTACCTTTTATTAAAAAAGTACCTTTTATTAAAAAAGTACCTTTTATTAAAAAAGTACCTTTTATTAAAAAAGTACCTTTTATTAAAAAAGTACCTTTTATTAAAAAAGTACCTTTTATTAAAAAAGTACCTTTTATTAAAAAAGTACCTTTTATTAAAAAAGTACCTTATTAAAAAAAGTACCTTTTATTAAAAAAGTACCTTTTATTAAAAAAGTACCTTATTAAAAAAAGTACCTTTTATTAAAAAAGTACCTTATTAAAAAAGTACCTTATTAAAAAAAAGTACCTTATTAAAAAAAGTACCTTTTATTAAAAAAAGTACCTTCTATTAAAAAGTACTTTTTATTAAAAGCTAATTTTACTTGAATCTAAAATTTTAATTAGTCAATATCCCATATTTACACAGGCCTCCTAAGAATAGTGAGGATTCAGGAATAATTTTGTTCCTTTTTGATCTTTCTCGTTTAGTTTTTAAGATATTGACGGTCTTTTTATTTTAAGGATTTCATTCCTTTCCAGACTTGCTAACACTTTACCTATTGTATTTTACTAGTAAAAATGTACTTTTCGTTTTGAAGGTTACTTAATTTAAATTTCCTTTTTTTCAGAATGAATTTTAAATAACGACCATTTTTATGATATGAGAGAGACAAACAAAAACAGGTAGAATTTATGTTATTAAATATTACTCTCACGATTTGCTAGAAGAAATTCCCTAAAGCAATGCTATAGCAAAGTGTTTGTAGCTAGATACGGAACCTGTAACCATTGGGGTTTTTCTACAGAATTTTGTTGAAAATTTTAAAACAAATTTTACTATAACACGTGCATTGGTTGGAATTTCAATACTTACTTGTTAGTTTTTGGAAATAGTTTTAAGACAGTAAATGGTGTTAAATTTTATCCTGTGGTGTTATTTTTTTTTTTTTTTTTTTGTAAGTCAAAGATTTATGGATGTTTAAGAGTAGGGGGTAAAAGAATACTTGTTAGAAAACGTGGAATAAGATTTCCTTTAGGAAAGATAATTTGTAGGTTTAAGGAAGTTTTCAAAAATTAACATCCAAATATTAAAAAAAAAAAAAAGGAAACAGGTTGTCTCGCGAGAGGATGCGGCACTTTTTGTTTAATATTCTTTGTAACAAGGCCTGTATTAGTTTTTTAAATTCAAAAATAGCTGTAAATTAATTTTTTAGATTTTTCTCTTAGTTAAACTTAATTTTCAAATTATTAAAGTTTGTGTCTTAAGTCTTTTGTTGCTGCTGCATTTTTAAAACCTAAAAATTCATTATAAATCTTAAACAGCAAAATATAATAAGAATTTTAAATAATTTTTTTATAATGACGTTTGTTGCTTAAGTCTTTTGTTCATTTGTTTATAATTTCTATGTATGAAAATGTGATTGAAAAAGCAGCTTAATTTTAAAAGATTTTTTATTTTAGTTTCATTTAAATTGAATATAAATTTCACAGCTTAAATTAATATTCCATTAAAAGTTAACTCTAGGTTTATGTTTTGTTATTATAATTTAATTCAATTTAAGAAAAGTGCGCTTCTTAAAGAGTTTTTAGAAAATACAATTGTAAACAAAAACCGGTTACCGGCTCTTTTTATTAAAAAAAAAAACAAATCTGTAAAAGAACCATTCTTTTAACATTACTTTTAGTTTTAACATCTAGTAAAACCACTTTTTTTTTCTTCTTAACACCATTAAAAATAAAAAAATATATATATTTTTTTTTCTTTTAGGCTTTAAAACCTTATAAAGCAAGTTATGGGCTTTAGTATTTAAAGATAAATAGCAGTAGAAAACCTTAAGACCCTTTTTGTTATTTTTTTTTGTGTGTTCATTTTAACATGACGCCTTTAAGTAGAAGTTTGCTGCTTTTAGATGTTGTTGTTTGTATGGCTTTTTTTTAACTTAAGGCCATGTTTGGTTGGTACATGTCTGTATACAGTCATACAATATAGTACAAGATAAAATGACAAAGCACGCTTCATTGGAAATTGTTAACAATGGAGTTGGAAGACAAATGGAAAAAAAAAATCATACAAAAACTTCTTGTTGGGATTTTAAAACATGACTGGCACAAGTTTGAACAGAAAATACAAAAAAAAAAAAAAAAAAAAACTTGAAATCTTTACCAATGCTTTTATAATAGAAGTTTTCAAATATACCCTACAGGTGACTTAGGTATAGAGACTTTAAAGAAGCCTTTGGCAAAATCCATTTTTAAGATTTTAAAGGTTCTGTGAAATTTTTCTTTATTATTAAAACTTGTTGATATTTGATAAATATTTTCTCTTTAAAGAGTATTTAGTAGGTTTTGCCAATCAGTCCATTTATTTTGGGAAGCTGCAGGTAGTACAGCTCAGTCTGCCGCTTGCTCACACGCAAAGAAAAAACATGGTTGGGAGAATCATATTCGAAGAGCGTCATATATTTTTGGGTTTATGATTGTGCCAACCATAGTCGTACTATATTATGGTTATCATATTATGATAATAAAATATCCATAATTTTACCATAATATGGACCCTACAGTTATATTATGATCCAAAAATTACCATATTATGATTATAAATAAACATATTATGATATTGAATTTATCATATTATGATTGCATGTAATCATAGTATACTCAAAATGTTATTACATTATAGTCCCCATAACTATATTATGATTTCTGGATTATCATAATATGATCCATATAAAATCTTTATATAGAATCTTTTTGACAATGAATTGATTATTGTAAATAATATTACATGTATAAGGAATTTTCGAAAAAAACCCTCAAAAAAAATCTTCTAAAGTTTAAAAAAAAAAATAAACTGGATCTGAATAGGTCAATGTTTTAATGCCACATGAAAGATATTTTCTACCCATCTGATATATGTCCAGTTTTAGTAAACAAAATATGATTGTTTTTTTAAGACATTGTCTTGATTTCATATTGTATTGTCTTGATTTCATAAAGGAATCAAGACAATACTCGTATTAGGACTGTAAATGTCAAAGTAATGTTTTATTCGATGTATAATTATTCATTGATTGTTGCCAGCATTTTATGGTTGCATAATTATCATATTTTTTCATAGTCGAAATTTTTGTTACCACAGTATGGTTACAGCCAATCATGTTATAAAATAGAAGGCGGCAATCATAAAATAGTGAAATATTTACTATAATAATGATGGTAGCGAACATGTTGATGGTTAGACAACCAATAATATGGTTGTAACAACCATACCCGATTGCAGCAAGCACAATATAGTAGCAGTGATCATTTTGCAACCATATTTTTTCTCTGCGTGCAGCAACACAACTGCCACTACTGTCCCAATGTGTCGGCACCCATATGAGTGTCAATCTCGAATATCTCGCCATCTTTCAAGGATAACACCCAAATACCTGGTACTCTGGGAAAGTGTGAGCTCAACCCTGTTTAGCCACGTTAGTTGTAACTCCCAAATATTATTCCTAGTGAAAATAATATATTTTTTGCTTGGATTCACCTAAAGGCCATTGGTTGGCTAGTTCAATTGGCAGCTCACAACCTCTTAAGCATCAGGTAAAGTCAAAAAGAACTTCATTTTGAAAGACCACACCACCCGTAGGGAACTGCCATACACACAACTACACCCAATCCAAAAGATTGAGATAACAGATAATATAACCCAATACTACGTCCCGTCTCACCTACAGATCATCGAAAAAGGTCTATCGAAATCAATTTTTGGTGTAGAGTAGTCAGATTGTTGTAGTCTTCCAGTCCAGTACTCTTACTTCAGTCAGAGAGAAGTTTCAGTGAGGATTTCATGAGCTTCGATAGAATATCCGGACATTTTCCCGATGTCGCAATAGTGACATAGCCCACGTTGTTCTTTCGAACGAGTAGTCGATTTATAGTCTTAATTCCAGAGTAGTAGTGACAGTTCACCCACCTGTGGGGTAACTTTCTCAGCGGTATATAGATGACGTGCCAAGTGTAGATCTGATTATTCTATACCTTAGCAAGTTTGTGACGACTTCAGTGAAAGTATCATCCACTCCTAAATCCCACATGGTATTCCTGACTGCAACAGGTTTGACATATTTAAAGGCGCCTTCTACATATACAGTGACTCAAACAATTGACCACATGTTTCAATAAAGATTTTTTTGCGGCCGCTGCGACAAATTGGAGTAGGTGAAGCCATATTTTTGCGAGTTTTGATTACCACACTCTTGCTCACTTCCAGGGCTGCTGATATTGCACGATAGCTTTAACCTTCCTGTAAAAGCTGGTGATTCTGGCGAACGACCGCTTTACTTAATGGCCGAACCATATTTTGTTTTTTAACACTAGTAGAAAATAAATTAATCATTATAAATAATTTTGAAAATATGTGTTATGAATTTACCTGATGAAAAATATTCACTTTCAATTCAAAAAATTTCAATCACTGATTTTTACAATAATTTATTTGATGCACATTTTTTTTTAACTTATTTTGTTACAAAATGATAACGGTACCGCTGATCCTGTTGAACTTGGACTTATTGCATTGCTAACAAAACAACAAAACGTAAGCAGCAAAAATGAGCCAATTCTAATGAGTAGTTTTGTTTTTACAGTGACTCAAACTCTCTTTATTGAAACATGTGGTCAATTGTTTGAGTCACTGTAGATGTGTACATTTATACTTGTGCGATCTCTTAATATATGCCACCAGTGAGTGCAGTGCTGTATCTACTGACATTTCCTAATGTTGATAGGCAAATAACATAATCGGTACAATCGACATCGTGAGGTGTACCTCGATAATCCTGTCCAGGGTTTTTAATAGAATGGAAGATAGACATATTGGTCTATAATTCTTGGGTTTAGTGTGGGTAATAGACCTTCCCTTGGGAGGAGGTCTTCACCTTCGTTTTATACTGGCAAGCCTTGGTATAAGAAAATCCTGCATTCCTTTGATATGATACCATCAGGATCCGGTGATTTATATGGATCAAAACTGTCGACCGCTTTAAACAGTTTCCGCTCGTATATGTGACCTTCTCCCAGAAAAGGGTCCTAGTGTGTCAAAAAACGGGTTTGGACTTAAGAGTGGATTCTGGTACCTAAAAGGGTGTAGAATTAGATGAAATGAGTTAGATTTCTGATAAAAATTTATTTACCCCATAAAAACGTACAAAACGAACTTGGGAAAATCGATAAAAATGAAAAAAAAAATTCTACTTTTTTTGATTTTTTGGTTTTACATTTTTTTTTTTTTCGTCAGTCTTCGAATTTTTTTAGAGTTTTGACTTTTTTGTCGGTGTTTCGTGATCTGGTACTTCGACTTTCTTCCGTTTGACAATTTCAGTTATTTTTACAATGTTCTACGTATTAGTATACGCACATCAACCCTTTGCTGAAAGCGAACAGATAGCTGAGAACGAACAGAGCAGCAACAATAGTAAAGGTATTGTCACACTAAAGGCGAAAAAAATACATCACCACATTGGCAAAACGTCACCAAAGTCGGCACCCAATCATAACTAACCATACCAAATCGCATCTCCCAAATGAAGGTGTGTTCACAGTGATAACGCGTTATGAAACTTTAAATGCGTTTTTCTCAAAACTTCATTTGCACACACTAGGTCCCTTTTCTCGGAGAAGGTCACATATGAGGAGGGTTACTCCCTAGATTCGTTGACATTGGAAACGTCTTCTACGTCTGTCACAGGAACCCACAAAATATGCATCCATGAGAACATTCAATGTCTGCAAGTGGTTCAACTGCCGTAGAGCTACTGGATATAGCACGGTGTAGTGGGGTCTTAGGACTTTCCGAAGGTGACTATGAAGTCTCAGAACAGATTAACATGCCCCAGCAGAACTCCCTTCAAAACATTTGCTTCTCTTTCCGGATTCTTGAAATTATTCACCGAGGTTTTGTAAACAGACCAGTCGCTTGATTCACCTCATTGTACAATCTACGACACTTAGTCCGTGCCCCTGGTAGTAACTGGCTTGGATGCCATTGACGTTGCTCTATTCAGGAAAATTTAAATTTAGGTGAAGCAATTATCATCGGACTAGACTTAGGACACGACATCAGAAAAAACTCCTTTGCCTCTGCATCTAAAATGTCAAATTGAAGCCGACGAAAAAGACGCGACATATTTGTGTAAATAATTTAAAAATGTAAATAAAAATTCTCTCCGCGATGTCATCAAGGGAGTCCTCTATATCCAGCCTGTACTCTATGATGAGTCGATCATGTGGGAGGATTCTGGAAACGGCATCACAGTGTATATCCTATTTTGGACTCTTATTTATGTGCGGATCCATTTCCCGATGCGCAATATCAATGGAAAAGCCAATATATTAATAATCTCAAAAGGAAAGCAACCTTTCTTAATCATCTGAGCAATAGTTATGCTAGGTTCGTTTTCACAATGTCTATTTATCTACTGGAACTGGGACTGGAATGGAACAGTACACCACAGTACAGTCTAATCTTATATGTAATAGCTGGCTGTTCCATTTCATTAGGAATAGGGTATTTTATAGATCATTAAAAGTATATTATGCTTTTCTTACTTAATAAATTTTTTTTCTCGCTAAGATTGCAAAAGAAAAACAGACAAACTGGCTTTAGGAAAGACATAAAATTAATAGTAAATTTTGGCGTGTTTTCATGTTAAAGAAACTAAGTTGAAGCACAGACATTTAAGAGTCTTGAAAGAAATATTCTTGGACAAAAAAAAAAAAATATTAGGTGTGGTAAACTTGTTTTTTATTAAAAATAATTTAAAAAATATTAATAATTAAAGATAATTTATTAAAAAAAAAATGTGATGAAAACTATTTTTCTTTAAAGTCCTTACATAAAAACACTTGACTTGCAAATATAAACTAGAAAAACACAAAATAGTGTTTTTTTTTATTTTCTAAATAATTTCTACATATTCATTTCACTGTTCTTTCATTGTCTTTTTAAAATTAGTTTGTTTATTTACGTTTCTATATTTATTTAACAAATATTATCATTTCAAACAGGTATAAAATAAAAAAAAATATATTAGACTTGTCATATAATTTATACTTGAAATACTATCTTATATTTTGTTGTTGTAAAAATCTTATCGTTTAATGTTTCTGTTTACCTTTAGTTTTCCTATAAATATTATTCTTTACTTAGGTCGTCCGTCGTCTTCTATTTGTATAATATTTCATCAACAAATTTATGGAATTTTATTATAAAGATTTCTTTATTTTCCCCCCCACGCTTTTATTGAAATATCCTGTTTAAATGTAGTATTGTGTAGTATATGACAGTAAATAAATTTTTCCATTTAAACGTGCTTAGAATTTTAAACACGACTTTGAATTTTTTTTTTTTCGTACAAAGACTTATAATTGTAAGATTTAGGATTTAACTTCTCAAAGGAAATTTATCAAAAATAAATTTATAAACATATTCTTAGAAGTTGGAAAGTTATAGCAAATAAAATTCTAAAGGGCCGGTTTTATAGTTAGCACTAAATAAAATTTTTACTCAAACTTTGCTTAAGTAAGACCTTTTAAAACAAAAATTTAACTTAAGTAGGGCCGTTCCTTGTTTACGAGTTCAAAATCACCTTTTTTTAAGCGACCAAACTACCTTTGACACGATTGTTCAGATAGAGCATGATTGCCGTAAACTTCCACAAGATTCGATGACCCTAGGCCGAACTTTTCATTATATTAAAGTAATCAATTAATGTTGCTGCCGAAGATTCCGAAAGACACCTGGAACACATATTTTATATTTCCGGTTACTAGCGAAAGCGATTTGGACAGGCTGTTAAGGTGAATACTTTCCGCCTTTGAACCCTATTTTCACCACGTTTCTAGCGAAAATTCTAAAAATTACCTCATCAGACAATTAACCATATTGCATGGAACACATGTTCTATATTTCCGATTGCTAGCCAGAGTGGCTTGGGGAGACTGTTTCCTTTTTGAACCCCCATTATTACTTGGGGAAAGTTTCAAAAAGCTTCTCATAAGTTAATTAGCTTATACTCCACGGCACACATATTTTATATTTCAGGTTTCTAGCCGTTACACTGCGCCATTTCCCTTTTTAACCCCTATTTTTACCACGCTCTTTGCGAAAATTCCAAAAGTTTGGGCAGCCCCTTCAACTTTTCTTCACCATACAATTTTTTTTTCACCACAAAAAATTTTTTCATCACAAAAATTTTTTTAACACAAAAATTTGTTTCACCTTAAAATTTTTTTTAACACAAAATTTTTTTCACCCCAAATATTTTTTCACCTCAAAAAATTTTTTTTAACACAAAAATTTGTTTTCACAAAAAATTTACTTATTTTTATCCAAAATTTTTTTCACCCCAAATTTTTTTTTCACCTCAAAAAATTTTTTTAACACAAATTTGTTTTCACAAAAAATTAGTTTTCCCAAAAAATTTGTTTAACACAAAAATTTATTTTCATCCAAAATTTTTTTCAGCTCAAAATTTATTTTAACATCAAAAAAATTTTTTAACATAAAAATTTGTTTTCATTTGTAAAATTTTTTTCACCTCCATAATTTTTTTACTTCTAATGTTTTATTTTTTTTTTTTGTTTTCACAAAAAATTTATTTACTTTCATCCAAAATTTTTTTCACCCCAAATTTTTTTTCAGCTCAAAAATTTTTTTAACACAAAAATTTGTTTTCACAAAAAATTTGTTTAACACAAAAATTTATTTTCATCCAAAATTTTTTTCAGCTCAAAATTTATTTTAACATCAAAAAAATTTTTTAACATAAAAATTTGTTTTCATTTGTAAAATTTGTTTCACCTCCATAATTTTTTTACTTCTAATTTTTTATTTTTTTTTTTGTATCAAAAACACTGCAGAGGACAGGGATGATAAAGTTTGTACTTAAGTACTTTTTGTGGTACTATTAAAGTCTTTGAAATGCTATGGTACTTTTTTTTTACTCATTTGGTACTATTCAAAAATATTTATTTTATTTAAATTTTTTATTAATGACAAATTGTTTGTGACATTATTTTCTTGTAAATGCTGTGATAGAAGTAACAATTTGGGAGATGATAAAGTTGGTACTATAGTAATTATTAGGGTCCAATTGGAAGTACTTTGGTGCCCAAGTATTATTTTTACTATCTCTTATATTTTATACCTTCTTTTAGGTGCTTTTTTTTCTTAAGTTTCCTTTACCAAAAAATGTCACTGTCTCCTTGTTTAGTTAAACAATTTAAACTTGTTTTTGCTTTTTTTTTTTTGTTATATACGTTATTGTGGTCCGCCTGGCTTACAAGCAATTATCATTAAATCTTGGCGTGGTCCAATGAATTGACCACAAAAGGTTTGCGTTTTTTGTAGTATTATTATTATTATTTTTTTTTTTTGCATAAGTTTAAGCAAAGCTTAGACAGAAAAAAGAAATATAACCAAAAGCGGCAGTAAATATAAACCAGTTTAAAAGAGGCTAAAAGTTAAACATATAAGAAACTAAGGAATTTCTTAACAGAGTTTTTAAGAAAAAATAAAAAAAAAACTTAAACCACATACATAAAGGGAAGTGATGAAAATTTTGAAATTTTTGGTACAATTATTTTTTTTTGGCATAAATATTTTTGCAAGGAGTTAAATCACAAACCAAAAGAATATCGAATTTTCTTATAAATAAATTATATTACTTTACTTTACTAGAATTCTTAAACAAAAATCTTGTAATTAATCGTTTATGTTGCTCTAATCCCTGTTTAAAACATTTACCTTGAAATTATTTTTTCCACTTTACTTTATAACCTTGAACTTCTATGACTAGAAGATTAACTTAACATCTTCTAAATACAATTTATTACAAAAATCGTTACCTTGTATTTGTGTTACAAGTTTAATAGCATGATTTGTAGTGCATTTTTTTTTTTGCTTAAATAACAGGTGCATAAAATCTCAACTTAAATCAAATATTTCTGTCTTTTACCTTTATATACCTATATTACATCCCGCCCCACAGCATCTCCACAGCATCTCCATTTATACGAATGTATAGACAGACCACAAAAAAGGGAAGCTTCTGTTTAGTAGTTGTGTTATAAGTAACAAAAATAATGAACAACACATACATATGTTGTCAAGTACTCAGCTCAGCAACTTTTTATGGTTGAGATTCTTGGTACACAAAGTTTTAAGTAAAAACTTAATAAAATCGCAATTTTTTTGCAGCTGTTGTTTTAAAGCATGCCCGAACATGTCTGATTTTATGAAAGTGTATCAATGTAAAAGCATAAAAATTGTTTTACGGTAGAGGTTTATTAAAATGCTTGGCAAAAATCAAAAGACTTAAGACACATACTTGAAGGGGAGATATTTTTTAAATGTTGTGAAATCTTTGCTTTTGAGATAATTTTTGATGGCAAAAAAAAAGGTGCGCATATTGAGAAATTTTTTAAATTTATACCATATACATAGTTATTGTTTTTTTTTACTTGATTCTTAAGAAGAGATTTTAAGAACACAATTAATTATTTCATGGTCATAATGTAGAAATTTTAACTAATACTTTATAAATATGTATATATATTTTTTTAATTTAGACTCCAAAAAGACTTAAAACTTTAAACTTAAGACTTTAAAATAATTTAATTATACCAGTTGTAAAGGTCCTAAACACATCTTTATAATGTTTTCTAAGTTCTAGAAAACGTTTTAATGACATTTTGAACTGGGATCTTACTTTGTCAAACTTGAGTTAATTAAAAAAAATCTATAGAAAATCTTAAAATAATTTAAAAAAAAAAACGTTTTAAAACTACTTATAAGGGGTTTTGAGGATTAAATCCCTAATATATGTAAGTAAATTTAGTAAAAAATATTCAATAAAGTCTTGCTTAAGAGATAATTCTTAAGAGTAGTTTAAACATATTTCTTTAAGTTTTAAAGCTCTTATAACAGTTTGTGAAGAGCTTTAAAAAAAAGAGAATTAAAGTGATTTATAAAAAAATGTTAAGATATGCTCTTAAGTAAATAAAACGGAATTTTTATAAAAGCAAACTAAAAAATTGCTTTTAGTAAAATCAAAGTATTCTTAGATAAATTCTTTGATTTTGAAAATTGCCCGATTTCCTATTTTTTTTTGTCATTTCATTCTGTCAATTTAACTGAAAACGGTCAAACTGAAACTGAAATTAAACGGTAAAAATAGGACATGTGGCTGACATGTGGCCATTTTAATGGAGAGACATATAATGTATATATTCAATAGAGGATCTTAAACCTATATTTTGATGTCTTACAAACGGAATGACTAACTCCACATGCCCTCCTCACCCTTATCGCCGGAGAAGGCAAAACAAAATTAAATTCAATGTATTTAAAGTAAAACAATATTGGCAAAAAAGGAAAATACAAATAGTTGGGGAAACCCACAAGATTGAAGTTTTTAAAGCAATGCTGGACTAAATTTACTCCATAAAAAATTTGATGACAATTTTCAAAAAAAAATTCGACTCCTAAAAAAACCCGAGTAAATCTCATCAAGACTCAGAAAAAACCGAGTAAAAACACAGGCAAAACCCACTAACAAGGAAGGTTTCGCAATGAGTTCTCTTCGGTCTAAATGAAATTCTGATATGCGATAGAGGAGAGAAAAATAAGAGACACGTATATTTCAGCAAAAATCACGTTTAGGGAATAAGAAGTCAAAAATAACACGGCCTTGGTATGGAAACATGTTATAAATTTACGAAATTTAGATTTCTTTTTGCACACCGTTAGGTTAAGTAGATGTGGTAGGCTGCCAATCAGACTCACTTAGACTATAAAGTTCCTTGTGATACCACGGAAGTTAGTAAAATCATATCTATAGCTTCCCCCATCCCGATTGCCCCAAAAAGCCCCTAAGTCGGCCGATATCGACATCAGCCAGGTCCTCAAAGAAACATGAGCCCAAATACAGTCCCCTCCTGCAAGCCAGGGCAGGACAAGTGCAGAGAAGGTGCTCCACACACACACACAGAATACAGATTCATTGTGACAACTGAATTTCTTGCTAACCAAATAATTCGGTTGCAGCAACTGACTTTTATAGTTGCCGCAACCAAATGAATACCCATATAATTGAAATATATGGGTATTAACAAAATTACGGTAGCCACAAACTAATATTTTAGTGACTTCAACCAAATCATTTCTTTGTGCGTTGTTATATGTAAATTTGAATTTAAATAAACAAAATTTTTTAGTCAAAAAAAAAAAGTTGTTAAAACAAAAGATGGACATGCTAGAGCATGTTTTATTTACCGGTGGATGCGTATTTAAAAACCTTTCATTTGATACCAAACTTGTGTATGGTTGTTTGAAGTTCTAAGACATAAACTTAACTTCTAAGCGTTAGATTGGGCAGCTTATTTATTGGTTTGACCGATAAAGCGAGAAAAGCGATAAATATTCTGGCAAAGTCGAAACTGGATATCTCAGATATGATCTCAGAAAGAGGATATTTACATTATATTTAATGTATTTCTATCTAATTTGAAAAAAATTTTCAGTGGATCAAATTGGACGATATGTGTCCCTCATTTTTTATCTTTTATCACATATCCTTTTTGCATTAATATTGCATACTCTCCTTGTAAGACACGGGAAAAACTCACGCAAAATCTGGAAAAATCCCACCAAGATCCAGATAAGATCCAGGCAGTACCCGAAAAATATCTACCAAGACCCTGCAAAATCCCGCCAGGCATGATCCGGTGAAGGTCACTAAGACCTAGGCTTAATGCGAGCAAACCTCGGCCAAGGCTCATACGAAACCCACCAAGACCCAAACAAACCACAGGCTAGACAAGCAAAACAAAATAGACACAGGAAAAAAAACAGCGCAAAATCCATCCAGCCCCACGATAGACCTAACAAAACGCTGGGAAATCCATCCAGATAAAATTCGGGCTAAATCCACGCAAAATCCACCAAAATGCAGGCAAGGCCTGGGTATTTCACAGGGAAGACATCACCGGTGTCACCCAAGAATTTCCACAAAATTTGGATATGCAAAAGAGGGGGAAAATAAGTGAACAAGTAATTTTCTTTATGCCCCCCTCATTCTCATATCTGGGGGGTAAAAAAGAGGGGTACAGACCCAGATTTTTTTGTGTGGGAATATGTGAGAAATTTACGAAATTTAAATTTATTTGTACTTAAAATTAAAATACTCTAAAAACGATTTTGCTTATAGTTTGACTCTAGAGCAATTGTTTAAATCATTTTGGTTAAAATAAGTAATTGTATATAATTGACGATTTAAAAATTAACCTTAAATTATGGAGGTGAAATTTTTGGACTTAGTCAGTGACGTGGTGGTAAATTTTACCCCTTTTAATTTTACAAAAAAAATTTTAATAAAAAACCATTTCTTTATAATTATTTGTTTTTTTTAAAGCTATTGCATTTTTAATAAAAAATTTATTTCTATTTTTGATAATTTCAACAAAACAGGCGCCTTATTTCACAAACCTTTTTTTAATTAAATCAATAACTTATATAAATGTAAAGAGGGTGTCAAATTTATCACAAAGCTAGAGTTTCTAAGTAAATTTCATCCTAAACTCAATAATCCCAAGTGAATTACTTCTCATATAGTTTTAAATACATAAGAAAATAAATTTTATTTTGCTATTATCTAATTGTTATTTTTTTTATAAAAAAATTACAGTCAGGTTCAAAAGGGTTGATTAAATATTTTGTTATATCACTACACTCAAAAAAAAAAAAAAATAACTAGAATTTAGAAAAATTAACTTATTTAGAGGAAAAATTAAAATGAAAACGGCGCTAAAGACACTTTTTTACAAAATGAATTAAAATTTTCCTTGAAATAAAGAAACAAATT
Organism: Eustalomyia histrio; assembly: GCA_949748255.1. Lineage (NCBI taxonomy): Eukaryota > Metazoa > Arthropoda > Insecta > Diptera > Anthomyiidae > Eustalomyia > Eustalomyia histrio. Next base: position 131,215,283 of record OX456524.1, read on the forward strand.
TTACTTAAAATTTGGTAAAAATTTCTAAATTATAGAAAATTTTTATTAGAAAACACTAAAATTTCTTCCTAATTAGTTCATACATCATCTAAAATTGTACTGTCAGTTAGGAAATGTTTCCTTGGTTTTAAGAAAAATTTTATTTGATTTAAGTTCATTAGATCATTTTTTTTTACTAAAAATTAGGACTTAACTCCCTAAAAATAAGAAAATATTTTCTAACTACAAGTTAAATATCACTTCTTTTAAGTGAAAATTATCCTTATCCTGCTTTTAAAGTACTTTACACTCATTGAGTAGGTATTTTTCCACTTTCGGAGGACTTCCACTTTGTGAGGACACTGCTCTTAACAAGCTTTTTGCTATACAATTTTGTCTTAAAACTAGATTGAATTATACTAATTTCATGTATTTAAAATATAAATTAAATTTCATTAGCAAAAAGGTAAACAAATTAAAAAAATGTACTGCAGGACATTCTGAAACGTAATAAATTGTGACAAAGTCAGATCCTTTTCATAGTTAATTAACAATTCTGCTTGAGAGAACTACAAAAAGGGACGCCCTACGTGACACACGGCATCTATAGCTAAGGAACACTGGGGGTCCTTTGTCTTCTTAAATTAACCAATTTAACGAAATTGTTGCAAAAATACAAAATATCGCTGTTATATTTCTTGTTATTATTGGAAAATGGTAAAGTCGTAAGTTTATTTTATGGAATTTTTAGCTTAAACCTTATTTGACATAAAAAAAAAATTTCAACTTTTTTATTATTAAATGAAAAAAATAGTGCGATAAGTATAAAGTTTAATAATCGCTACGTCTATTACAGGAAAGCCATTATGCCGTAATGTATAACATGTGCTTGCGATATTTTGTATTGTAGACAACAAACAAATTTATTACATAAAAGCTCAAATTCGAAATTTTTTACCCTTTGCTAAAAAAAATTTTAAAATATATTTTAAGCCAATTTAAGTTCAATATTTAAGACTGTTATGATTAGGGATGGGCACGTGAGAGATTTTTGACTCACGATCACGAACCAAAAATTACAATCATGCAGGATAGTTTTTTTAAATCGTTACTTTAATTTCTTTTATTTAATAATATTTTTTCTTGAAAATTAGGAAAACTAACTGGTTGTTTTTAATTGATTGTTTTTTTTTTGGAATAGAATATTAAAAATAATTTAAACGTTTTCCAACAAAAAAAAAAATCCTATACCAATTTCTTATATATTTTAAATATTAGAAAACTTTTACTTGAAAAAAGAATATTTTATTAAAATTTATTTGAACTAAGTTTATCAGTTTCTAAAATCAAGTAAATTTTTATTATTACATAGGAAAAAATTTATTACTATTTGTTTTTAATTGTCTGAACTAATTTTTAGAAAATAATTGTTCAAAATTAGAAAGTGATATACTTAAAAACTGAATTTGGAAATGGCTTTCTAAAATTTAGTTAATTTTACTACTTGCGAACAAAAAATAAACACACATTAAGTTCAAGTACTTTCTCGATTCAAGTTAGACACATTTTTTGAACTAAATGGGAGTAAATTATGTCCTCATTTTTTTTTTTTTTTTTGAACTAAACTTAATTTTATTACATTTGAGTATGCAATTTTCTTAAAACTAAGATGTTTTTTCTTAAAATTAATAAATTTTTATTTAATTGACTTGTTTTTTTTTTCCTAAAATCAAGAAATATTACTTAGGAAAAATATGAACTATTTCTGAGTATATAAACTATTTCGTTTTTCCTCAAACTTAGGAATCTTTATTCTTTTTAATCAAATTTTTCAAAGTTTTAATAAAATTTTACTTAAATTGAGGGCAATTTATAAACTATATGGAAATAAATGTTTGATTACATTTTAGTTCATGTCCTTTTTTTTTTTTGAGTGTACCATAATATATATTTATCTTAATTTCCATGAGTTTTTTTTAAGGATAACTGATTTCATACATTTTTTTAAACTCATTCATAGAGACAACAGATTTACTAAAATACCATTCAATTGGCAACAAATTCGTTTGTCAGCAACGAACATTTTCATGTTCTTTTAGGAAATTTTAAAAATTCAATTTATTTTAAAGGACTCTTTTTATTTTTAATGATATCCTGCGTGTCAAGATAAGAAAACTGTTGGTTACTGATAAAGTTGATCTTAGGCCACACAGATTATAAATTAGTTTCAAGGACAAATTTGTCTGGAATGTAATGAAGACTACAATTCTCAACAAGATTTTTTTTTTCAATTCATTAAGAAAAAATTTTAAAATTTATTGAATGGATAAATGAAAGAAGACGAATAAGAAGGATAGTTTTTTTAATTTTTTTTTTTATAATTTTTTATAAGAAGGATAATTTTTTTTATGACAAAGGCAACAAATTTAAACATAAGATCAAAAAATTAATGTTTTAAGTTTATATTTGAAATAAAATGATATATTTTTTACAATTTTAAAAAATCCTTTAATTCTAACCTTAAAAAATTAATTATTTAAATATAAATTTGATTAAATAAATTTTGTAACAGTTAATTTGATGACGTGTTAATGTTTGAAATTCCCCTTTTATATTTTATTATTTCTACTTAAGCGTGTCATTAGTATGCCACCATAACAATTTTATTTAACATTAAACACCTCAAGGTGTTGCCCTACACTCTCACACTTGTTGCCCTCAAAATCATATAAAACAAACCCCTGAATAGGAAGTAAATTGAGAAACGACAGCCACTTGTTGTTATCAAACAAACCCTTAAAAAAGGAAGTTGCAAGGGAAGTAAGTGGCCATTGAAACGGAACTAAGCATGCGCATAACACGCGTAAATATGACACAGCACAAGTAGAATATATATCTTGGCATCACCTTATAAGGGTAGTAAGTGTATAGAATTATTAACCCCCCCCCCCCCCCCCCCCCCCCCCCCCAAAAAAAAATGGAAGTAATAAGTTATCACTTCTAAAAAATAAGTAGCACAGATAATTATAATGAGTTATTCAAGTAGAGATACTTTTTTCAATAGCCTTTTTTTTTTGACAGATCACGTGTGAGTCGTGTCATGCTGTCATGTTTTTTTTGTTTAATATTGTTTGGCATTTCATAATGGAAAGACTTACGCTTGAACAACGTTTACAAATGTGTTTTGTGCACTTCGCTCAACTTATGGTCAACATAATCGGCCTACTGAGCTGAGCGTACTATTCGCAACGCCATCACCCATTTTAAGACCCAGCATTCATTATTGGATAATATTCGACCGAATAGAACACGTCCAGAACGCTGTGAAGAAAACATAGCGGCCGTAGCTGAGAGTGTACACGAAGACCGTGGAGAGTCGATTCGACGCTATCGTGCCATGATAACCGACTATTTGATGCCTGAAATTGAAGCTTGTGATCTCGGCGACATTTGGTTTCAACAAGACGGCGCCACTTTCCACACATCGCATCAATCAATGGATTTATTGAGAGAACACTTCGGTGAGCACATAATTTCACGTTTTGGGCCGCTCGATTGGCCACCAAGATCGTGTGATATCACACCGTTAGACTTTTTCCTGTGGAGATATGTAAAGTCTAAAGTTTATGCAGACAAACCCGCTTCGATTCAGGCCTTGGAGGAAAGCATCACGCGTGTCATTCGCCAGTTACCAATCGAAATGCTCGAACAAGTCTTCGAAAATTGGACTCAACGGATGGACCATCTGCGACGTAGCAACGGCCAACATTTGATGGACATAATCTTCAAAAAATAAATGCCAAAGAACACTCACCAAAAAAAGTCTGTAATGGCAACTGAAAATTTTGCTGTTATTATGGGAAATTCTGCTAATTTGAGTCCAGCGGTATTTTTTGCTAATCTTAGCAACACATGTCTGCTGACGTGTAGTACAATGAAATTAGTAGAAAAATTAGTAGCCGCTACTTAATTTTAGTAGACTTTTTGTAAAGTGGAATTTAAAATCTTTTTGCTTAAATCAGCAAAAAAAAATTACTAAATATTATTAATATTAGTAAAAAGCTTTGAATTTATTTTTCTTATCGAGCATCAAAAATTTTCATTATGTTTTTCTGTTTTGAAAAATATTTTGGTCAATTTTTTTTTTTTTTACTTTTAAGGTTAAATTGTAATTGTTTTTAGGGCGGATGTTTAGAACTAAAAAACCTTTTTAGTGCTATTTTAATTGGATGTCCTCTTTTTAGACATGAGTCGGTATCTTCACTTCCGATCCCTTTTTAAATATATGTAACATTTTAAGGAAATTTAAGTTTGTAGGTGTAAGTTTTAATTAGAAATAACATTTCCTTCAACATCCACTTTTTTAAAATTAGTAAAATTTTTTGCTAATTTTAGCAAATCGGTTTTCAAAAATTTGTAAAATGATTTCTGAAATTAGAAACAAAAATTTGTAAATATTCTGTAAAAATTCTTTAATTAGTAAAATGTAAATAGCAAAAAGATTTGCTAAATAATAATTTTTTACTAAAAATCAGTACAAAAATAGTAGAGTGGGATTGAAAACCGTTTACAAATTTTTCTACTAACTTTTTTTTCTGAGTGAATGTTCTTTCAAATGATAATAAACATTCCCCATTAAATTTGAAATTTCTGTGTTTTTTTTTTCTTTAAAAAAGTAGGGAACCTCAAAATGGATCACGCTTTAGATAATAAGACAAATAATAAAGATTGTACTAAAATTCTCACATATTTTTTTGGATATTTTTTTCTTTATAAAACAAATCTCTCATCTCTAAATATTTTTGTTATTTAATAAACACAAATTTTTCTTTTAAAAAAATAACTTCCTTTTTACTTTGCTATTGTTTGCAAGAAAATTGTTTAAAGTATTTCATACTATCATTTTCTCTCTTTCCTTGTATTGTATTCTTATTCTTAAAGAAAATCTTCAACAAAAGACTAGTGTTTTTGCTCTATATTTTTTTCTATTGTTGCAAAAACGTTTTGTATTTCTTTTTTCTATTCTACAAAAAAAATCCTTTGTTAATATATATTTATTACAAAATCTAATTTTAAAAATTTTGAACATGTTTAAGCATGTTTCAACATGTTTTTTCGAGCACACACATAATTGAAGCAAATGTTTATATGTTTTGTAAAACACAGCAAGTGTGGGAAAATTTTTATATTTAAAATGCGTAAAGTAGAAAAATCTTTGAAATGTAAGGTGTCCTTGAATTTAAACACATGTTCGTTTAAAGGATACAAAGAAAAATAAATATTTTAATGAGGTTTAGAACGTGAAATTTTTCAATAATTTAGGATACGGTGAATATTAATTGTAATATTGCAACAAACACAAATAAAAAGAAAATTCACAAGTATAGGGTCCGCCAAATAACTTTTTTTTTTGAAAATGCTATAAAAAAAAACTACTGAATATTTTCTCAAATTTCTTTTTTTATTTGAAAGTACAATCCTTCCGGTTATTTGAAAGTACAATCCTTCCGGAAAATAATTTAATTCAAATGGCTGCCTCGGCTGGCCATGCAGTAGCCTACACGATCGGTCCAATTTTTAAGCACATTATCGATTGTGTGCAGCTGTATTTCGCCAATGGCTTCACGAATATTGTGCTTTAAAGCGTCAATTGTCTCTGGCTTGTCGGCGTGACACTTATCTTTGACGGCACCCCACAAATAATAGTCCAACTATGTCAAATCGCAGCTCCGAGGTGGCCAAACGACATCAGCTCTGCGGCTGATAATGCGATCTTCAAAAACAGGGCGCAAAACATCGAGTGTAGCTTCGGCTGTGTGGCACGTAGCGCCGTCCTGTAGAAACCAAATGTTGCCAATATCCTCCTCTTCAATTTTTGTGAACAAAAATTCGTTCAACATGGCCCGATAACGATCGCCATTGACTGTAACGGCCACTCCTTGCTCATTTTCGAAGAAAATTAGCCCAGTTATGCCTCTGGACCAAAATCCGCACCAAACAGTGACTCGTTTTGGGTGCATCGGCTTTTCAATGTATGCGTGCGGGTTTTCTGTGCCCCAAATGCGACAATTTTGCTTGTTTACATACCCGCCAAGATCAAAATGAAATTTATCTGAAAAGATGACATTGAAAAGATGACATTCTGCAACATTACCAAGATTTTCAAAGTAATGTCGCAATATTTGCCAGCGTTGTTTAAGCGTATACACAACCATATTCGTTCAGCGGAAGGATAAAACTAATTATCTGTCAAAACAGACATGAGCTAAGTGTTACCATTCACGAAATAAGCACTAGTTGAAAAAAAAAAAAACGTTAGATGGCGGACCCTATATTTGAAAAAATATATAAAACTGTTGTAGCAGCAAATATACGAACGGTATTTTTTGGTGTTTTTTTTCTGATAACAATTTTAGAATAATGAACTCCTTAAATGGCTAAATTTTCAGTAAAAAAAATCCTCATATTATGTGGACTATATTTTGTAGAATAACTGCTTTTCCAGTTCTTTGGTTTTGAGGAATTTTAAATTCTACTAGAATACAAAGACTTATTTTCTAAGAGCCTTTTATAGAAAAACTATCGGATTTTAATGAATTTTCCCATAGAAAAAACTCAGAAAACGGTCATAATTCTGAGTATGTTTTTCTCCAGAAAAGCTACTAGATTCTGAGGACTTTTTCCTAAAGAAAAAAAAATAGTATTTAAAGACGTTTTCCTTTAGATTGTTTTCCTTCTGTTTTCTATAACTCTGAAGGTGTTTTCCATAAGAAAACTTTCAGATTCTGAGAAGTTTTGTCTGCAAAAAACCTCGAGATTCTGAAACTTTTTCTTCAAAATAATCCCATGAAATAGCTTTCAAATGCCGTCACATTCTGCAAACTCTTTCCCATAGAAAAACCTACGGATTCTGTAAAATTTTTCTTATAGGAATATATACAAATTATTGGGATTTTTTCTCAAATTATTATTTCTACATAAACGCCCTTATATTCTGGAACATTTTTCTATAGAAGAACATAATGATTTTGAAGTCTTTTAACATAAACGTTAGATTCTGAATACTTTTTCCAACAGAAAATCCTGATATTCTGAGTGTTTCTTTCTATTGAAAAACCTTAAGGGAAAATCCTAAGATTCTGAGGACTTTTTCGTATAAAAAATCCTTCAGATTCTAAGAACTTTTTTATAGAAAAAAATCCACAGATTGTTAGGACTTTTTCATATGAAAAAACCTTAAAAATTTTAGGACCTGTTGCTATAGAAATTCTGAGACCTTCTTCTGTAGAAAATTCCTTAGTTAGTTTTTCCTATAGAAACACCCTTAAAAAACTAAGAGATTTTTCCATAGAAAACCAGAGATTTGAAGCAATTTTTTTTTCTATAACCCTCAGATTGTCAAAATTTTTTTATTCAGAAAATTCTAATATTCTGAGAATTTTTCATACAGAAAGCTTTAGGATTCTGAGGAATTGTTTCTATAGAAATGCCTTAGATTCTCAGTATTTTTTCTACAGGAAAACTTTTCCCTTTACATTTTTGCTATGGAAAATGCTCATATTCTGGGAACTTGTTCTATAGAAAAGTTTTCGGATCCTAAGGACATTTTCCAATGGAAAATCCATTTTTAAGTATATTTTTCCTATAGAAAACAATCATATACAAAATGCTTTTTGTACAGAAAACCTCTCAGATTCTTAGGACTTTTTCCTGTAGAAAAATCATCAAATACTTTGAAATTGTTCTTATAGAAAAATCATCAGATACTTTGGATTGTTCCTATAGAAAAAAGTCTGCGATTCTAAGAATTTTTTGTTCCATAGTAAAATCTTCATATTCTATACTTCTGGCTGTAAAAAAACTTTTAGGTTCTAAGCATTTTTTTCTATAGAAAAAAACTTCAGATTCTGATGACTTTTTCCTATGGGAAAATCCATTAGCTTTTGGAGATTTTTCCTTATAGAAAACCCCTAAGACTTAAGCCTTTTTTGTACAGAAGATTCCTCCGATTGTGAGAACTTTTTCCTATAGAAAAACTCTCAAATTCTAGGGACATTTTCTCATAGAGAAACTCTTTGATTCTGAGGAAAAATTTTGGCTCGCTCATAAGCTAATTGATTTCGTGTGCTTTACATTATTTGTTTCATGGTTACGGTCAGTTTTGTGAAAATTACAATCATTATGTAAAGAGAATTTTATAACTGAGATAGTAAACTTTGACTCCTTGCAAAATACTCGGTGTTGAACAGGGTTCTTTTGTTGATTATATCTTATATGCCTAACTCCTCATATAAAATATTCAACTTAAGTAAATTTTAATAAAATTTTAATAACCCATAATATACAGGTTGGTTGAAAAGTTCCTGCGCTCGAAATGAAAGAATACTGTTTTTGTTACGAAATATATTTATTTATTCAATATAATCTCCTAGAAGCTCAATACACTTGTTCCAATGATCTTCCAATAATTTTATCCCATTCTTATAATGGTTTTCCGGAAGCTCTGCAAAATAACCGTCTACGGCTGCAATGGCCTCTTCATTCGACGAAAAATGCTTTCCACGAAGGAATTGTTTGAGATTTGTGAAGAGATAGTAGTCACTGGGAGCCAAATCTGGTGAATACGGTGGATGTTCAAGCAATTCGTACTTTTATTCTTTGAATTTAGCCATCGTCAAAACACTTCTGTGAGCAGGTGCATTGTCTTGATGAAAAATGATTTTTTCTTCTTTGAACCAGGTCTTTTCTCACGAATTTTTTCATCCAGCTGATCCAAAAGGGTGCAATAATATTCAGAGTTGATTGTTTTACCTTTTTGAAGATAATCAATCAACAAAATTCCTTTTGCATCCCAAAAAACTGATGCCATAACCTTCTTTGCTGATCGTTGTGACTTCACCTGTTTTGGAGCTGAACAACCAGCTTCAGTCCACTGTAAACGTTATTGTTTCAATTTAGGATCATGGTGGTAGATCCAAGTCTGATCAATAGTTATAAAACGACGCAAGAAGTCGGTTTTATTCGGCTTAAAACGCTCCAAATTACGCTGAGAAATTTGTTTAAGATCCAGTTTTTGTTGAATTGTTAATGTGTGCAGCACTAACTTTCCAAACAGTTTTTTCATACGTAATTCTTCATGTAAAATATGGAGTACTCGTTCGTCTGAGATACCTATGGCATTAGCAATTTCACGCTTAGTCAAACTTGGATCTTCACTAACCATATTATGTACCTGCTCAATGATTTCTGCTGTGGTTGCTGTTTTTGGTCGTCCTTCGCGTGGATCGTCTTTAAGGCTGGTACGACCACATTTAAATTCACCAGCCCAAAATTCAACGGTGCGTTTTGAAGGTGAGGACTCCTTATACACTTCAAACAATTGTTCATAAATTTCCATTGCTTTTAAACCCTTCAAAACAAAGAATCTAATGACTGCACGATATTCAATTTTTTCCATATTAAAAAAAATCAATGACACGTCAACTTCAAATGGCTTGTAAACAAAGAAAGAATTGACAGAATGACTTGCAACTTTGCATGTGTTCTCAGGACAGTTATACCAACTTAAGAAAAAAAAAGTTTGGAGCTAGCAGTGCCATCTCTTGGTGAGCGCAGGAACTTTTCAACCAACCTATAAATATAAATCGATAATAAAATTTAGTAAAATTAATAAAATTTAGTAAAATTTAATAAAATTTAATAGAATTTCTTAAAATTTAATGAAACTTAGTAAAATTTAATAAAAATTTGTAAAATTTAATAAAGTTTCGTAAACTTTTATAATATTTAGTCAAATTTAATAAAATTTTAGTAAACCATTAATATAAATCGATGATAAAATTTCGTAAAATTTAATAAAATTTCGTAAAATGTAATAATACTTAGATAAATTTAATAAAATTTTAGTGAACCATTAATTCAAATATAAATCGATAATAAAATTTCCTAAAATTTCCTAAAATTTAATAAAATTTAGTAAAATTTTAAAAAATTTTAAAAAATTTAGTAAAATTTAATAAAAGTTATTAAAATTTCGTAAAATATAATATTATTTAGTCAAATTTAATAAAATTTTAGTAAACCAAATCGTTAATAAAATTTAGTAAAAGTTTATAAAATTTTTATTAAAATCAGCCAATTTTTTTTACTAACTAATTTAATATTAATTTTTTGAAAAGGTTATGACTTTTTCTTTGTATTTAGATTGTAAAAAATTTAAATTTAAATAAAATTTGCACTCAATTATAAAAAATATTAAAAAAAAATTTTGGGGTTTTAAAAATTAGTAAAATATTTTGTTAAAACAAGCATCGAAAATAAGTAAAAAAAAAAATAAATTGCGATTTGTAAATTGAGAATTCCAGCAAAACCACACATTACCAAATAATGGGTAAAGTAATGTATAGCCATAGGGGTCGATGAATTACTTTACACCTTACTTCATTGATAACTTTTACAGGCGATGAGCCTCAAAGTAATGTATATACCCATTACTTTAGAGGTGATAATGTAAGGGGTTACTTATATGGTTACGAGAATGGAAAAAGTAATGTGTCTAAAAATAGATTTTTAAAAAAGAGGAATTTTTATTTAAAAAAATGATTACAAATATTTTATTTAAAATTTTTGTAATTAAAAATAATGTGGTCAAGATGGAAATGGAACCAGGGAAATCTGGTTGCCAGCCAAGAACTACCCACTGAGCTATCGACGCATATAGTATTTGATTGCTTTAAACTTAAATAAATTGTTGCGATTCGTTTTTTCGCTGGTGTTTTCAAAACAAACATACATTACCCTTTTGCTTACAAAAAAAAAAACACAAAGTAATGTATCTAAAAATAGATTTTCAAAAATATTTCAATTATTACTTTACATTTATAAATCATATATTACGTAATCCATAATGAATAACTTATTACTTTATGCTTGCAAATAATCTAAAAGGTAACGAGCTATCATTACAAGGTAACGCATGAGAATATCGCACCCATTACAAAAGTTTTGCTGGGATAGTTAGAATTATTAGTAAAAAAAATAACTTTGTACTAAAAATTAGTACAAAAACTGTAAATTATGATATAAAACTTTTTAAAAATTTTTCTAATCATTTTTTTTTATTTGATTTTAATTTAAAAATACAATAAAAAATTTTTGCAATTTTCAGAATTTTAATTTTAAGCAAATTAAGTTCGTTGCTTAAGTCTTTTTTTTTTACAGATTTACACTCACCAAAAAAAGTCTGTAATGGCAACTGAATATTTTGCTGTTATTACGGGAAATTCTGCTAATTTGAGCCCAGCGGTATTTTTTGCTAATCTTAGCAACACTTGTCTGCTGACGTGTATTACAATGAAATTGGAAGAAAAATTAGTAGCCGCTACTAAATTTTAGTAGACTTTTTGTAAAGTGGAATTTAAAATCTGTTTGTTAAAATCAGCAAAAAAAATTACTAAATTTTATTAATATTAGTAAAAAGCTTTAAATTTATTTTTCTTATCGAGTATCAAAACTTGAATATATTTTTTAAAAAGCGAATTAATCATTTTGTTTTAATTTGGTAATTTCTGTTTTCAAAAATATTTTGGTCAATTTTTTTTTTACTTTTATGGTCAAATTCTATTTGTTTTTAGGGCTGATTTTTAGAACTAAAAAAAAACTTTTTAGTGCTATTTTAAGTGGATGTCCTATATCCAGACATGAGTCGGTATATTCACTTCCGATCCCTTTTTTAATATATGTAGCATTTTAAGGCAATTTATGTTTGTAGATGTAAGTTTTAATTAGAAATAACATTTCCTTCAATATCCAATTTTTTAAAATTAGTATTTTTTTTTTGCTAATTTTAGCAAATCGGTTTTCAAAAATTTGTAAAATGATTTCTGAAATTAGCAACAAAAATTTGTAAATATACTGTAAAAATTCTGTAATTTGTAAAATGTAAATAGCAAAAAGATTTGCTAAATAATAATTTTTTACTAAAACTCAGTACAAAAATTGTAGAGTGGGATTGAAAACCGTTTACAAATTTTTCTACTAACTTTTTTTTCTGAGTGTACTAATTTGACCTAATTATTCTATATAATTTGTTAAATTTTACACCATCTACATTATAAATATTCCCCTAAATGAATTCCTTTAAAAATCCATGTCAACAGTAATAAAGAAAAATACACCATAACAATTTAATAAGTCATTTAATGCCACGCAACACTTGTCCATATCAAAACAAACCCCTAAAAAGGAAGATAGGAAGGAAGTAAGGGAAGCAACAAGTTTATTAAACAATATGACACGGAACTAAACACACGATAAACACGAGTAAAATTATAAAATAAAATAAGGGAAATAAACATGACAAGGATATAAATTTAAGGATATAACTATAAGCATATACTATGTGAAATTTAATTCTAAGGGTGGATCAAAACAATTAAGCCACCAAATACGGAAGCATGATTAACAATAATAAGGACATGATATAAGAAGTTAATTTGGAAATTATGTTAACACTGAGAAGGGTGATAAAAGATAAAAGGAATTAATTTTGAAGGAAAGGAAGTCTATAAAGGGTAAAATTTGAATAATAAGTGAATTGTCATAACCCATGTAAAAATCGAAATATATATGAACATACATGATCATACATGGGCTTGTATATGATCATACATGGGCATGCATGGTCATATACGTCCATACATGATCTCATATATGACCATATATCTTCGGATCCGAAATTTGAGGGTATATAGTGATATATGTGCATATATTATCATACATGCTCATATATTTTTCATGTATGCTCGTATATGATCATATACGTCCATATACCCTCAAATTTCAGATCCGAAGATATATGATCATATATGAGATCATGTATGGTCATATATTGAACAATGTATGGACGTATATGACCATGTATGCTCATATATATTTAGATTTTTACATGGGAAGACAAATAAAAAAAAAATATGAAAAATTATCAAGGGGAATTATAAAATTCGAGATATTTTTAAATGATCCAGATTTAATGTTTATTTGTTATAAATTCAACAAATTATCTTTCCATTTTAAGAATTATAATGTTTTTTGATTTTTATTCCTTAAAATAAACAAAATATTTTATTGTTTTAAACACGTTTTGATTGATATCTTTATTGACTTAAATATTTCCCATTTTGAAATAAGAAACATTTACAACACATGATGTTTTGTACAAGAAAAATTTTAAATTTTACTACATATTTAACAAAACAATCAACAAGTGTGCGGGAAATTTTTGTAAAACCATTTTCATATTCAGTCAAACACCTTCATTATGGCACCTAACGACACACATGTTTTAGATTTTCTTTAATTTACACTACCTGGGAAACGTCCTAAACATTTTGTAATAATCAAAAATGTGTCTGGGGAAAACACAGTGTCTTACAAACAAATCAAACACATGTTAAATTAATTATAATCAGTAGAAAATACTAAACGTGATATTTTTGTCAAAATTTAGTTTTACTAAATTTCTATTAACAATAGACTATTAGTGACCAAAATGTTATAAATTTCAGTGAAACATGTTAAAAAGGGAAAAACCAAAGGATTTAAAACAAGAAAAAAAAAGAGAAAATTTTTGAAAAAAAACCTGTACGTGACTTAAACCTCAGGTTGTTAATTTAAAGGGAAAATACGTGTAAATATTTAAACTGACCTCCAAGGTTTTGTTTAAGAAATTGATGTTACATTTCCTGGCAATTGTTTGAATAGAAAAAATATTTTATCTAATTTGATCTGCTTAAGCAAGAAAAAAAAAAGGAAAGGTATTTTAAAACTTTGTGCCAACAAAATTTTCAAAATGTTCAAGTCAATCCAAAAATTTTATTTATCAAAAATAATTTCACTTTGATGCCGCAAAACTACTAAAATGGGAAAGTGTAATTCCAAAAAATGTTATCTAAATTAAATCCTTTTGTTACAAAAACTAAATGCTTCCATTTGTTTATACTTTATTGTTTGAATTTTCTCTTAATCGATAGGTTTACAAATTTATCTTAATTGTCATTAATGAAAACCGTGACTACACAAATATAAGTTAAATCTAGATTAGATTAGATTTGGTTTGGTTGATATTTTTATTTTCATTATTCAATTCATTTTCTTTAAATAGTTCCTCTTTTTTTAATAAAATCAAATTCATTCAAAAAAATATTCTGTTGAGTCGTGATAAGACATCAGTGGTATCCTAAGAATTTGCTTAAGACAGACCACACAAAGTATTGTTTTGTTTCTGGAAACATTTCAAAATGAAATAGTTAACACTTTATTTTCAAAAAATACAAAAATTCATTAAGGAAAACTTTCTAAAAATATCTATAGAAGATATCGTTTAGTTAAGTTAAGTTGGTTGAACAAGAACAGAGGCAAGTCCATGGCGCCCAGGCTAAAAATTCTCCCTACATAATTTCGAAAAGAAGAAAGTAGGTCCCAGCCTAGAATTTTCTAGTCTTCCTGTCAGCTCAACCCAAACTAAGTACACTCACCAAAAAAAGTCTGTAATGGTAACTGAAAATTTTGCTGTTATTACGGGAAATTCTGCTAAATTGAGCCCAGCGGTATTTTTTGCTAATCTCAGCAACACATGTCTGCTGACGCGTAGTACAATGAAATTAGTAGAAAAATTAGTAGCCGCTACTAAATTTTAGTAGACTTTTTGTAAAGTGGAATTTAAAATCCGTTTGCTAAAATCAGCAAAAAAAATACTAATATTATTATATTAGTAAAAAGTTTTAAATTTATTTTGTTTATCGAGCATCAAAAATTTTAATTATATTTTTTAAAAAATATTTTATACAATATGAATTTATCATTTTGTTTTAATTTGGTAATTTCTGTTCTGAAAAATATTTTAGTAAATTTTTTTTTACTTTTAAGGTTAAATTTTAATTGATTTGACTGATTTTAAGAACTAAAAAACCTTTTTAGTGCTATTTTAAGTGGATGTCCTCTTTTAAGACATGAGTCGGTATCTTCACTTCCGATAATTTTTTTAAACCTAAGTAACATTTTAGGACAATTTAAGTTTGTATGTATAAGTTTTAATTATTTGAAATAATATTTCCTTCAATATCCACTTTTTAAAATTGGTATTTTTTTTTGCTAATTTTAGCAAATCGGTTTTCAAAAATTTGTAAAATGACTTCTGAAATTAGCAACAAAAATTTGTAAATATTCTGTAAAAATTCTGTAATTTGTAAAATGTAAATAGCAAAAATATTTGCTAAATAATAATTTTTTTACTAAAAATCAGTACAAAAATAGTAAAGTGGGATTGAAAACCGTTTACAAATTTTTCTACTAACTTTTTTTTCTGAGTGTAGGTATTGTGCCGCATTCCCATCTGGCTTGCCTTTAAAAAATACTTTGTATCACCGCTGTTAATCTCGTCGGACCACTTCTCAGTAAAACCAGATTTCATATACGAGCCGATCCAACGTATTAACCATGACGTGGGAGTCGGCATTGATGTAATATTTGCCAACAATTCGGCTATAGCCAGAAATACCCAAATGACTCGGTAGCCATACAAGACAGACCATGTTTCCCATAGAAATCTCGTTCAGTCTGCGTCTGTTCTCCTGAGTAATCTTGGATCAAGTAATGGGATATTCAAGTGCCTTAAGAGCAGACTGACTGTCAATACAAACACTGATATTCCCTCTCCCTCCATCCATTACCGATTATCCAATTCGTCACATAGAAAATTAGAAAAAATCCCAGACTGAAAGATTATTGCCTTATATCCATGGCATATATTGTAAGTACGTATTCAAATCGATCAGATACCGGATCCAGTACAGTTAGATGTACTTGAACCATTACAAATATCGGACAAAACTCCGAAAGCCTCTCAACGATAAGACCATGCCCTATGTTCCAGTCGATATGTCAGGTTTCATTCTACCGGAGTCTGCATATTAATTTGATAGCCTCGCCCTGGTTATACAAATCCAGGGGTAACAAGCTAACATAACATCAAGAGCTTCTCCAGATGTTGTACACATAGCACCGGTAATACCCACAGCAGCAGATCTTTGTAACTCTGTCTAAGTTTAGACCGAATGGTTTTCACCAGCTTCCATCGGGGCCACAGCAGCTTGTAATTTCGTACAAACTGTTCTAAATGAAACCATAATCCGCATAAGCTTGGGTGGACACACACCTAAAGCCTGAATCTCCAAAGTGAGTCGACCTCGACAAACCACAGTAGTGGGAAGAGTATTTGGAGGCATTCTCTGCCGACCTCAAGTGTGAAATTGTGCCCTACTTACGAGGGTGGGTCAATAAGTCCGTGACTTCTTGAATGAAACACAGTTTTTTTTTTTGCACAAAAAAAACATTTTTCAACATAATCTCCTTTTAGCTCAATACAGTTAGTCCAACGTTTCTTAATTTTTTTTGTATCCCTTCCAAAAAAAATAGGATTTTTCGAGGACCATAAAATAGGCATTTGTTGGATCAATAATTTCATCGTTGGAGCTAAATTTCTTTCCACCGAGCCGTTTCTTTAGGTTTGGAAATAGGAAATAGTCACTGATGGCTGAATCCGGAGAATTTGGCGAATGAGGGCGCAATTCGTAGTCTACTTCATGGATTTTTGACATGGAAACTAAGCTGTTACACGATTCCGTTGGTGGTTGATTGTGAGCAAACGCGGCAGCCATCTTGCGGAAAGCTTTCTCATACCCAAGTGATTGTTCAAAATTGAAACCACTGAGCCATGTGAGATACCTATGTGTTCCACAATCTATTGCACATTCAATCTCCGATCGACCAACACCATATCGTGAATTTTTTCAATCCACGGCGTTGTATGTTTTGAACAGCTGTTAAACGCAAAGTAAATGACGGAACTTGCTCAAAATTTGACAGTAGTCTATTAACAGGTGATACTTGATGGGAGCAGTGTTGCATTTCATATAACTACGAGGGAAGTTCGAAAAGTCACGGACTTATTGACCCGCCCTCGTACTTTTAGATAACATAAGGTGACATACAGTGAATACATTTAACAATAATTGTATCCACTCCCTGCGCCTCAGCCAAAGACTTCATAGAGTCAGAATAAATTTCTTCACCAATCGTTCGAGACTTTTGAGTAGTCTTCCTTCCCAGGTTTGAGAATGAAAACCACCTGGACATCGCATCAGTATGACGGAACATATCCATGGACCAAGTTGGCCAAAAAGACAGGTTTCAGAGCATTAACCAAGATATATCTGCCCCTGTTTAGCATTATGGGATATAAACCATTAGGTCCTAGGAATAGAAAGATACTAAAGGAAGAAACGGCGTATCAGTCAGCCATTCAATAATGTACGAGTACTTTACTGGCGCCGCCACTTTGCATTCTGGAAAGTGCGTGGACATCAGAATATAATTGAGTTTTCTTTGGTTGTTCTTGAATGTTACACCAGGTTTTTTAAGAGAGTCAAGCTTGTCGTACTATATTTCTGAAAGATCTTGCAGATTCTAGATGTCTCTCTCGTACCTCTTCACAAAAAATGCTATAAAAATTCAGTTTGGCTTGACGTACTTTCTTCTTATATTTTTTAGGTATTATAAGGTAATTGTTTCAGTTAGCGTCCTCTCCACATATTAGGACTCTATTTAAAAGATTCCTGGAACTTTTCGTAAGCTTTCCAAGTTCCACCGGAGAGCAAAGGAGCCAGGTCTGGTAACTTAACTGGAATTATCAAGCCAAAATTGTTGTCCTTCGCGTACCGAATGACTTTCCTTAACTCCCCAGAAGATAGAGGATAAAGCGAGTCATAGATCAATACGATAGTAGTTTCTACCAGTACAGCCTCCCTGCGATAACGCAAACTTATCGCAGCGATGTCCTTGTAGCAAAATTACCTTAACACCGATGATTCGATTGTCCTTGGGGCAATCATGCAGGGCCTGGCCAATCAGATCTAATGTCAAACAAGGTTGATCCCCATTTTATCAGAATTGTCTATCAAAAGCCCCTTCGGTGTTCCCATAGCACTTAACCCCACCGAAATAAAATAACATAACAGGTCTATAAACTTAAAAGCTTCAACAAGATCGCCAACACTCCATCAGATGACACGGTGTTGACAGAATTACAGTGTTGCCATACTGTAAGCCCTTCATCTTTTACCACCTTTCATCTTTCCTTAATCCGTCCAAGATTCAAATAGGGACGCATTCCATACTTTGAATTAATGACTTTCAATGACTTTAAATCCACTCCTACTACAGAAAGATAGTCAATTTGACTTCTTTCTCAGTTTTTGGTTTCCAAATCCTCGTTCCTACCGAATATACGTTATCAATAAACTTAAAATTCTCACTGTAATCTCTAGAATTAGGATGTTTTGAGAAAAAAAAAGTTTTCAGTTCATCAGCTCTTGTATGTTTTATATAAATTAACATTATTATTGCTTTAAGATTCAGAATTTTCTTTGTCACATACTAACATGTGCTATTTTAAAGACACCTTGAAAGTGGGAATATTTCTTTAGGCACTACAGGTTGGTTGAAAAGTTCCTGCGCTCACCAAGAAATGGCACTGCTAGCTCCAAACTTTTTTTTCTCAAGTTGGTATAACTGTCTTCAGAACACATGCAAAGTTGCAAGTCATTCTGTCAATTCTTTCTTTGATTACAAGCCATTTGAAGTTGACGTGTCATTGATTTTTTTTAATATGGAAAAAATTTAATATCGTGCAGTCATTAGATTCTTTGTTTTGAAGGGTTTAAAAGCAAAGGAAATTTATGAACAAATGTTAGAAGTGTATAAGGAGTCCTCACCTTCAAAACGCACCGTTGAATTTTGGGCTGGTGAATTTAAACGTGGTCGTACTAGCCTTAAAGACGATCCACGCGAAGGACGACCAAAAACTGCAACCACAGCAGAAATCATTGAGAACGTACATAATATGGTTAGTGAAGATCCAAGTTTGACTAAGCGTGAAATTGCTAATGCCATAGGCATCTCAGACAAACGAGTACTCCATATTTTACATAAAGAATTACGTATAAAAAAAACTGTTTGGAAAGTTAGTGCCGAACACATTAACAATTCAACAAAAACTGGATCGAAAACAAATTTCTCAGCGTAATTTGGAGCGTTTTAAGCCGAATAAAACCGACTTCTTGCGTCGTTTTATAACTATAGATGTGACTTGGATCTACCACCATGATCCTAAATTGAAACAAGAACGTGTACAGTGGACTGAAGCTGGTTGTTCAGCTCCAAAGCAGGTGAAGTCACAACGATCAGCAAAGAAGTTTATGGCATCAGTTTTTTGGGATGCAAATGAAATTTTGTTGATTGATTGTCTTCAGAAAGATTAAACAATCAACTCTGAATATTATTGCAGCCTTTTGGATCAGCTGGATGAAAAAATTCGTGAGAAAAGACCTGGTTTAAAGAAGAAAAAAATCATTTTTCATCAAGACAATGCACCTGCTCACAAAAGTGTTTTGAGGATGGCTAAATTCAAAGAATTAAAGTACGAATTGCTTGAACATCCACCGTATTGACCAGATTTGGCTCCCAGTGACTACTATCTCTTCAGAAATCTCAAACAATTCCTTCGTGGAAAGCATTTTTCGTCGAATGAAGGGGGCATAGCAGCCGTAGACGGTTTTTTTGAAGAGCTTCCGGAAAACCATTATAAAGATGAGATAAAATTATTGGAAGATCATTGGAACAAGTGTATTGAGCTTCTAGGAGATTATATTGAATAAAAAAATATATTTCGTAACAAAAACAGTATTCTTTCATTTCGAGCGCAGGAACTTTTCAACCAACCTGTATTTTAAAATAAATTTTCCACACTTGCTGTATTTTCTAAACCTGTGATGTTACAGGACTTTAACATGTGTGTCCCCTCTTAACATGTTTAAATATAATTTAGGAAGTAATGATCATATTTTTATTTTAAATAATTTAAGGACATCTTATTGTGCAAAAGATTTCTAAACAGTTTCCAAATAAGAAAAAAATTATGGAGTAAAATCATAAACCATTTAGTTTCAAGGTTTCGTAATACATTATAAAATAATGACATTTTTTTTACAATAATTTCAACCAGAAAATGTGAGAATTTTATTCACGTCCTAATAAACAGTTGTTATAATAAATGCTTCTTTTTATCATTGTGTCATCTCATAGCTTCCTTTTCTGGGAGTATGTACTTCTATTTATTACCCTTGTATTATAAACATGCCATAAGATCTCTCTTTAAGCGTGTTATACGCATGCTTAGTTCCGTTTCAATAGCCACTTACTTCCCATTGAACTTCCTATTTTAGGGGTTTGTTTTTTTTTTTTTTTTTTTTTTTTTAAAGAAGAGCGAAGCAACAAGTTGCTGTCGTTAGTCAATTTACTTCCTATTTAGGGATTTGTTTATATAAATTTGTTTACAAGAAGTGTTTATTAGAAACAATTTAAGGTGTCAAGTGACATATTAAATTATGATGGTGACATCGCATGACACGGAGATCGTATAGTTATTGTAACTTTATATATTTATAATTTTTTTTTTTTTTATTTTTTTTTATCAGGCTCAAGATCATAATTTTTAATGTTACTAACGAATAGTAAACACTAATTTATTTTATTAAATGGAAAAAATTGTAAGGATCAGCGCTAGAGGGAGTGCACACTTTCGACCCGAACGACCAGGTCATCTTCAGCCTCCTTCTGAACCACCCAACACAAATAACTTATGGTTTTGAACAGGCATTTATATCACACACTCTAAGGAAAATGACTATGTGAAATTAAATTTTTTCATTAGTGAATGATTACCCGTACAAATGAGCTTTTTCCATCTATTTATAGAATACCCTTTGGCAATCATCCTCGATTCTCGAAGCACAAATTGACAGGGTTGCCATTCCAATTGTTAATGTTTCCATTTCTGGGAACGAATTGGGAATCTGGCATACTAATATTTTTCACGTCACAACATATTTAAGTGTTGTTTGTTATATTAGATTATATATTGTAACTAATTAGAATAATAGCTAAATCCCTTATAAAAGGCATTCCTAATACCTTATGATGGATGCCGTTTATTTTCCAGCTGAAATATATATCTCAGTTGTCCATAAATGTCAAAGGTCTGCTTACTTAGAAGTAAAAACGACGAGAACAAGTAAAAGCATTTAATTCAGTTTTAGATTAGGTAGGAAAAGTGGAAGCGGAGGAGAATATGCTCTTCACAAACGATCATAGAACGTACACCAAGCAATGGGTATACACTTAAGCTCGAAAACCAGTTTGTTGTGAGCTCTCATAATGGTTGGAACTTACCGGACCACTGGTTTACCTAAAACACTCGCCAGTTTTCTGACCACCTTTCTTAAAAAAGCCCAGGCAGGTTTTCAATTATACCAATAATTTTTCCCTCCACCAAGTAAAACAATGTTTTGACTTTACACAAAAATGTTTTAACTTTACACAAAAATGTTTTAACTTTACACAAAAATGTTTTAACTTTACACAAAACTTTGTGTAAAGTCGAAATATTGCGTAAAATTAAAGGTGTTGCTCAGTAAGATTTGTTTATATGTTGTATTATCAGAATTTGAATGATAATTAAAATTTAAGCTTATACATCCTGTGTCTATTATATTTTGCCAAATCTCTAACCAAATAATACAAAAAAATAAATCAAGTGTTTTTTTATTGGTTTTTTTTTTAGAATTTTTAATCGTAATCTTGATGGTATTGATTGACTATTTTCTCATACTGAATGCAGAAATTGCAGACTCTAAAGGCAGAATTCAAGGTAAGTTGAAAACAATTTATAACTATTGTTCGATTGTTGGGAACTGAATTTTACCGCTTAACCGGAATTAAAGTAGTTGTCACATTTAAAATAGTGCTTAAACTTTTTCCTACGGTCTAATTGTATAAATATTCTTAAAATATATCAAAACACCCCATTAAAAATGTGTCTTTAGTATAAAAGAAATCAGTGATTTTGTCTTTAATTATAAAAATTAAATATTTGCCTTACAAGTTTATTTTGTTTTGTCTGAGAATTAAGTAGGAAAAACACACACTCTAACTTTGTGAATTGGTGGTTCTAAAGCCTTCTTCGAAGCATCACAGAAGGAACTGATTCGTCAACACGTTGCTATGTTCCATTTTTTTTTAAAGAACTATTTTCCGACTATTTTCCTTAAGGATAGCCCGGTACTGTTCTTAGGGTTAAAATTTGCCAACTCTGGAGGTTTCTCTACTGATTGTCGCTCACATTTGGGGCACCACACTGGTGCTGCGTAATTTACCATTGACTGGCCAATCCTGTTATACGTAGCCAACAAATTTTCGTTGTTCTTACCCCAACACATTTTTGAAGTGTCGAAAGAAGCATTCAAGTGTTTAGGTTTTTTTAAAACGGTGCAAGAAGTACTTCACCCCATCCGATCTTCTTACTATCTATCCCACCTATATCCGGCCAAAATTGGAGTATAACTCCCATATATGGGCAGGTGCTTCAAGGTCTATTTTGGAACTTTTGGACCGTGTTCAAAGAAGAGCTTCGCCGCTTATCAATGACAGTAGGATATCATTGGAGCATCGACGCAATGTAGGCTGTGTGACACTGTTCTATCGATCCTACCATGGGATATGCTCTGTTGAGATAAGTGAACTTATCCCTCGGGCCCGGGTTTTTGTCCGGAATACTCGCTTGTCTAGTAGAGAACATCCCTTAGTGGTCGATTGTCCAGTGAACCGCACAGCACATTACAGGGAAAATTCGTTCATAAGTCGGACTAATCGTATGTGGAATAAACTCCCCGCAGAGGTCTTCCCTGACAACTATAATATAGGGAAATTCAAGTCTAATATTCAAAAACACTAATCACTCTTTCCTCCTCCTTATAACCTATTTTCCTGACATCAACACATGCACTGCACTCATAGTGGGCAACCCCTGAGTGTTGACATATAAAAAAAAGTGCTGCTGTCTAGAAATTTCAGGACCTTGTTTCTACTTCGTAACTTGTAGCATGTTGCAGTGGCATGCGCTAAGGAGAAGTGGATACTTTGGAATGTAACCCCGAGTATTTTAGGGTGTTGTACAGTCGGAATTTTGACATTATCGATTTTTATATCCATTTCCAGCTCACTCACTTCCTTCATCCATGTGAAAAAGAGTGTCGCTAATGATTTTCTGAGGACCGCAAGCTTTCCTCCGACAGTGAAAAAGTTGGTAAGGTCTTGGAGATACTTGTTGACTCTGTACGCACAAATTGTTAATTCCAGGGCCACTCGCCATAAGTCATCAGCATACGATATTATTTTCACACCATTTGGTGCTGCTTGGATTTTCGAAAGTTAAACCAGATCGGGGAGAGAATATCACCTTGTGGGACTCCTTGTTAAAATCTACAGGGTTTCGACTTCTTATTTCTAAACTCCAAACATGTAGTTCACTATTCACCATTTCTTGATGTAGGACAGATTGGAACTCTTAATATCTTTGGAGAGAGTAGCGTGATTTACCACACACATGGTTTCCTCTGGTTCAAACCATGGCAAAAATATGTGTGATGATAGTTAGAGTTGGTGTAGAGCTATGATTTTCGGAATTCATGCTGATGTGCTGCTTGAGGTAGGAAAATTGCCTCAAGTATTTAAGCAGACGGTGACAGAAAGCTGATTGGTCTGTATGAGACGGTGACAGAAAGCTGATTGGTCTGTATGTATGAGTACAAGGTGGCGCAAAAGTAATCCTCCTATCAGAAAATGCTATAAATTTTGCGATTCGCCCCTAATGTCAGTTCTGTTTTGACATTTGTGAAGTAAACACATGCGAAATACACGTTAATAAACAATGTTACGCTACACTGCTCCAGAATGCGGAATATTGGTGACTATTTGTTTGAGCAATAATGAAGATGATTTTTCATCAAAAATAATCATGAGTGATGAGGCCCATTTCCATCTTAGCGGGTACGTAAATAAGCAAAATTTACGCTTCTGGGGCACTGAAAATCCGCGTGTAACCCACGAAGAGCCATTACACTCGCTCAAAGTCACTGTATGGTGTGCTGTTTTCGCTGGAGGAGTCATCGGACCTTTTTTCTTCGAAGACGTCGCGGGCCAAACGGTTACTGTGAATGGTGAGCGCTACAGAGAAATGATCAACGAGTTCTTTTTGCCGCAACTTGATGAATTGGGATTGGAAAACATGTGGTTCCAACAGGACGGTGCAACGCCACACACTGCACGTGCCACAACCGATATGCTGAAGGATGCATTTCCCGGGCGCCTAATCTCCCGTTTTGGCGATTTGCACTGGCCAGCAAGATCGCCTGATTTGACCGCTCCAGACTTTTTTTGTTGGGCTTTTTGAAGACGCGGGTTTATGTCAACAAGCCTCAGACTCTTGCAGCTCTTAAAGACAATATCCGTCAAGAATGTGAGGACCTATCGCCGAAAGTTTTGGCCAAAGTGATGGAAAATGCCATAAAAAGGGCTCAAATGACAATCAACTGTGGCGGCGGCCATTTACATGACATCATATTCTCGACTTGATGTAAAAAAAATTAAAAGACCAAATAAAAATAATCCACAAGAAGAATCAAAGTTTTTCATTTTTTTTTTTAAATTACAGCCAAAAAACATCGGAAGGTTATTTTTGCGCCACCCTGTATAGGTACCACTCTTACCATTTTCCAGACCTCCAGGCTAAAAATTAGAGCGGAAAGAGACAAGGAGGTTCCGTCTGGGCCAAACGCCCAGACTTCGCTTGACGTGAAAGCTGGTGAAATTTCATTGACTGGTTGATCATGGATTTTTCTCATGATGCTTTATTTTGCGTTCTTTCTCTGGGTGCTATATAAACTCCCGGCCAAAAAGGCTCGCGCACCTATTAGGGTGTAATATAGGGTTGTTGCGAAATGATATTGTGAGCCTTTCAACTTGTTTAGTCGGATTTGAAATACCGTAGCTTACTCGCTCCGGAGAATTGGTTGAATTTCATCAAGTGATCCACCTATATGCTTCGCTTGTAATTGTTCAACAACTTGCTGATTTCTCGGTTTAGTTGGCTGATCCTGAGAGCATTACAAGTTTCGTAATGCTCAGCTGCAAGCTCCGCTGCTTCTGGGAAGTTTGATCTTACGTTTTAGATTCTACCAGCGGGGACAAAGTGAGCGGCTACTGTTGTGACAATTATGCAAAACGATTATTTTCTGTTCCTGCGTGTGAGGGGCCGGCCGATCCCTGATAAGGAAGTTTGTGCATTCTTCTAAGCCTACACAATATCACCCATTGCATATGATCTCTGGTATAATGTTCTGGTGGGATGTAGCAGGTTTTGGTAAACTGAACCAAGGACCATGGTCCGGGGTTAATTTCAATTCCTGCACATTTTAGTGAACATAACAGGAGACTTACACAACCAAATGTTAAATAACTGAAATGTGTGGCCATAGAATACGAATATTTTT
Source organism: Eustalomyia histrio (assembly GCA_949748255.1). Lineage (NCBI taxonomy): Eukaryota > Metazoa > Arthropoda > Insecta > Diptera > Anthomyiidae > Eustalomyia > Eustalomyia histrio. Next base: position 131,240,764 of record OX456524.1, read on the forward strand.
AGTAGCTGGTTAATTTTCATTGTATGTTCATTTTTAAGATTTGCAATTTCGCGGAAACTGATTTTAACTTATATTACTAACACTTATAAAGCACCGTCCTTTCTTACATTTCTTAGGGGTAGTTTAATTATCAGCACTAACAAGCTCTCCTCTCAGATTTACATTAAGATAGACGAGACTCCATTAGGGGTTTTTCTTTTTTTATCTAAGCCACTTGAGTAAATAGAAATCACTTTAAGCTGACTATAAAACTGACCCATAATAAGTTAAACCTTAAAGTTTTATTTTAAACCTTCCTTAAAGACCTACAAATTATGAGCCTTTCCTGCCATAATTATTAAGCCGATTTATTGTTTATTTTGTATTTACTCAAAATCTTACAAAATACCACACATATGATATTTTATATTTTAAACAATACACATTTATAATCTTTCCATAAATATAACATTGGTATGTTATTTTAAGAGATTGTTTGGGAGGAAATAATATATTTAAAGAAGGAAGTTGTGTATTTTTCTTTTTATTAAAGATCACATAAAATATGACTTAATGTTTAGAGTTAAAGGAAGGATTATAATAGAGGTGGAAATGGGGAACAGAGTGTATAGAATATATTTTAAAAAATTTGTTTAATTCTTAGAATTCCTTCTAATGAAACTAAGGTAAACCTAAATATTTGTCTAGAAGAAATTTAGGAATTTGTTTTATATCGCTTTGGAGGGTAATTCGCTGGATAGGAAAGAACTTAAAGAAATTCCTGTTTAAGATATTCTTATGAGGTTAAAATTTAACTTTTGTGTTATTTTTTAATCGCGTTAAACATGTTGAAAAACTTGTAAAAGCTTAATACTTTGTCTACAAGTTTGTTGCTTAAGTCTTTTGTTTTTGAGTAATTATTTTAAATTATAAAATTTATAGCCGTAATAGCAAAAACATGGTAATGGCATATTGTTACTTTATACATTACTTTGTAATGAGTACTCCTTACATTCAGCATTATTTTTAAAATAAAAATAATGTATTACCTATAACATGTTAGTTATTTTATTATTTTGAATTAAATAATAATAAGATGCCTGTAATGGCTTACATTTTCTATTATTTTAATATAAATAATAATGAGTCATTGTTAATTGCTTAAATAACTTTATTTATTAATTTGTATTTTATTAATTTATGAATTATAAAAGTGTTTAATAAAACAAATTATCAAGTAAGGGAACAGGAAAAAGCCTGCAAATTAATTTAGAGTAGTGTCGAATTAATTTATTTTAACTTATTTGTGTTATGATACATTTTATATTTTAAATATGACAAAAAATTTAAAACATCTTAGGGAAAAAATCGAGTTTTAACAGTAGTTCCGAAATATCCTTTTTATAAAATATTTGAAAATTGTAAAAAGATTGAAAATTTTGGAAACAAAATTTGGGATCAGGAGAAGAAAATCAAATAAAAATTACTTGAATTTCAAAGCGAATAAAAAATGTTTAAAACTGAGCAAAAACTTCCTCTTTTTGACTTTTGACGACCAATGGAATACATATGTATGTCCCAAATTGTATCAGTATCCTGTAATAAATAAAGTGAACCAATTCCAATTATCTCGATGTTTCTAAAAACTATTGATCACCTGTGTTGTCCAATAGGATTCGAGAAAATGTGTTCCAAAAATTATGCAAAAAAATATATTTTTTTATGAATTTGTGGTGATCCTATTGGCTCCGAGACCATATTGATCCAAATAGTTAGTATTGTGTGAAATCAACAATTATCATCTGTCGATACAAGCCACATTTAAGAACATCGGTTAAAAAATGTGTCAAATACGACAAAAACTAAAAATGGGACATTTATCAACCATTGGCCGTCAAAGGGTTAATTTATATATTTGCATTTGAAAAAAAAAAACAGATTAGAAATTGGGATTCACAACACTGCATCGCATTACCTTGTCGCTTAGTCAAAGTTAATTTAGGATTGGTTACTAGGAGTTTAAAAATAATGCGTTACTCAATTTCTTCCAGAAAAATAAATAATAATTGGTTATTAGTAACCAATTATTAATATGCGTACGCGTAACCCATTATTCTTTAATTTTTCGTAAGCAGAACACCTTACCTTTTGGGACATCCCATATAAAAAAAGTTAGAATTATAATATAAAGGGTAAACGTGAAAACTTTGGAGTTTAGATTACTAGACTCATTACTCCCCTGAGATGCTTAGGGGAAAGCAAAAAATCTTAAACTTTTTCATCTTTACAGACTTGCGGGAAATATTTTGTTAAACTTTGTTAATTTTTTTTGTGCCGCTAATATATGTAAAAAAATGATTAAAAATTAATTAAATTTACAAATTCAAAGCACCGGCTGGTAATTTAAAATTTATTACTTAAAAAATTTTAATTGCATCAGTTTTTTAACAATTTAGTTATTAGACACTTAGGGGCATCGGCGTTAAGTCGTTAAATTGATTTAAATTCTTCAAAGATAATTGTAGGAAAATTTTAATGACATTCCAAAATTTTCAATTATTTTATACACGTTTCTTGACAAAACCTTAAAAATATTTTTGTTAAATTTGTATAAACAAGAATTTTTTTTTTTATTAGTTTTCAAAATAAAATCTTTGATTTTATAAAAATCTCACGTTTTATTATTAGAATTTTTTTGTTTTTAACAGTTATTTGAAAATTTCAAAAGTCAATAGCAAGTTTTTTGTAACAATTAACAATTAACAATTACCTTATTTCCTTTCTTAACAAAATTTATTCTAACCATAATATTTATGTTTGAAAAACGTGTTGCTAACAATAGATTGAATGACAAAATTTTGAAATAACCAAAAAAATCAATAAGAACTTGTAAATATTTTCTATTGTAAACAATATTTTCTCAAGGAAGTGTATACAATTAGGATAAATATACAATGACAATTGTAATCTAGAAACCTAAAAAAAGGAAGTTATTTGTTAAATCCCAAAAATTTTTAACCAAGTGATTCTGTAAATTTCAAATAAGCCGCCTGTGTTACGTTATATATGTTCTAAATTGAAAACGTGAGATTTTATTTCTCCTCAAAATTCTTTAATTTCCAAAACCAATGACATTTCTTATTTTTCTTAATTTAAGTACCTTTAAGAAAAATTAAGTAAATATTTGCTTAGAAAAAGTATTTCAAATTTTTATAGTAGCTAGATTTTTTTAATTGTTCTCCTCATGTTCCGTTTTAGGGAGCTGCTTGTATTTACCAACCCTTAACTTTGTTTCCTTTTTGATTTCATGTTTGTCTTACTTCCTTACGGAAATATGTTTATCTTAAGATGTTGTTTCTAAGCGTGTTAAACACGCTTTGTCTTTAAGACACTTATACTTCTACTTTAGGGATCATCACTTTTACATTTGCTGGATTTTTGTTGGTTGCTTCGACTAATGTCTCAGATACAAAAATTTCTAAAAGCTATGTGAAAATCTAATTACACTGTCCAACAAATTAAGACTTTTTGAATGGAACAGAATAGCGACCCCATAATTCTGAAAGGGTATGTTGAGTAGATCATTGTTGTAGAACAAACTTATGGTCCAGCACGTCTGAGTTTTTTTTTTTACAGTGGGTCAAAGTTTTCATTTTTTGGTCGAAGGGAGCATTATACTATATGAAAAAAATGCTGAAAGTTAATGTCTGAGAGAATTCTTATGGTCAGAGTTGTATTGTGGAATTGTATGAGGATTATTTTTGTGGAAGATCTTAACCCTCTAACTGGTCTCTTTATGGGTCAATTTGACCCTTTTTTCAAGAAAATCAAAAAATATCCATTAAAAAAGGACATTTAAGGATTAAAATATTCTACGAAAATGTTTGCCGGAAAATTTCAGTGGGGGTCACCAAAGACACCAATGTTGTAAATAAAGCTCTTAAAGCTTAATTAGTAAAATTATACACCAACATATACAAAACAGGTAAAAACGGCGTCAAGTTCGGCCGGGCCAAACACTGAGTTCTCGCATCTAGTCAGCTGTGACTTACAAATCGGGTGTGATATTTATTAAAATTAATAATAAAAAATAAAAGAAAAAATTCAAGCATAATTGAGCTACTAAGCAGTACATATCGGGTGTGATTTTTACTAAAATTAATATAAAAAAAAAGAAAAATTAAAGCTTAAATAAGCATGGCGGATTGTGTTTGCAAATTAAGAGATTGGTTTTGTTTTATTTGTGGACATTTTACGCACCATCAAAGCAGAAGATATTCCTTACAATTGAAGAACCATATTTTCTTTTCTTTGGAATACGATTTTTATCTGAAGCTTGGATACCAAAAACCGTATGTACTACTTGCGAAAGTGGTCTTTTGACCTGGTACAAAGGTGGTACTAAGGCGCTGCCATTTTCTGCGCCTATTACATGGATTGAACCTGAAGATCACAAATCAGATACATGCTATTTCTGCGTAAATTACAAATTTGGTAGAAGCCAAAGGCACTACGCGATAATGACATACGAAGCAACAAATAATGTCATTTTACCAGAAGTGCGCTGTGAAGGTGTTCCGGTGCCTCAACCGCCTACACATACATTTTCGGCCAATATGACAGTCGCCAATACAGAAATAACAGCGGCGGTTGAAAACATATCAGATATAAGTTACTTGCCTCTTGATGGTTTAAACATATGTCCTAATTTGATAGACCAAGCTTATTTTGAAGATATTGTAAGAGATTTAGGACTAACAAAAGAGAAAGCTGAAATATTATGTTTCAGATTGAAAAACGGGAATTTGATAAAAGCCGATGTAAAAGTTACATTTCCAAGAAAAAGACACGCCGATCTGGAAAGTTATTTTAAAAAATCAGAAGAACTTGTATACTGTTGCAGTATTGAAGAGGTTCTAAAATATCTAAAGCTTCCACTGGACTCTTCCGCTTGGCGACTATTTATAGATAGTTCAAAACACAGCTTAAAAGCAGTTTTACTGCACAATGGAAATCAGTATCCATCAATACCGGTTGCGTATTCCACAAAAAAGGAGGAAACATACGCAAATATTTCAAATCTCTTAAATAACTTCAAAATGTTTGCAATATTGACTGGAATGCAAACAGGATACACAAAATATATGTGGTTTCTTTGTAAAGAGCTTTATTTACAACATTGGTGTCTTTGGTGACCCCCACTGAAATTTTCCGGCAAACATTTTCGTAGAGTATTTTAATCCTTAAATGCCCTTTTTTAAAGGATATTTTTTGATTTTCTCGAAAAAAGGGTCAAATTGACCCATAAAGACACCAGTTAGAGGGTTAAGATCTTCCACAAAAATAATCCTTATACAATTCCACAATACAACTCTGACCATAAGAATTCTCTCAGACATTAACTTACAGCTTTTTTTTTCATATAGTATAATGCTCCCATCGACCGAAAAATGAAAACTTTGACCTACTGTAAAAAAATACTCAGACGTGCTGTACCATAAGTTTGTTCTACAAAAATGATCTACTCAACATACCCTTTCAGAATTTTAGGGTCGCTATTCTGTTCCAAAAATGCTGTTGGACAGTGTTATGTATATATGAACATACATGATCATACATGGGATTCCATATGATCATACATGTCTTTATATGATCATATAAGTCCATACATAGTTCAATATATGACCATACATGATCTCATATCTAACAATATATCTTCGGATCCGAAGTTTAAGGGTATCCAAAGACTGAAATAAATAAATATATCCGTATATTTTCATATATGATTATATAAACTCATATATTATTCTCGTATGCTCATGTATGATCATAAATCAGCATATACGGCCATATAATTTCCGATGCGAAGATATATGAAATCATATGACATCATGTATGGCCATATATTAAACAATGCATGGAGGCATATGATCATGTATGCCCATGTATGAACATATACCAGCCCATGTATTCCCATGTATGTTTATATATATATATTTCGATTTTTACATGAAAATCTATAAATTTTTTTTTAAACATTTGAATTGAAAATTTAAAATTGTTGATTGTGAGTTAAGTAGAGATATTTACAATTGGCATTTCGGCACGAAGAATGTTAATGAAAGTCGTAGCGGACCAGAAAATGTTTCTGTGTATTCTCCATGATTATTAAAATAAAAAAATAGGACAAATTTTTTCTATCCAAACTAAAATAACTTTTTCTTTTTTCATAAAATTTATATATTTCTTAACATATGAAAATTTTAAAAATTATTAAACAACAAAAACTATTCACTAGAACTAGAAACCAGACATTAAAAATAAACTTGGAGCAAATTTTCAAGCCAGTAAACAAAAGACCCAGCAAAAACACACCTTACCAAATAATGAGTCTAGTAATCTAAACCCCAAGGTTTTCACGTATTACTCTTTGACACTTTAATGCATTATTTTTTAACTCCTGGTAACCAATTATAATTTAACTTTGAGTAAGGGACAATGTAATGCGATGCAGTGTTGTGAATCCCAATTTCTAATCTGCTTTTTTTTCAAATGGAAATATATAAATTAACCCTGTCACGGCCAATGGTTGATAAATGTCCCATTTTTAGTTTTTCTCGTATTTGGTCCATTTGGCACCGATTTTCTTAAATGCGGCTTGTATCGACAGATGATAGTTGTTACTTTCACACAAAAATAACTATTTGGATCGATATGGTCTCAGAGTCAATAGGATCACCACAAATTCATACAAAAATATATATTTTTGCTTAATTTTTGGAACACATTTTCTCGAATCATCCATTCCTTTAATTTTTAGAAACATCAATATATTTGGAATTGCTTCACTTCATTTGATACAGGATACTGATACGATTTGGGACATACATATGTATCCCATGCGGCGTCAAAGGTCGAAAAGGATACTTTTTGCTCGGTTTTAAACATTTTTTATTCGCATTGAAATTCAAGTAATTTTCATTTTATTTGATTTTTATAGATTTTTTTCTCCTTATTCCAAATTTGGTCTCCAAAATTTTTAATCTCTTTACAATTTTGAAAAATTTTATAAAAAGGATATTTCGTTAAAGTTACAGTTAAAACTCGATTTTTGCCCCAAGATGTTTTAAAATTTTTGTCATATTTGTGATCTGAATACTAAAATTAATTATATTAGATGTGTCATAGCACAAATAAGTTAAAATAAATTAATTCGAAACTTCTCTAAACTAATCTGTAGGCTTTTCCCTGTTTACTTACATGATAATTTATTTTATTAAACACTTTTAATTCATAAATTAATAAAATACACATTAATAAATAAAGTTATTTAAACAATTAACAATTAAAATACTAGAAAAGGTAAGCCATTACAGGTAACTTATTATTATTTAATTCAAAATAATAAAATAAATTACATATAGGTAATACAATATTTTTATTTTGAAAATAATGCTGAGTACTAATTACAAAGTAATGCTATGTTATTACCTTGTTTTTGCTGGGGACTTAAGAAAGAAACTTAATATCCCAGCAAAACCACACATTACCAAATAATGGGTAAAGTAATGTATAGCCATAGGGGTCGATGAATTACTTTACACCTTACTTCATTGATAAATTTTACAGGCGATGAGCCTCAAAGTAATGTATATACCCATTACTTTAGAGGTGATAATGTAAGGGGTTACTTATATGGTTACGAGAATGGAAAAAGTAATGTGTCTAAAAATAGATTTTTAAAAAAGAGGAATTTTTATTAAAAAAAAAATTATTACAAATATTTTAAACGTTATTAAAAATAATGTGGTCATGATGGGAATCGAAACAGGGAACTCTGGTTGCCAGCCAAGGACTCTACCCACTGAGCTATCGACGCATATAGTATTTGATTGCTTTAAACTTAAATGAATTGTTGCGCTTCGTTTGTTCGCTAGTGTTATCAAACCAAACACACATTACCCTTTTGCTTACAAAAAAACACAAAGTAATGTATCTAAAAAAAGATTTTCAAAAATATTTCAATTATTACTTTACATTTATAAATCATATATTACGTAATCAATAATCAGTAACTTATTACTTTATGCTTGCAAATAATGAAAAAGGTAACGAGCTATCATTACAAGGTAACGCATGAGAATATCCAAAGTTTTGCTGGGACGTTTACAATGTGATAAAAAAAGAACACTACGTTCACTAGCTTCAATTAAAATCGTGCAAAATTTGTAAATTTTATGTTCAATACAAATTTAAAAGGATATCAAACAACACGGAAAATTAAAAAATTATAGCATAAGTTAACAAAGAAATGTTTACGGTTAATTAATTTTTTTAGATTCGACCAATATTATTATAAACAATCATATAATCTTATCAGTAATGGTCAAGAAATACTCGTATCTTAACCGTAGCCTCATAAATTATACTTATTCCTTTTTTCCTTCGTTAGAAAAAAAATATCATTTCCTTATCAATGTCTAATTATTTGTTAGATTTTCAAGGCGTTACCTTATAAATTGAGACAATTTCTTTTCTCCAACAAAACAATATTCTCTTATAAGATTTGAACATAGATACGGATATTCTCTATAAATTTTATTTTAAAATTTATATGATGTTATATAAAAGAAATGTTAAGGTAACCACTAAAAAACTTTGACATTTAAAAATGTGTATCTCTTACCTAAATCTTATAAAAACCATGGTCAATGCTATTACATGCACCACATAAGAATTTAGCCAGAGCAAAAAAAAAAAATTATTCATATATAAAAAAACTGGGGCGTTACTCTGATATGTTTGTGTGTGGTAGGGTGTAAAACATGTAATCCTGATTTATAATATTCAAGTTATTTTTGTGATTCCTTTAAGGAAAATTTTATGTTTTTTTTATTTTAAAACTACCTGGTAGGTGTAACCATATGTAATCATTTTTAAATTTATCTTTAAGCCATAAATTGTATTGTTTGTTAAAATATTATTAATTTGTTCAAGTGTTTCATGCAAGTTTTTTAGGAATATTGTAGGTTTATCGCAGGATTTAATTATTACAAGTGTACTTTGGAGGGAGTGTTCGAGGGTAGAACTCTTGGTGGTTTAAGTAACTCCTATGGTGGGCTACCGAAACAAAGTCATCATCTATACTTTATATTGGTAATTATATTACTAAGAAAGATCTTACCTTTTAAAATGTGTTATAAAGGGTGGTTAAATTTTAAGGGCCGATGTTGATTTTGAATAAAACACAAATTATTTGGGAAATTATTGTCATTTCTTTTTATTATGATAATATGGTATGGTTCAATTATGTATGGAACAAAATATCGGCCAAATGGCCGCAGCGACCTCGGCGGCACACCTCCATCCGATGGTCCAAATTTTCGATGACGCTGAGGCATAATTGAGGTTCTATACCGTTAATAATGTCGCATTATCTCATCCTTTAGCTCTTGAATTGTTGCTGGCTTATCGATGTAGTACACCTTTTCTTTCAAATAACCCCAAAGAAAGAAGTCCAACGATGTCAAATCACATGATCTTGGCGGCCAATTGACACGGTCATTGAATTTATCGCGCAAAAGAGCCATTGTTTCGTTAGCTGTGTAGCAAGTGGCACCGTCCTGTTGAAACCACATATCATGCACATCCATATCCTCAATTTCTGGTTTCAAGAATTTCGTTATGATCTAGCGATAGCGAACACCGACGGCGAGTCGAGGTTGACGGCTATTCTGCCACACTATCGCGAACAACAGCAATGTTTTTCGCAGAACGAACTTGGCGAGCATGCACAGGTGTTTTTTAATTTCCTACAGACCCGATTTGCAGAAATATATGCACAATTATCCCGATTGTGGACACATTTGGTCGATTATGCTGACCAAAAAAATCACAAAGTGAATTTTGATTTGAACGCCCATTTTCATAATAAACCTGAATAACTTTAACGCGATGCTCGATTGTGTATCTTTTCATGGTTCAAATTGAGTTAGTCTGTAATTGAGAAATGTTAAATGAAATGCAGAAAAAACTTGACGTTTAGGTGTGGTTCGCATGCAACATCGACCCTTAAAATTTAACCACCCTTTATATGAGGAAACATATTTATAATTTCAATAAAAATCTAATTAATTTACTATTCATTTTCTATCTCCATAAAGGAATTTGCTATATAGATTCCATCTCCGGCGCAAACATCCGCTAAGATGGGATTTTAAGAAATTCTTACAGTGAGAGGAAAAAAGTTGAAAGTATTCCCCTGTCCACCTATCCAAATCCCTTTGCCTAGAAATATGAAATTTAAAAAAATGGGTTCCCTGAGTTCGCTGCTGAGTTACATTTTGGAGGCTCAAAGGGGGAATGGTCTTCCCCTTTACGGCCTGCCCAAACCGATTTGGATAAAAACCTGCAATATAAAATATGTGCTGTTTGGATTATGGGCTATTTCATTAAAAAATAAAATTTTAAAATTTTCGCCAGGAACGTGGTAAAAATGAGGATTCAAAGGCAGAAAAATCTCCCCCCTAACGGTCTGCTTTAGAAACCTAAAATTTAAAATGACTGTTTCCTGTTTGTTTTTTTTTTTTATTTTGCTAATTCACTGATAAGATACTGTTTGAAATTTTTACTAGGAACGTTTTAAAATTGGAAGTTTAAAGGGGAAGTCTTCCCCTTTACGGCCTCCCTAAACCACTTCGGCTAGAAAGCTGAAAGCTGAAAGTATGTGTTTCCTGTCTAATTCACTGATAAGGTGCCTTTTGGAATTTTCGCCAGAAGCGTGGTAAAAAGGGCTTAAGATGGTAAAAAGTCTCCTTCTTAACGGCTTGCACAGTCCGCCTGGAGCGTGTTAAAATCGAAATACAAAAGGAAAGTCTAGAAGTCTTTATCGGTGAATGTGTATGCCATGATAACATTCTTGGCGATAGAGGAGACTTTTGATAACATCAAACCGGATTCTATAATTATGGCATTATCGAGTGAGATCTGGAGTAAGAAGAGCATAGCGGCTGAGATGTATGAAACCCGTCTGACCCGATTTGTGAAAAGAGGGACACTTCTGAGAAATCTTTCTTTTAATCCTATATATCTTCTTGGAATGTCGTGGATAGTAAAAAGTCTCCTTCTTAACGGCCTGCCCAGTCCGCCTGTGTCTGTTTTGTGTGTGTATACATATCTCCTTGGTGGAATGTCGTGGATAGTAGTTAAGGGGAAGTTTTCTTCCACTTCGAAGGATATTACGCAGACGGCTCTGATGGAGTTGGCTGTCTGGGTAAGGGACTGCTTACGTGGAATCGATCTTAAAAAAATCGAAGCTGACAATCTTTTGCAGGGGACATAACGATTCTGCTTTTCCACCTGTTACTCTAAACGGTGTGGAAATCCAACTCTCTGGCATAACTAAGTACCTTGGTGTAATTTTGGACAGTAAGTTGTTTTTCAAACACTATGTCCCAAAAGGATTGTATTCCTGCAGAAAGGTGTGTGGGGTTTGTTGAGACTGGGTGCCAGAATCGTTTGAAGGATATGTACTTAAGTAGTCACACAGAATCTTTTTCTCTTGGATATAATGGGGAGGCAGGAGACGGCGGATGTGGCCACAGTGTAATGTTAAGGAAATAATGATTTACTCCTAATCTATATGACATCGGTGTCTGCGCATATACCGACCAGGGACTACTGGGCGGGTGGGGTACCGGTGATGAGGCGTTGCATCGTTTTTTAGACGAACTTATCAAAGCTTGTTGTCTATTCCGTTGAACTTAATTTGGAGTTAGCTCAGATATTGCCAGACCACTACAACGTGTTTCAGGCTGAGGTTGCTGTTTGGCTCTTAATCAAGTTGCGGTCAAGTCCTTGGGGTTTAACGTCTCTGACTATGGTGCTTATACATAACTGTCAGATAGTTGGGATCCAAAGGAGACGGATATAAAATCAAGTCTCGCATTAATCCCGGCGCACAGATACATACTGGGGAACTGTAGAGTTGAAGAACTTCGAAGGAAGGAAGCCATCTTACATGTTCCTGTGGAATTCGGAAGTGTTAGTATTCTTTTGGTATCTTGCAAGTTGGACAACCGGCTCTACTTCAAGAGGCTAACTAATTTCAGAAGGACTAACGGCGTGACTTGTGCGAATCCAAAGCAATCTTTTGATTCTAGGCGCATCAGGACGCTTCTATGGCTTTCCAGAAGGGATATTTTAATTATTGTGGCGGTTATAAAGAGCCATTGTCTTATTGGGAAGCTCGCATAAAGGTTAGCAGTCGCTTTACATGATACGCATGAATACGTTTAAACGTGCATGGATACCATAAAACATTTCGTATAGTTTTTGTAAGAAACTTATAGAACTTGCATCCGCCTCTCTCTAGTATATGGATTTATTCTTATGAATTGATTTTTCATTGATTAAAACAATGAGTCATTTATCTGTTTTAAAGAGCGATTTAAGGGATAACTTCTTTCTTCCCAAAAATCTGATAAATAATATTTCTTAAAAATACAATACGATTTCCTAAACTGCCCCTTAATACTTCATCTTTCACCCTTTGTTATATCCTTTAATACCTTTCATCTAAAAATCCTTTTCTTTAACTCTTAACATTGACTCATATTTTATATGTTTTTTTTTTTAATCTCAAACCCACAATTCATTAATATATAAATTCATAGGAAATTTTCTTAAAAAAAAATCTTTTAATATTTCTAAGAAAATGATTATTAACTACATATTTATAAGATTTTGAATGTATTGATAAATCACACAATTGTTGGTCATAAAGTAGGTGTAATATTGTCAACATAAAATAAACAAAGGCTTAACAGGGAAATAGTGTTAGATAAAGGATAATTGCAGAAGAGTTTTAAAACAAAAAGTGTCAACCATAATTTTGAGAGATAACGTATGCGGAATAAAATTGCAACAAATTTTGCAAAGCTGGAAAAGAAAAACTATTAAAGGTATTAATTTTTACCGTTATATTTGAATAACCACATGTTTTCTCAGGTTGCTTTTACAATTTTATCAATAATTTGACATTTAATTATTTTAAAATGTCGACAAAAGAAGAACAACGTCGAGAAACAATTTGTAATTTTTTCAATAATCATACTAATTGGAAAACTTCGGAAATTGTTTCTCATTTTGTAGAGCAAGGAGAAAATCGGTGTGTGGTATATATAATACTAGGTACAAAACTAGAAAAACCACAAAGAGAAAGCGTGGCTCCGGAAGAAAGTGCAGTTTGGTCGACTCATCGAAGAGGTCTCAGCTCAGAAAAGTTACTGAAGGTAAGATCGCTAAATCATATAGAGAGCTTGGAAGAAAGTTTCATTGTGATCGAAAAACTGTAAAAAAGTACCTCAATGATATGGGAATACAAAAAAGGTCCAGGAAGAAAAAGCCGAATGATTCCGAAGAGCTGGAGGTTACCCAAAGAAAACGATTAAGAAGTTTAGTCAAAAATGTATTTTACGCAAAGAACAACATAATTTGCATCATGGATATGACTCATCCTATTTTACATTTGATGGCAATGAATGGCAGGGAAGGCACTTTTTCGAAGGGAAGAAACATACTGATAATAAAATAAAATATTTGGAGCACACAAAATTCCCTAAGAAAGTATTACTCTGGCTTGCAATAAGTCCGCACGGGATGTCGGAACCAGTGTTTTTTGAATCTGGTTTGGCCGTCAATTCTGAACGATATATTGAGCACTGTTTGCCAAAAGTGAAGGATTTTATAGAAAAGACTCATCGAGGCCTAAATGTGATCTTCTGGCCAGGCTTAGCATCTAGCCATTAAGCTCGGAAATCTGTAGAAGCTATGGACACACTTTATATACCATATGTTCATAAAGAGAAAAACCCACCAAATGTCCCTCAATTACGTCCAATCGAAGATTTTTGGGCTAATTTAAAGCGAAGAGTTTATGCTGCTGGCTTTAGACCGAGAAATACAAAAAATCTGATCGAAAAATTAAAAAGGAACTCCTCAAAATGCCAACATCCATATTTACAACAGCTATGGAAAAAGTTCCCCAAAACTGCCGCAAAGCGGATCGGATGGGACAAAATTTTTTTTTTACATTAAATTAATATTATGTATTGTTTTTTTTAAAAAGTGAAATAAAATTTACGATTGTTTTAGAAAAAACTACAACATATTATATTTTGTTGCAATTTCATTCCGCATACGTTAAAATAACAAAATATGACAGATTAGACACAAAATTCAAAGACCTTAAAGTAAACAAATAATAATAATTTTAAAGAATAGGTTAGCACAATGATCATAGTTTTAGAGGCATTTTATGAATTATAACAATGGAATTGTGAGATGTTCTTCTTTCGCCTTTCTAAATAAATAGAAATTTACTGCACATCTTACATATTAAATAATTTTGCACCGTACCGTGTGTGTGGTAACATAGTCAAGTTTATTGTTGATCTGTATAAATAAAATGTGAGATTTTTTTTCTTCTTTCGGTTCATCTCACATTATATTTATACAGATCAACAATAAACTTGACAATGTTACCACACACACGGTACGGTGCAAAATTGTTTAATATGCTACATGTTTTTAGCAAAGCAAACGATTGAACTTATTATCTCACAGTTTCAAATGTCGATTAAAGTGTACTTAAATGCCAGTATTTTGAAATACGTTACAAAACTGTACATTTTAACAAAGGGGAAAAATACTTTAAAATACAATATGCTCAAAATACGTTACATTTTTTTTTTATTTTCTTCTAAAAAAAAAAATCACAAAAAATACGTTACAAAATATTTTGTAACGGTTCGAATTATTGTTAGCATTTTCTTCAAGATACAATTGCATCTCGTGTCCTTTTTTAAGTCCTCTCTTTAATAGTAAACACCCACATAATTTTTTAAGGATATCCTTTTTCCATATTTTTAGCAGCTTCTTTAAAGAAAATCTACCAACAACTATACAAAAAAAAGTAACGTATTTTTTCAACCACTTTCTAATTTGGAATTCTTTTCGTATACAACAAAATCAAGTGTAATCTGACAACATGAGGTATTAATAGAAAAAAATATTACATTATGGTTAACAAGTACTTGTTGTAAAAAGAAATTGTAAAAAAGTAACGTATTACTTTGAGATGCACTAAAGAAAAAAGTAACGTATTTGTTCAGCATTAACCAAATATTTGTAGTAATATTTGTTGTTGTTTAGTTTTCATTTATAAAATAGTGATCTTCATCATTATTCTCAAAAAAAAAAATTTAACTTTCATGTTTATTTAACAATCAGAGATATTTAAGATGGTAACGAAGAACAGTGATTTGAAATGTATGAACGAAGGAATAAAATTTGTTAAAAATGTTTATAAGAATTTTTCGATATTAAAGATTTTGAAAACTATTCATAATTAGTAAATTTTGGAAATTACTGCCAAATTTTTTTAGTTATTGTGTTTAAAATGTCTAAAAAGTTGCACAACAAAGATTATGCAACAAAATTATTCAAAGTTTTGAGAAGAAAGTTTTCTCCCGTGTTAAAAAAATCAGATCTGAACAGATCTCATTAGATTTAATTGGGGACAAATTCGAGATCTAATTAGATCCGATCAAATCTATACTGATCTTACGTACCGTATATAATTAGGTCCAATTTTCTTTGGATATTATTATATTTGTGTCCCATCAGATTTAATAAGAAAAAAGAAATTAAAGATCACCTTTATTTTTTATATACATTTTTACTTCGTTGGCTTTGAAAACGGCTCTAATGGCTACGATTTCGTACTAGATCTGATATTAGATATAAACTGATTTGGCACCAGATATGATCTCATATGACCAGATTTGCTTGGCCAAAAAAAACAATCAATTTTCTAGATTTCTTTAAATATAAACAAATCTGGCACTAGATCTGATCAGATCTGTCCATAAAGTGTCATTTCTAATCATATATCTAATCATATCGCATATCTAATATGATCAGATCTGCCATCAGATTCAATCATATCTAATTAGATAATGGCAGATATAATTAGATCTAATATTTTTTTCAACGGGTTCCTATAATATTGAGCAACATCACTAATATAGGGAAAAACTCCAAAATGTCGAATATTTTTTAATAATTCAGCCATTTCCTACCCGATGAACGGATTACTAGTCAAGTCGCCCCCTTTGACTACCTGGTCAATCCCCTTTGGATGAAAACCTAAAATTTAAAATACTTATTTGTTACCCGGAGTATGTTCAAAAGAAAAAAAGTTTCCCTGGGATTCCTGTACGATGCTTATGTCGAGATCCCTTTCGGCTAGAAGATCTCGCAGGTTGTCTGTACGAGAATTCTGCAGATTAATCAGCACGATCCTTAGCTTTTCCATCTTTATCTGTTGTATTAGAAGGTTCTTCGAGCTGCATCTTATTTAGCAGGTGGTTACTGTTGTCGAGTTTATCCTTATCGTCAACATCCACTAAAGAAGAGCTTGTTGGCTGCCTTCTCGAGTGCGGAGACACCTTGTTCCGGGATGACATAGCTCATACTGTTGTTTTTGAGCTCCTCCGCTAGGATAACAAGCCAGTCATCCATCGGAATCTCGGAATTTTGAGCCGTGAGACAAGATTTCAATCTGTAACTGTCCATTGACATTCTTGGTAACCAAATTCTGACGCAAGGTCTCGAGGCAGGGGGGTAAACTTTAAAATAAGGTCATCCTATTAACAAGCGGCCATAACGGTGCACATACTGAGAAATTTCAACGAAAAAGTCTTCTCCTAATGACCTGCTAGAAACTTGAAATTTGGTACTTATTAAGGTTCCTCCTTCAGCTCAGACATCCCCAATTACAAGATTTTGGAAATTCCTTCGGCAAGGGACAAAAAAGGGGAAAAGTGTCCTCCCCTCCTCCCTTATGTCCTATCCAAATCTCTGTTAACTGAAGTATGGGCTAACTCACTGATAAGAAGGGATTTTTGGAAATCCCTTCAGGGAGGAGCAAAAAGGGGGGAAATCTTCTCCTTTTACGGACCGGCCAGTTAGTTTGAAACCTCAAATTTAAAATGTGTGTTTTCTGAAGTTGGACTAATTAACTGATAAGTTAAATCTTCGCGCCAGGAACGTGATAAGAAATGTATTCAAAGGGGAAAATGCTGCTCTTTCTTTAATGATTTGCCTAAATCGCATAAACCTGAAATTTAAAATATGTTTTTCCTGGGGAATGGGCTTATCCACTAATAAAGTATTTTTTTGGAAGTTTCGCCAGTAAACGTGGTAGAAAAGGGGTTCAAAAAGGAGAAAAGTCTACCCAACACCGCTTAGGTTAGGAAATTGAAATTTAGTACGTGGTTCCTTCTACGGCTTCTCAAGAATTTCTACGGGGAGGGGAAAGTTTCCCCCCTAACGGCCTGCACAAATTCCCTTTGTTAGAAAGCTAAAATTTTAAATAAGCGTTCCCTGGAGTATTGGCTAACTCATTGATAAGAAATCATGGGAAATCCCTTAGGGAGGAGCAAAAAGTGGAGAAGTCTCCCCCTAGGCGGCCTGACCAAACCCCTTTGGATAGAAACCTAAAATTAAAAACATGAGTCCTCTGGAATATGCACCAACTCGGTGATAAAGTAATTCTTGGAATATCTGCCAGGAACGTGGCAAAAATAGGGGTTTATAAGGTCTTCCTCTTAACGAGGCTAAAAACCTCAAATTTAAAATATGAAATTCTGAGAGTATAAGGGCTTTTTGGATTTTTGCCAGGAACGTAGTAATAACGGGGGTTACAAGAGAATAGTGCCTCCCTTAACGAACGGCCAGTACACACCGCATTGGACAGAAACATATATTTTAAAATATGTGTTTCCTAGAGTACATGTTTTACTTCAATGATAAATTTTAAAATTTTCGTCAGGAACGTGGTAAAAATAAAAGTTTCCTACTGATTTGGCTAGGTAAAAATTGAGTTAAATAGGGAAAGGATTTCCCCTTTATCATCCAGCCCAAACTGCTGGAAATAGATACATGATTTATGGCATAAGGTTCATATTCTGGAATAGGCATCCACTAAGAGTGGATCTAAAAAAATGTTTATAGGGAGTGGCAAATCGGTGAGAAGCAAACTTATTTTGCAAAAAAAATTAAATTTAAGATATGTATTCCCTGGAATATGGGCTAAGTCGCTAAAGAGATACATTTTGAATATGTTTCCATACAAAAAACATTTCGTACCACAGTGTCATATTGAAAAAGAGTACTAAAATCATTATATATTTATCTTAAAAGAGCTCTTGTTATGGTCCATCAGTTTTATAGGTTTTTTGTTTTTGTTGTTGTTGTTCTTTCAAACAAAATTTTTGTATTTACTTTGTTCTTATCTTTGGGTTTTTTTTTTTTTTTTTTTTTGAAAAGTAATGGTGATTTTCTGTCTACCTGCTTGTTAATATAAAATTGACCCTTGCACGTGTTCAAATTGCTGTGTCAAACTAAAAGCAATCAGAAAATTTTATATATTTTGGTTGGTTATAGGGAGAAAGAATAATTACTTTTAGTTTAAAAAAAAAGGTTCCCTTTTTTTTTGTTTATTTAATGATAACCCTATATTTTTTAAAAATATTGTCCGTTTTTTTTTTCGTTTGCATTATTATGTGGATGCTTCTATTGAGTGTGTGTGTGTGTGTGTGTGTTTATCCTCTTTGGTGAAAGGAGAATCATTTAAATGAATTGAAATAAAATATTATTGTATATTTAGATTTATTGTGTATGGTTATGGATGCTGATTGTGTGTTATACGTGATTTTACAGATATTTTAGGGATTTTTCGTTTGTGTTATTGAAATTACATTTTTTTTGGAATGGATTTACATAATAGTTATCAAGAGAATGGAAAAAAATAACTGAATGGGGAACATATTATTTTATGAAAGTTGATAAGACATTTTTTCAAATGGAGTTTAAAAAATTGAAAAAACAATACAATTGATTAACTTGCAAAACTTTTTATACCCTCCACCATATATGGTGAGGGTATACCTAGTACTTTCATAATTACTGACACACTGTTAGTCGCCCCCACTGTAAAAAATCCACTGAACATACTCTCGTTACGTTGACAGTTTTTTGACAACTAGCATTTAAACTTCATTTTTGTGTAAAAAGTTTTTGTCGTGCGTTACTTTAAATTATGGAATGGGGAGATATTGAAAACCGTATTGTCGTAATTGGCCTAAAAAAATGTGGAATGGAAACTGGAGACATTTATCGAACATTGCAGCCGCTCGGGGTAAGTCGTAGTTTTGTTTATCGTGCTGTGAAACTGTTTGGAGATACTGGTGGAGAATCAGACCGTCCGAGATCTGGCTGTCCGCGCTCTGTGCGAACTCCCAGAGCCGTTGAAGCTGTACAGAATCGAATTTATCGAAATCCACTCCGAAAGCAGCAAATAATGTCGCGGGAGATGATTATATCGAAGGTATCCATTTCTCGCATCATTAAATATGACTTGGGACTTCGGGCTTACAAAAGACACACGGGACATCAACTTACGGCGGCGTTAAAGCAGAAACGGAAGCAAAAATCAAAAGCATTGATTCGCCAGTACGCCAAAAACCGCCACAGAAAAATTATGTTTACTGACGAGAAAATTTTTACTGTGGAGGAGTCGTTCAATAAACAAAATGATAGAGTCTATGCTCAGTCATCTCTGCAAGCAAATTAATTGGTTCCTAGAGTTCAGAGAGGTCACCATCCTGCTTCTGTGATGGTATGGTGGGGAGTAGCCTATGATGGGGTCACCAAGCTTCATTTCTGCGAAAAAGGTGTTAAAACTTCGGCAAAGATGTACCAATCTGACGTTTTAGAAAAGGTTGTGAAGCCATTAAATAGCACATTGTTCAAAAACGAGCCGTGGACCTTTGAACAGGACTCTGTCCCAGCCCATAAGGCAAAAACCACTCAAGACTGGTTAAAAAACAATTTACCAAACTTTATTTCCAAGGATGATTGGCCATCGGGTAGTCCAGACCTGAATCCTTTAGACTATAAATTGTGGTCCTTTTTAGAAGGCATGGTCTGCACTACTCACCACAAAAATTTGGAGTCGCTTAAGCGTGCACTTATCCGCGCAGTGGACAATTTCCCCATGGAGGTCGTGCGTACTGCAATAGGCGATTGGCCGCTCAGACTTCGGTCGTGTTGAAAGGCAAATGGCGGCCATTTTGAATAATTTTTTTTTTTTTGTTATATTCTTTAATATTTAAAAAACCAAAATAAAAAATTAAAAAACCTCTTGTTTGTTTTTTATCAAGATGAAACCGTGTGTCAGAATAATTGAAAGTACTAGGTATATCAGTTTGTCATTCCGTTTGTAACATCTCGAAATATATGTCTAAGACCCCATAAAGTATATATATTCGTGATCCTTATGCAATTTTAAGTCGATTTAGCGATGTCCGTCTGTCTCTCTGTTGAAATGGCGATCACGACGCGAAGACGCAAGCGGGGATGCCTATTTTTACTCAGATTATTGTACATCCTTCCGAGCAGTTTGGTATTGGTATAAATGAGCAAAATCGGTCCAGCGATTAAAAAGTTATGAGTGAAAATGTGAAGATACCTCTAAATTTTCCATACAAATTGGTGTATTTTAATACAATTTCATAGAAGCGACAGGTACAAAATATATTTTGAGCGCCCCGGTAGGCTAGTTGGTAGCGTGCTAGCTTATCAGTGCGGGGGTCGTGGGTTCGTTTCCCACCAGAGGCTCTGGTCTGTTTTCGCTACAACGAGCCGAAGGCCTTCGTTGCTAGTGCTCGGTTAGGGAATTAAGATATAATTTGTAATTATATGTTTAATAAATAAATAAATAATAAAAATATATTTTCTCATATTTTTTCATCAGTCGCTTAGAAATAAATAATATTTTGTATTCACCTCAAAAAATTTTTATCACCACTAAAATTTTTTTCACCACAAAAAATTTTTTTCACCTCAAAAAATGTTTTTCACCTCCATAATTTTACTTCAAAAGTTTTTACATTGTTTGTATCAAAATTAGTAGAGAAAATTTTTTTAGGATATTGGTGGAGGGTATTCAAAGATTCGGCACAGTCAAATTTAAGCCCTTTTTTACTTGTTTAGATTTATGAAGTCTTAATTTTTGTTTATGCTAGCAGGGCTAGCAGGTTTTCACATTCAGCAAATATTTTTTCTGTTGAGTTTCATCAAACCTAGAACTTTCTAGCTGTTCTAGCTCCAAAATACGTATTTTGGGTTTTTTCAAGTTTTCAACTTTCATTTTACATACAAATTTTGAATGTAAATAAAACAACAAGTTTTCAGAGAATTATCTTAATATTTTTTATTATGATAGAAGGATCTATGACAATTATGTGTGAAACAAAATATCGGCCAAATGCTCGCCACGGCATCGGTGGCACTCTTTCCGATGGTCCATATTTTCAATGACTCGTGAGACATAATTGAGGTTCAATATGGTTGGTGCGACGAATTATCACATCCTTTAGCTCTTGAATTGTTCTTGGCTTATTGACGTACACTTTTTCTTTTAAATATCCCCAAAGAAAGAAGTCCAATGGGGTCAAATCACATGATCGTGGCGGCCAAAGATCCTTTGTTTTTTTTTTTTTTTGGCTGTGTGGCAAGTGGCACCATCCTGTTGGAACCACATATCGTCCAGGTCCATATCGTCAATTTCTGGCCACAAGAAGTCCGTTATCATCTCGCGATAGCGAACACCATTCACGGTAACTGCTTGGCCGACCTAATTCTCGAAGAAGTACGGCCCGATGACGCCGCCAGCCCATAAACCGCACCAAACCGTCATGCACAGGTGTTTTCACACCGCACAATTCTCCCGATTGTGGACACATTTGGTCGATTATGCTGACCAAGAAAATCACGAAGTGCAAGAAATGAATTTTGATTTGAACGTACATTTTCGTAAAAGGCTTCAACAATCTAAACGCGCTGTTCAATTATGTACCTCTTTATGGTTGAATTTGTTTAAACACTGAAACAAAGAACTGTCAAATTAAGCTGGGCAAAAAACTTGACGTTAAGGTGTGACTCACAATTAACATCGTGCATTATGGTTAGACCACCCTTTACGTATTTTGGGGATCAGTATGAATGCCCCAGCAAAACCACACATTACCAAATAATGGGTAAAGTAATGTATAGCCATAGGGGCCGATGGATTTTACTTTACACCTTACTTCATTGATGAATTTTACAGGCGATGAGCCTCAAAGTAATGTATATACCCATTACTTTAGAGGTGATAATGTAAGGGGTTACTTATATGGTTACGAGAATGGAAAAAGTAATGTGTCTAAAAATAGATTTTTTAAAAAAGAGGAATTTTTATTAAAAAAAAAAAAATTATTACAAATATTTTATTTAAAATATTTGTAATTAAAAATAATGTGGTCAAGATGGGAATCGAATCCAGGCCAGCCAAGAACTCTACCCACTGAGCTATCGACGCATATAGTATTTGATTGCTTTAAACTTAAATGAATTGTTGCGATTCGTTTTTTCGCTAGTGTTGTCAAAACAAACACATTACCCTTTTGCTTACAAAAAAACACAAAGTAATGTATCTAAAAATAGATTTTCAAAAATATTTCAATTATTACTTTACATTTATAAATCATATATTACGTAATCAATAATCAGTAACTTATTACTTTATGCTTGCAAATAATGAAAAAGGTAACGAGTTATCATTACAAGGTAATGCATGAGAATATCGCACACATTACCAAAGTTTTGCTGGGGCGGTTATAATATGATTCAGATTTTCCTTGCTGTATTATTTTCTTAAAACTATAACAAATTTTAGCATACAAATTTTTGCACTATAAAATTTTAACACAAAATTTCTTATTTAAGTAAAATTTGAAAAAAAAAAATAAAAAATTTGCTAAATGCTGAGTTTAAATCTCACCCTGTTTCCAATTAACACATCAATCTTTTATGTAAATAAATTTAAAAAAATTCTTAAGGAAATTCCAAAATTTGTTTAGTATTTTTCAACAGCTTATCTTTGAATATTATTTACAAATGATTTTTAAATGATTCTTATACTTTCAGGAAATCTTTTAAATTTAATGCAATGCGCAAACAATTTATATGATTATTTTTTTTTTATTTTATTCTGTAAAAAGTAAAACAGGTCTTAGATAAATACAAAAATTTTGTTAAAACGAAGCCTTAAATAGTATTAGAATGTTTTAAATAAATAATAAAAATGTTAATCTGTTAAACAAGAAAAACATAATCAAATAATATCCTCTAAAAATTGTTTTAGAAAACAATTAAATTTAAACAATTTTCTACAGGAATTTCAGACGCACGAGATATGTCGGAAAATTCGTCTTGTGGTTACCACAAGAGGAATTGGCATACCTTCCTTGATAGTTGTGTGTGTATATTTCGGGGGGATTTTTTTTTGCTATCATCTCTCCCCTGTCTCCCCTATCGCATTTTCAAAAACCACTCACACAAATAAATCATAAGATCATGTAACCTGACCCTTAACATTAATTATGTTTCTGTTTTTTGTTTTTTTTTTTTATTAAACAAAACTAAATCCCTTCAAGGATCAGCTCTGGTATAATCCTGGCAAAACAATAAACAATTTTTTACACTCTCGGGTCATACTTTCGACAATTTATAAAGACATTTTTTTTATATCAATTTAATCCTTGAAAAATAAATAAAAAAAAAAACTAAAAATAATTGTAACAAGAACAGACTAGTATTGTCAAAAAGAAAAGGAACCAAATAAATGACGACAGGATGACGTGGATTTAAAAAAAAATCTTGTGTTACAATTAAAAAAAAAAAACCCTAAAAATAATAATTGACACAAGGGAAGTGTAAAACTACCAAAGGCTACCTTATACCACACGTACTACCTGCCAGAACACAGCCACTGTGTATAATCACTTTCAATATCTTTATACAAGACACAAACTATAAGATTTTATAAAATTTTAAACAAAGAAAAATTGAAATAGAAAATAATGGCTTAAAAAAGGATTTTTAAATATGAATAAATGATTTGTAAAAACCTTGCTTCGCTAGATGATTTATTACAAATATCTGATCTAGACAAATAAATACATTTTGAAAACATTGTAACGCATTTTTTTATGACTGACAGCCAAAACGTACAGATCAGGCAATCGGGCGTAATTCATCAAAATAAAAATAAAAAAAATATAGTTTTATAGATTTAAAAGGTAGAAGACTTCTTTTTATTATAGTTTTGAATGACATTTACAAAATTTCCTTCTTTATACATTTTTTTTTTTATTTTTTGTTAATAGTGTGGGTTTAAGAAAAAAAGGGATTAAGTATTTTTTTCTTGTATTTTTTTCTTTCTAATTTTGAAAACAATTATCATTTATTTCTATAGATTTTATGGGTTATAATTTTGGTTGAAAAGAAAACACGAAATAATTTAAACAATATATATAAAAGATATTGTTGCTTAACTAAAAATTTCTTTTTAAAACTCTTGAGTTTGTATTTTGAATGTATTGTATCACATAAATTTGGGGTTATCAATCAATTTTTATTTAAAAGGTTTTAAAAATTTTAAGGTTCATTGGAGTCTGCATTTTTTTTTATTTTCAAAAGAAAAGGTTAAAATTATGGTATTAAAAATTATTTTGTTCAAAAAATTGTTTTTAATTAAAAGTAATTTGAGTCAACATGAAAAGAATCTTGCTAGGATTTGTAAGATTTTCCATCAAAAGTAAATAAAAATATTTGCACTGAAACATAAACAAAAGACTTAGGAAACAAACTTGTTTCAAAATATTTTATAAATCAATCAAAATATTCAAAAATGCGAATTGTTGCTAATTGTTGGAAATTTTAAACAATTAAAATTATGATGGGTCAAGCCCGACCGTAAGATACCCTACACCACACTACGATTTGAGTCATATTTCGCGTAGCGTACAAAATTCCGGAAGGGACCCCATCTTTCGTATATGGACGGATAAATTATAATATATAATTATAATATAAAATAAAAAATCTGTAAGAAATTACAAATACCGCGTTGTTGGGTATACAACAGAAACAGATTCGTTGTCATTCGACATTTTCGGGTGTATTGACCTCAGTTGGCCGTCCAGAACGTTCATCGTACTTGTGCGACCACATCGAAAGTCAGTAAACCACTTTTTTTACCATTGAAATCGATGGTGCAGAGTCTCCATAGTATTTATCAAGCTTTTCCTTGATTTGATTAACGGTTTTTTTTCGCAAAAAATAATGTTTTATGAGCACTCGAAATTCACTTTTTTCGATTTTTTAAAAAAATCCACGAGGTTGTATGTTTTGAACAGCTGTTAAGCGCAAAGTATGACGGAACATGCTCAAAATTTGACAGTAGTTTATTAACAGGTGGTACTTGATGGGAGCAGTGTTGCATTTTATATAACTACAAAGGAAGTTCGAAAAGTCACAGACTAATTGATCTGCCCTCAAATAACAAAAAGTTCTTTGATAAAAGTTCTTGCAAACTTAGAAATTTTTTATAAAGAAAAATTCCTTAAAATCTGTGAGTGTTTTCTATTGAAAAAGTACTATCAATCCAACTGCAAACCTTTGAGGACTTTTTCTTTACAAAAGTTCTCAAATTTTGAAGTTCCCTCTTCCCATAGGAAAACCATAATTATTTGAAAACTTTTTCCTTTAGATAAACCCTCAGATTCTAAGGAATTTTTCTTTAGAAACACCCTCAATTTTCCAAGGACTTTTTCCTATAGAAACTACCCTCAGATTTTGCGGACTTTTTCCTATAGGCAAGCCTTTAGATATGGAAGACTTCTGCACACCAAAAATCTCCCAGATTCTAAGAAATTTTTCCCACTGTAAACCCTTAAACCCATAAAAAAACCCTCATATTGTGAGGACTTTTGTTTATAGAAAAACAACTTTTTCACTAACAAAAAACCTTTAACTACTGAGGATTTTAACCCTCAGATTCTACAGACTTTTTCCCTATGGAAAAAATCCCTCTAACTCTGAGACCTTTTATCTGAAGAGCAGACTTCCGGCTTACAAATATTTCAAATCCTTAAAAGTTGAGGCTGAATTGTAAAACTATTATCCTGAAATTCTGATATGTTAAAAAGGTTTTTTGTAAAAAAAAAATATCTCAGAAAGTGATTCTTTGTCGATAGATCCGTCATTTTTGGAAGTTACAAACATCACCTTAAACTTATTATACTCATCTACACGCATCTGAGTTTTTTCGCTATAATTTTGTTCAATTAATAGTGAAAAATTATGTCCGGCAAATAGCCGCCGTCAGCGTTACTGCAAGTTTGGGCTCTTTCGATTACATTATGCATAAATGAGCGCAGCAATTGTGATGTCACGTTGTTAATTTCGGGTCAAATGTTTTTCTTTAACTTCTCCAAGGTGCGAGGCTTGTTCGTGTCACCAAAGATTTTAAATATCCTGGAGGAAGAAGTTTATCAACAGACAAATCGTTAGATCTGACGATATTACTCGTGCTATAGGAAGGCGTGCAGTATGACAAGTGGCACCGTCCTGTTGGAACCACATGTCCTCCAAATCCAGATTGTCAACTTTCGGTATGAAAAATTGAGTCAGCATGGCGGTAACATCGTTACCGTCGGCTCCTTCGAAAAAAATTACGTATCTAAAGAACACACGGTGACTTTGAGATGATGTAATGGTGCTTCATGAGTTATGCGTTGATTTTCCATCCCCCCTCCCCGGAACCGAGAAATTTGCTTATTGACGTGGCCGCTGAGATAAAAATAAGAAAATCATCCCCTTCCTCAATGAGTTCCAAAATCGCGCGTTCTTGAGGCATATAGGGTCTGCTTGATCAGGGTAGTATTCCGGCGGGAATTACGGATCATAGTAGTATGACCTTGGACTTCGGTGTAACACCACCGGTGGAGTTCCCGGATAGGGATGTTTGGCGTGGGTCCAACGGACTGTTTGAGGGGTGGGCAGTATTTACGGACGGGTCCAAGATGGGCACTGGCACTGGAGCCGGGTTTATATTGCTGACACTGACGTGAAAAGGTCATTCAGACTCCCGGATAAGTGCAGTGTCTTCCAGGCTAAGATCCTAGCGATCTGGAGGGCGACGGAGGTGATACTAGATCACATCGTAAGGGGATCTGTGGTGACAATTTACGTCGACAGTCAGCTAAAGGC
Organism: Eustalomyia histrio; assembly: GCA_949748255.1. Lineage (NCBI taxonomy): Eukaryota > Metazoa > Arthropoda > Insecta > Diptera > Anthomyiidae > Eustalomyia > Eustalomyia histrio. The sequence goes on from OX456524.1 coordinate 131,267,968, forward strand.
TTTGATAAAATATACGGTGCGTTGAAGCCTGGTCGCACGGTGTAGGAATGCTCTGAGGGAGCTCATGGTTGCATTCACAGTAAGGCTGTGTTGGGTACCCGGACACTGCAAGGTGGATGGCAATGAGGTGGTGAACGAACTCGCGAGGGAGGGCTCGAATCTGGACTTAGGGGTAAGAGCCAGGGGGGTAAAGCTCCCCTTGTGTCACTACTATGGGCTGATACGAACTCGCGAGGGAGGGTTCGAATCTGGACTTAGGGGTAAGAGGCAGGGGGTAAAGCCCCCCTTGTGTCACTACTATGGGGTTATACGGGAAAGGTTCCGTGATGCCGTTAACCGCTCCTGGGCGAATAGAGTGGATTGCAGGGTGTCGAGGTCGTTATGGCCCGGACTGAACGCAGGGGCAACCAGGATTGGATAGGGGTGGTCTCAGGACCCTTATAGGGTTCTTAACGGGGCATTGTTCTGTTAGGGCTTTTACAAGTAAATGGGATAATGTCATACCGGACTTCTGCAGACTGTGCTGGGATGTTAAGCGCTAGAGACGGTACAGCATGTACTGTGCCACTGTCCTAGGATGCAGAGTCTAAGGCAGAAATGGCTAGGGGATAGGTTTCACGACGAACTGGGGTGTATCGCTGGATGTAATCTAGCCGATCTACTGGGGTTTGTCAGGGAAATAGGAAGGATATCTCTCTTTCTTCTTCCTCTATACTGAAGGGATTCACAATGGACCGCGTTGGTCCATTGTGTCCCTTGGGCGCATAATCCTTCTTAACCTAACCTGAGGCATATAGCGATTAAGTGTTATCCACTAAAAATTTCGCACGTGTCTGCTTCACGAATGTCAAAACTAAACTGACAAACGATGCCATTTGCAAAATTGCCAGCACTTTTCAATAGAGTGATAAGGTCAAACGTCGTCACAATATTATTATTACCTCTACATGTACTAGTGGTGTAGGGTATAACAATATCCAAAAGATTTTCTTTTAAACCAACAATAAACTTGTTGATATTAAACCCACACAAGCCACCGAAAAATTTTCATTTTATTTATTAACAACTTTTAAAATTCAATGAAAAAGTTTTATGAAGACAATTTTTTTTTTACAGAAAAGAAAACAAAATATTTAGGCCACAATCTTTATGAAAGATTTATTAAAATCTTTATGTAGTTACAATTAATAAAAAAAAGTTTCATAATCACAAATTTAAATAAAAAAAATTATGAAGCTTTACATTGAACAATAATTTAGTTAATTTACTGAAAAGTTTCTTTAAATTTATTGACCTAATTTTTATAATTTTTTTTTATAAAAAGTTAAGTTAACTTAATTTTGTCGACTTTAACAAACACTTTATTTATAAATGTGATGATAATTTTTACCGTTAGCTACATTTTTCATACAAATCAAAATTTTGATCGTTGGTGTTCCTTTTGTATGCCTTAATTGGTTTAAGAGAAAAAATTCACCTGTATCAATATAATTTAAATTTTTATTGTACACCACGTTGGGATACTAAATTTAAAAAAATAAAAATAAAGCACGTGTTTTACACCTTGCAATATTTATAAATCTTTACAACAATAGCATACAAATTTATAAATGATATTTTAGTATTTATTTAGTTTTAGAAAATATAAAGAGATTTAAAATTTTCAACGCTGTAACGTTTAAATAAAACAATAGATTTAAGCACCTAGGGTGCTAAGAAAAGTACATTAAATAGTACTACTAATAGAAAAATTTTACAATTCTTTGCTTAACCCGCAAGACGATTTTGTTACATTTATAAATCTTTCTTACAAAAAAAAAAAAAAAACAACTAAAGATTTCAACAGGTAACAAACTAAGGACATAGTCTAACACTATAGGCTACTGGCGCCAGCGAAATATTTCCTGTCTTGGCTTAAACAAAAGAAAACAATTTCAAGTACTTTTTGATTAGCTAGTGGGTGCAACATAGTCTGTACATAGTTTGTAAAAATGTAAAATGTAACAGTTATAGATTTTTATACGAGTAATTTTTATATGAAACCTTGCAAAATGTGAGATTTTTAACACTTGTTTAAAGGACAATATGCCACAGCAAGTGACAAATCTAAGCTTAGGGCCGTACCAAAATATATAAATAATAATGGCAGGTGTTAAAAAAATAACAAAAACTTAAAAATTAAACCTTGAGAAATAAAATTTGTTACTTGAAAGCAAAAATTTTCTTTAAAAATAATATTCTTAAAATGTTTTTATTAAATTTTAAAATATCCATAAATTTAAAAATCATGTATTTTCTAAATATTTTACACAAAAATTTTATTTATTTTATTTATATTAATGATATAATTACAATTTATATCATAATACCCTAACAGAGCACTAGCAACAAAGGCCTTCGGCTCGTTGTAGCGAAAACAGACCAGAGTCTCTGGTGGGAATTGAACCCACGACCCCCGCACGACCGACAAGCTAGCACGCTACCAACTAGCATACCGGGGCAATCAAAAAATTTTATATAATTTTTCTTTATCTTATATTTTGTTCTCATCAAAAATCCATTTTTGTATATATCCTTTCACTAAACGCTTATATAAAATTTTTATAAAAATAGGCTATGGTTTCAATCATGCCGCCGAACTAAAATTAAGGTTGTCTAATTTAGTGACCACATCAAAGTATACATTTCATTTAAATGTTTTTGTGTTAACTCCTTTGATCCCATTTCTTATGTTGAGCCGCCTTTTAACTACACTTTAGTGACTGCATTGTCCTGAAATAGTAAAGGGTGGTTAAATTTTAAAGGCCGATGTTGAATGTGAACCACACCTAAACGTCAAGTTTTTTTCTGCATTTCATTTGACATTTCTCAATTTTAGACTAAGTCAATTTGAACCATGGAAAGATACACAATGGAACAACACGTTAAAGTTATTCAGGCTTATTATAAAAATGGGCGTTCAAATCAAAATGCATTTCGTGCATTGGTGGTCAGCATAATCGACCAAATGTGTCCACAATCGGTAGAATTGTGGGCAAGTTTCAGCAAACCGGGTCTGTGAAAACACCTGTGTATGCTCGCCCAGTTCGTTCTGCGGAAAACATTGCTGTTGTTCGCGTTAGTGTGTCATGAGGTCGGCCAAGCATTTACCGTGAATTGTGTTCGCTATCGCGAGATGATAACGAACTTATTGTGGCCAGGAATTAAGGATATGACCCTGGATGATATGTGGTTTCAACAGGACAGTGCCACTTGCCTCACAGCTAACGAAACAATGGCTCTTTTGCGCGACAAATTCAATGGCCGTGTTATCTCACGTGGTGGCGATGTCAATTGGCCGTCAAAATCATGTGATTTGACACCGTTGGACTTCTTTCTTTGGGGTTATTTGAAAGATAAGGTGAACGTCAATAAGCCAGCAACAATTCAAGAGCTAAAGTAGGAGATAATTCGGCATTATTAACCTCAATTATGCCTCAGCGTCATCGAAAATTTGGACCATCGGATGGAGGTGTGCCGCCGAAGTCGCGGCGGCCATTTGGCCGATATTTTCCATACATAATTGAACCATACCATATAATCATAATAAAAATAAATGACAATAATTTCCTAAATAATTTGTGTTTTATTCAAAATCAATATCGGCCCTTAAAATTTAACCACCCTTTATTAAAAACTTGGTAACTCATATTTATTTCGAATCTCAAACAATTGGCATTTTTAAAGGAAACACATTTTAGAAAAAAAAATTGTAAATATTATTTTCTAGCGAAATATCTTAACCCAGCAAAAAACATCGTATCATGGTACTTACCAGCCTATATTCGCGATGTCCAAAAAGTAATGTGTACTCATTATTTTTTTTTTTGGCTGTTCATAAGCCAGAGGGTAATGACCACCCATTACTTTTTGTTTTTTTGTAAGTGAGAAGGTAATGACTCATTACTTTTGGGGTCATCGCGAACAAAAGTAATTAAGCGAGCAAATAGGCTGGTAAGCAGTTAAAACCCTGTTTTTGCTGGGAATTTCTAATTACAAAATACTCATTTGAAGCATTAATCTCGTCCGCAGGCTGTATTGCCGTTTGTAGGGTTAAAATCATCAAATGATAACCGTATGTGAAAATTACGATCATGCCTCAAAAGACACGTAGCACAGTGAATTAAGCCAATAGAAAATGGAACAAAAAAAAAAAAAAGCTAAAGGATCGATTAAGCATCATATGAACACATGTAAAAATCGATATTTATACATGAATATGGGCTTGTATATGACCATACATTGGCATATATGGTCATATACATCCATGCATGGTTAAATATATGACCAAACTTGATCTCATGTATGCGCCTACATTAATAATATATTAACATAGTATATGATCATATATAACCATATACGTTCATATACCCTCAAATTTTGGATCTGAAGATATATGATCATATATGAGATCATGTATGGTCGTATAATGAACCATGTATGGGCGTATATAACCATGTATGCTCATGTATGATCATATACAGGCCCATGTATGATTATGTATGTTGATATATCTTTCAATTTTTACATGAAAAAAAAAAAAAAATAAAAATAAAAAACATACCTAGTACTTTCAATTATTCTGACACACGGTTTTTTCTTGATAAAAAACAAACAACAAGAGGTTTTTTTAATATTTTCTTTTTATTTTGGTTTTTTAAATATTGAAGAATATAACAAAAAAAAATTATTCAAAATGGCCGCCATTTCCCTTCGAACACGACCGAAGTCTGGCCAATCGTCTATTGCAGTACGCACGACCTCCATGGGGAAATTGTCCACCGCGCGGAGAAGTGCACGCTTAAGCGATTCCAAATTGTTGTGGTGAGTAGTGCAGACCATGCCTTCTAAAACGGACCACAATTTATAGTCTAAAGGATTCAGGTCTGGACTACCCGATGGCCAATCATCCGTAGAAATAAAGTTTGGTAAATTGTTTTTAACCAGTCTTGAGTGGTTTTTGCCTTATGGGCTGGGACAGAGTCCTGTTGAAAGGTCTACGGCTCGTTTTTGAACAATGTGCTATTTAATGGCTTCACAACCTTTCCTAAAACGTCAGATTGGTACATCTTTGCCGAAGTTTTAACACCTTTTTCGCAGAAATGAAGCTTTGTGACCCCATCATAGGCGACTCCCCACCATACCATCACAGAAGCAGGATGGTGACATCTCTGAACTCTAGGAACCAATTCATTTGCTTGCAGAGATGACTTAGCATAGACTCTATCATTTTGTTTATTGAACGACTCCTCCACAGTAAAAATTTTCTCGTCAGTAAACATAATTTTTCTGTGGCGGTTTTTGGCATACTGGCGAATCAATGATTTTGATTTTTGCTTCCGTTTCTGCTTTAACGCCGCCGTAAGTAGGTGCCCCGTGTGTCTTTTGTAAGCCCGAAGTCCCAAGTCATATTTAATGATGCGAGAAATGGATACCTTCGATATATTTATCTGCCGCGACATTATTTGCTGATTTCGGAGTGGATTTCGATAAATTCGATTCTGTACAGCTTTAACGGCTCTGGGAGTTCGCACAGAGCGCGGACAGTCTGCTACTCCACCAGTATCCCCAAACAGTTTCACAGCACGATAAACAAAACTACGACTAACCCCGAGCGGCTGCAATGTTCGATAAATGTCTCCAGTTTCCATTCCACATTTTTTTAGGCCAATTACGACAATACGGTTTTCAATATCTCCCCATTCCATAATTTAAAGTAACGCACGACAAAAAATTTTTACACAAAAATGAAGTTTAAATGCTAGTTGTCAAAAAACTGTCAACGTAACGAGAGTATGTTCAGTGGATTTCTTACAGTGGGGGCGACTAACAGTGTGTCAGTAATTATGAAAGTACTAGGTACAATATAAAAGTTTTGTAGGTTTGAAATTTCTAATAGGAGACCAGAATTAAAAACTTCCAAACGACGGATCCAAAATGATGGTTGTGAATTTTTAAAAATGTTATACATTGTATCTAAACACACAATTTTGTAAAGGACGTTGAGTCACTGAAAGCAACAATTTAAAATACAAAACGGCAAATTTTAAATAATAGTGAAAATTATGCATAAAATTCTTAATGAATTTTTAATCCATTTTGAAATTAGAGCATTTGGAATACGCCCCTTAATCAATGCTCCAGCTATTTTTGTTTATTTTTCTCTGGGCTAATACACTGAGCGTTGTTGCCGTTCACTACTTCATACCTATAACATAGTTGATAAAAAATATATCTGAACATGTTTGGGGATCATTTCATTTCGAAAAACTTCCAGATTTGGAGAATTTTTGCCAAAAAAAAACTCTGATTCTAAGGAATTATTTATTTCCAAAACCCCTCAGACTCTGAGGTATTTTTTTTTTAAGGAAAGCCTTTATATATAGATGATTTTTTGGTATAGAAAATCTTTGAGATTCTCAGGACATTCTGTAAAATAAAACATTTAGATTTTAAGTGATCTTTTTCTGTAGATTAATTTTTTCCAAAAACTATAAAAAAAAAACTTTTTTTGTGGACTTTTTTTTTTATAAAAAAAAACCTCCCAGACTATGAGGACTTTCTTTAAAAAAAAAAACCTTTCCAGGCTATGAGGACTTTTTCCTTGGAAAAAAATCTTTAGAATCAGATAAATTTTTTCTATAGAAAAATCCTCAGATTCTAAGAACTTTTTTCAATCATAACATAATGCTCTTTGGTCTGCATGTTTTGTTCAATAAATGTTCTTTCTGATTGTTTACAAATTGGAGTCTTTAACAATTCATATTTGATTATTTTGTATGAGACTTTTAAAACTTAACATTCAACATTGATAAAAGTTTCAAAAATGAATCCAAACAAACAAGGAAATTTTTTAAATCTTTGACAATCACATGAAAGTACAAGAACAAGAACTTTAATAACTAAATTTAAATTCTGCAAAAAAAAATATTGTAACAACCAGGGCAGTGACTTTCAGGCAAATCTATGTTTTGTAGTCAGTAGCACAAAAACTATTTTAAACAAATACTTTTCTAAATTAAAGAATTTGTAACAAAATGCTATCAATTTGTTTTTTTTTTTTTACTGCAAGTTTCAAGCGAAAGTTTTAAAATTTTTAAGTGCAAGAAAAACGCTGTCGTGGTAATAACTTGTAAATAAGTTTGTTGCTTAAGTCTTTTGTTTTATATCATTTAAGGCTACAAATTCATTTCATTCTTATCATACTGATTGAAGATCTTTTGAAAACAAATTTAACTTTAAAAAATCTAACAAAATGTCTCATAAATAAAGTTTAAATTGTAAGAATTTTTGACTCATTTAGAAGTCTGTGTTTTTAGCAGTCACAAACGAATATTTAAAAATCAGGAATTTCTCCTTTTAAGAGAATTTTTACAAAGAAGTTTCATTGTTATAGAAATATGCCCTTATAAAATTATGATTTAAGAAGATTTCAAAGCTATTTTATGAGTTGTTTTGAACACAAATTATACACTGTTGTTATAGAGAATGTTATAGTGAGATGTTTTTCCCAAGTTTAAATTACAATCGTGGCACTTGAAAGATATTTAACTGATCTGGAGCATCAGCCCAGATAATTCAAATTAAATCTCTTTGTACAATGATTAAAAAATATATTAATTTTTCAAGGCAAATATGTAGACCTAAAAATTTGTTTGGCCTTATTGTTAAGCTGGGATTGATTGGACAAACCCTGAGGCAAGTCCTTGGCACCCAGACTTTGGCTCAAAGAATTTATCAATTGATCACAAAAACGTATTTTTAACAAACTTTTTTTTTTAAATATTTATAAAACACTAAAATTTTAATTTTTATAAATATTTAATTTAAACAATTGAGCGCCCCGGTAGGCTAGTTGGTAGCGTGCTAGCTTATCAGTGCGGGGGTCGTGGGTTCGATTCCCACCAGAGGCTCTGGTCTGTTTTCGCTACAACGAGCTGAAGGCCTTCGTTGCTAGTGCTCGGTTAGGGTATTAAAATATAATTTGTAATTATATGTTTAATAAAAAAAAAAAATTTTAACAATTAATTTTTTTAGTGTTTGAGCAATTGTGGTTTTAGCAAAAAAAAAAAAAATAACTGAAGGAATTACAATTTTAAAAACAAATTACCGGATAGTAAAAAAAGGCAGCAAACCAAGTTTGAATAAAAAGTCGTTTATATATATATATTTTGTTCAGAATTTTTTCTTTATTATAAATTTTTGTTTTTTATAAATTTATAAAAATTGCAAAACAAACAAACCGGAAGACATATTCTTAATACTAAAATTTAAATATAACTTAAAATTAATGGAAGATAATAATTTCTAAAAACTACATTAATTTTATACAATAATTTTTGATATTTACAATTATTTTTATATCACATTTTAAATTACAAATTTTAAAGCTTTTTTTTTTTTTTTTTGTAGAAAGAAACGCACGCCATAAAAACCAAATAGAATTTTTCCAAAATTGTCGGGATTTTGTTGTAATAGAAAAACTGCCACTTTTCGTTAACATGATTGTGTGTTTCAGCCGAAGTAAATATCACAGTTGTTTAAGGTTTCTAGTTTAGACTCCAAAACCTTTGAAGAAGAGTTGGTTTAGGTAAAAAAAAAAAAAAAAATAGATGCCTGGGACTTTAGGCTTTAATTTGTGTATATGATGACTTAGTTTCGAGGAAACAATAATGAGTTTGGGCTTCTCTTAACTCATTTTCTAGATTTTGTAATTCTTCCTCACTATGCTGCTGATTGTGCAGCTTAATTGTTGGTTTTGCCTTGATTGTTTTGTGCAGACTTTTGAGTAAATTTTTTATCAATCTGCTAGATATTGTAGTAATTTTAAATGATGGTTTAGTGTTAGCCATAATTAAAAATTTTCTTTACTTTAAGAATTTTCAAAATTGTAACGTAGTCTTATAGCTACAAACTCTTTACGTTGACTGATATGTGTATTGAATTAGAGCTCAGTATTTATACAATTCTTTTTCTTTTTTTAAATAAGGACAATATTTTTCTTTAAGGGAATAGTGAGCTTCAAATGTTCTGCCTTTTGTATAATCTATTTTCTAAATGTTTTCCTTTTCATGTTTTCTCTCTTTAAATCCCTCTCTTTCCCACTTTCATTTACTAAATACTTTTTCCACTTGTGGATATAACGTGTTGCATTTTTGTATGTGTAAAGTGAAAAGTGTTTAGTAAATGAGGGTGGAAAAAGAGAGAAAAAATGAAAAGGATAACAATTAGAAAATAGATTATACATTTATGAAAAAAGGACGAATACTTGAAACACACATTCCCTTAAAGGAATTTATTTTCCTTATTTAACAAAAAAAAAAAAAAATAAAAAATGGTATAAATACTGAATTCTACTTCAATACAAATATCAGTCAACATTTTGAGTGTATAGCAATAACATTAAGTTACAATTTTATAAATTCTTATAATAAAGAAAATTTTCAATTATGGCTAACACTAAGTCATCACTTAAAATTACTACAATATCTAGCAGATTGATAAAAAATTTACTCAAACGTCTGCACAAAACAATCAAGGCAAAACCAACAATTGAGCTGCACTATCATCAGTTTAGTGAGGAAGAATTACAAAATCTAGAAAATGAGTTAAGAGAAGCGCAAACTCATTATTGTTTCCTTGAAATTGGTTCATCATGTAAACATATTAAAGCCTAAAGTCCCAGGCATCTATTTTTTTTTTACCTAAACCTACTCTTCTTCAAAGGTTTTGGAGTCTAAATTGGAAACCTTTAACAACTGTGATATTTACTTCGGCTGAAACACACAATCATGTTAACGAAAAGTGGCAGTTTTTCTATTACAACAAAATCCCGACAATTTTGGAAAAATTCTATTTGGTTTTTATGGCGTTTCTTTCTACAAAAAAAAAAATAAAAAAGCTTTAAAATTTGTAATTTAAAATGTGATTTAAAAATAATTGTAAATATCAAAAATTATCGTATAAAATTAATGTAGTTTTTAGAAATTATTGTCTTCCATTAATATTAAGTTATATTTAAGTATTAGTATTAAGAATATGTCTTCCGGTTTGTTTGTTTTGCAATTTTTGTAAATTTATAAATACAAGAATTTATAATAAAAAAAATTAAAAAAAAAAAATAAATTACTTTTTATTTAATTTTTACAATTACGCTCCAGCTTAAATTAACAATGGAGTTACTTCAAAACATATTTGACATTTCAATATTTCATATTTTCTTGATATTGTTACCTAAGTTGAAGTGATTTTAATTTATTTTATATTTATAAATTAAATTAATAATATGTAGTTCACTATTTGTAGTTTAAGAAAAAAATTTTTCATTTCAGTTAAAACTAAAGGAACTTACATTTTTTTTAAAGAAATATTTTTTTTTTAACTTTGTTACATTTGTTTAAAATGATTTACTGTCATTTACGGATTTTTTCAGTGTGATTTATTTTTTTTTCATATTAACGGTCATTTGTGGTTTGATTGTTTTAGTTATTACAAATTTAAATTTTGTTTGCTGTCTGTTTCAAAAAAAAATGAAAAATATTCAAAAAATTCCAATTTTGTTTTTTTATTAAAATTGTTTGTTTATTTACGAAATTATTTCAATTCGAACTACAAAAACTTCATAAACACACACACACATAATGGCCATTCACACCACATGTGTTTATAGACTGTGTGAGTCTACATTTTGTAGATTAAAAAACAAAAAAAAAATACAAAAAACAAAAACCGAAACAATTTTAAAAAAGTGAATTATCATTTATTTTTACGGAATTTGTAGGTAAAATTTTAACATTTATTTTTATATTTATTTTATATTTACTAATGTATCAGTTGTTTAAATACCATTTAAAAATAAATAACAGCAACCATTTGATTTAATTGAAAAGTAAGTAGGCCGAAATATCATTTCTTTTAAATGGTATTTAATTCTTAGTAAATTTAATAAAAATATATTTGTAAAACTTAACTACACGGAGAAAAGTAATTCGCGCTGGTAACCAAATTTATTGGTAAATGTTTTCATCATAATGATTTGTTTTGAAGTTGGAATACCTGACAATTTAAGTAAGTTTTTCAAATTTTGATGATTTCTTACAATTTTGGCGATTTGTATTATAATTATTATTAGGGATTTCCGTCAATTTTATTTTAAAGAGTTTTGCCATTTTACAGATTTTTTTTGTGATTTTTTTGTTCTCAATTTCGTTGTTTTTTCCCTTCTAATTTTTTTTATATTTTAACGTTTTAATTTATTTTTTTTTAATTTTAGCGAATTTTGTTTGTTTTTTTTTTTTAATTTTGTAAATCTTTGTGATTATTAGCAATATATTATATATTTTTTAATTTTAACGATTTTTGTTTATTTTAGCGTTTTTTTTGCCATTTTGACGGTTTTTAACCATTTTGTTGATTTTTTCATTTTAGTGATTTTTGTTTTAACAATTTTTGTAGTATTATAAAACCTATTTACCATTGCAACGATTTTTGTTGATACATCGACTTTAACGATTTTGGTTTATTTTAGATTTTTTTGCCATTTTGACGGTTTTTAACCATTTTGTTGATTTTTTAATTTAAGTGATTTTTGTTTTAACAATTTTTGTAGTATTATAAAACCTATTTACCATTGCAACAATTTTTTAATGTTAGCGATTCTTATTGATACATCGACTTTAACGATTTTTGTTTATTTTAGCGTTTTTTTTTTGCCATTTGATGGTTTTTAACCATTTTAGTGATTTTTTTTTAACAATTTTTGTAGTATAAAATCTATTTACCATTGCAACGATTTTTTAATGTTAGCGATTTTTGTTGATACATCAATTTTATTTAAATTATTTTTGCGATTTTTCAAATTGAGGAGTTTTTTGTTATCAATTTGGAGGCGTAAGCGATTTTTTTTTACAATAATTTTTTATAATTTTTTAATAAAAAAAAATCGATTTTGTTTAATTTGGCAACATTTTTGGGACTATTATATTTTTTTTCAAACTTCAATGTTGTTTTCCTAAGCAACAGATATTGGCGATTTTTTCTTTCTACGATTTACAATAATTTCCCACTTTTACGATTTTTTATTGCTAGCGATTTTTATGCATAATAGCGATTTTTTTTTTTTTTTTTGGGCAACATTTTGTTTTATAGCCTTAACCACAGGTGGAAGGGTATATATAAGTTTGTCATTCCCTTTGTAATTTCTACAATATTGATCTGAGACCCTACAAAGTATATATATTCTGGGTCCTTATGAAGAGCGAAGTTGATTTAACGATGTCCGTCTGTGTGTTGAAATGGGTTTTCCGAAGAACCCAGACATGATGAGGACTTGCTTGTTATTCATTTCTGTTACATGTGATGCATTTCTGTTTGCTATTGAAAATCAGACAGATCGGTTAATAAATGGCTGAGATATTAGCAAAAAACCAGGACTACCTCTAATTTTTTCCGTAAAATCCCTTTGTTTAATATGTATGTAGAATTTTACGCATAACAAACACATCCATTTGTTGAAATTCTTTTCTTTCATCTCCACCTTTTATACACAAACAACAAACACGTACAAAGATCTCTAATGAACGAAGACTTTTTATATATGTACCTCTATTAACGATGATTTTGTGTGAGCTTCAATAGCTCAGTTGTATAAATACTTTTTTTCTCTAAGGCCGCGGGTTCGAATCCCGGTCAATTTACTGTTTTTGTTCATTTTTTTTTTTGTTTTTTTTTTAACATTTAATAATTAATTTATATAAATTTTTTTATTAATAATTAAATAATCCATAAATACGCTAAAAACATCAAAATTTTTATAAAAACCCTCTGATACAAATAAAATACAAACGGTTTTATTTCTATTTTTTGCTCCGATTTAAAAGAATTTATAAACAGATATTTAAACCATTTTATTTCTCATATATTAAGAAAACTTTATACATAATTTCCCTTTGACTGCAACTATTTTAGGTCATCTTATAATAATTTATAAAAAAAAAAATATAAACTATTTTCCTTCAAATTTTTAAAATTAAGCTAAAGAAATTAAAAATATTTTTTAATAAAAAAGCGAAATAAAATCCCAAATGCAAATTTGCCAGCTAAATCAAACGTTTTTGTAGAAATAAAACACATGCAGTTCTAGTGATTTCTTTTAACGATTTGTTGAAATTCTTTTCTTTCACCTTTTCACCTTTTATACACAAACAACAAACACTATTCTAGAGCTGTAATATGACCTATGGATACGTCTTATATAGCAAAATATCGAAAATCTTTAGTATAACATATTTGCTGAAAAAACTCGGAAATATCGGTTCAGATACAAAAAAGTTATGCCCAAAACATAAATTTTTTTAAATACCTATTTTCTGGAACCATTAATCTTCCTGAGTCCAAGTTTTATCACCAAACTAAATAGTTAATTTCCTCTTAAAGGCGTCCGTATCTAAATCTTTCCATTCCATATATGTCCATATATAAACTTCAGTTTTTTCCCAACCATGATGAAGGGTATATAAGATTTGGCATAGCCGAATTTAGCCGCTCTTACTTGTTTTTTTTTTTTTCATTTTAAGCAAATTTTTTCTCATTTTTTCAATTTAAAATTATTTTCTATTGGTTATACCAAATATTTGATCAGTAATTTTTACTGTGCTCATCCGTTTTTAACTGTTAAAATACCTAAATTTTTTGGCAAATTTAAATGAAATTGTAGGCAGTAAATACCTTTTAAATATGAATTGTATTTAGTTTGTCATTTTCAATTAATTTTACTGACATAATTGATGGAGGGAGGAGTGTGTTTCCCTATTTCTATATATAGTTTAGGTTCTTTATGCAATTTTTACAAATGTGTTATCCTTTTTTTTTAAATAACAGTCTAAACAACTTTTACTATATTCCCTTTGACACGCCTACTCAAAAATCATTTATACCCTTTATTGACTTTGAATGTTCTATTTAATATCCTTTTTTTTAACAAGCCGCCACTTTTAGGTTATCTAAGGATAATTAAAGACCACATCAAAGGATTTTCTGTTTTTTTCTTTTTCATTTCACTTCCTTTGTACATGTTCAAAATCCTTAACTTACTCTTTTTTTAATGACTTTGTTAAGCCGCCTAACAAAGTGATTCAAATTTTTAGCCGTTCTTTTGAGTGTTAATATGATTTTGTAATTTAAAAAATTTATTTTCTTATCCTACATTAGTTAAACCTTTTGGCAGGTGTATGTCGATTACACTAATAGGATTCTAATTAAGATAATTATTTTGTATTTAGAAATGAGAAAAAAAAAAAAAACAAACTACTTTACAGTAGAAATTTGTTATGCTAGTGATTATTATTTTAAGGATTCTTTTTAGATATATTTGTCTTGGAGTGAATATAGGATTAGAAAAAGTTTCACAATATTCAAAGCAATTTTGGACAATGTTTGAAAATAAAAATTATATATTTTTTTTAAATACAATTATTTCTAGATGTATTTGAAAAACTTGTACATACAACTTTTAAACAGGGTTCATAGAAAACTGAAATATTAATTTCCTTTTTCTTTGAAGCTTATTCTAGAGCGAGGTAATGCCAGCTTATATGCCTCCATATGTTAAAACTTGATTTGTAATATCCTTGATATAAACAATAGCAAGGAAAAAGGCATGTCGAATTTAGCCTGTAAAGTACTTTGTTCATAAATACAAATTATCTTAATTAGAATCCCATTAGTAGTAACATACAATCGACTTGCACCAGAGAACTGCAAAATCAACTTTTTTCTTGATTTAATCATACACAAAAATTCTTGTTCACATTTAATAATTCAACAAAATTCACTGTAGAATAAAATCAGCATCATGTTACTGAACGCGTAATTCGGATCAGTTTGAATCATATGTCGATTATGTTTACTGCAAATTTAATCACTCAACAAAAAGTCAGCGTTGAATAAATCAGAAAAAACAACAAACAACGCGTATGAGTGTATTCATAATTAAAACAAAATAGAAACACATTTCATAAATGATATTGTTTACATTAGGGTGGGACTTAAATCCGCTTTTTTAGAATTTTTATTAGTAATAAAAATATTCTTCTTTGTGAAATATAAATATTTTTTTGAAAAAAAAAATTTAGGTCGATATCTCAGGCTTGCCTTATCCGGAAAAATTTAAATATTGTCTAAATTTTTTTCATCTATTTTGATTGGAAAATTAGGCAATATTTAACTTTAACCGGATTGGGCGAGCCTGAGATGTCGACCTAAATAAAAAAAAAAAAAATTTTCACAAAGAACAATATTTTTGGTATTCCTAATAAAAATTCTAAAAACGTATTTTAGACCCACCCTAATATACATATAACATTTATGAAATGTGTTTCTACAAAACCACCCCCTTTTTATAGATAAGAAACTATTTTGTTTTAATTATGAATATACTCATACACGTTGTTTGTTGTTTTTTCTAATTTATTCTACATCAAAATAATTATTGCTGGCTCGAATGAACAGAATAAAATCAATGGTTTAACAACGACCGATGATTATAAATCAGTGACAAAACAATTTGCACGTCGTTTGATTGATTTAAAATCATCAACAAATATGTGTATTGGAGTATATTCAACGTTTGAACGCAAACACATATTTATTCTTGTGTTGATTGCGTATGAACGTTTTGCAATCAGCAAATGCAGTTCTCTGACTTAACCAATTTGAGATTAAAAAAATATAACTTCAACATCTTAAAATCTAGTGTTAAACCGTCACAGTGAAAAAAAAGGATAATTTGGTGGCGGCTCATCTTTAAAGATATTTAACGGAGTAATTTAAAGGTTAGATGCAGTAGTAACCTGCAACTAATAGTAGAAATACATAAATTCTTTGAAGTGGTCAATAATAAGCCAACCCATATAATAACAAAATCGGCGGCTTTTTTGAAAGAAAAAAAAAAGGATACTGTATCATATCCTTTTTTTTAGAGGTTAATAAAAGGATATTAGAACATTTTAGAGTAGGTGTGTTAAAGAAATTTTGGTAAGTGATATACATATACAAATACAGGTATCTTTTTAAATCATATGTTGTTTTGACACTGATAGATTTTTTTTCTGTTCGGAATATTGACTATCCGCTGTGTTGTCCAAATTCTGGTTGAAAAGAAGTTTTGGCCGAAATGCAGCACCCACCGCTTCAAAAAAAATTACCTTCCTAGAATCCCTATCTAGTCCACATTTCGCTTGGCAAATATAACTGCGATTTTTATTATTATTTTTTTTTTTTTTTTGTTATCTGCAATTAAATTATACAAAACTTAGCCTTATAAATGGTGGTTAAATTTTAAGGGCCGATGTTGATTTTGAATAAAACACAAATTATTTAGGAAATTATTGTCATTTCTTTTTATTATGATAATATGGTATGGTTCAATTATGTATGGAACAAAATATTGACCAAATGGCCGCCGCGACCTCGGCGGCACACCTCCATCCGATGGTCCAAATTTTCGATGAAGCTAAGGCATAATTGAGGTTCTATGCCGTTAATGTGCCGAATTATATCATCCTTTAGCTCTTGAATTGTTGCTGGCTTATCGACGTACACCTTTTCTTTTCAATAACCCCAAAGAAAAGTCCAACGGTGTCAAATTACATGATCTTGACGGCCAATTGACATCGCCACCACGTGAGATAACAGGACCATTGAATTTGTCGCGCAAAAGAGCCATTGTTTCGTTAGCTGTCTGGCAAGTGGCACCGTCCTGTTGAAACCACATATCGTCCAGGGTCATATCCTCAATTCCTGGCCACAATAAGTTTATCATCTCGCGATAGCGAACACCATTCACGATAAATGCTTGGCCGACCTCATGAAACACTATCGCGAACAACAGCAATGTTTTCCGCAGAACGAGCATGCACAGGTGTTTTTTCAGACCCGGTTTACTGAAATTGGCTCACAATTCTCCCGATTGTGGACACATTTGGTTGACTATGCTGACCAAAAAAAAAATCACGAAGTACACGAAATGCATTTTGATTTGAACGCCCATTTTCATAATTAATCTGAATAACTTTAATGCGTTGCTCGATTGTGTATCTTTACATGGTTCAAATTGAGTTAGTCTCAAATTAAGAATTGTCAAATGAAATGCAGAAAAAAACTTGACGTTTAGGTGTGGTTCACATTCAACATCGGCCTTTAAAATTTAACCACCCTATACAACCACTCCTTGTTCTTGGTCACGGCTTAGTTTTGGTCAATAAGTTTTTTTTTTTAATATCATTAGCAGTTTAAAGTTGAAAATGAGCTGAAATGAGTCTTAGAATCAAAAGTTTAGAGGAAAAAAAAATTTATAGACACCTCTGGTATATTTTTATGCAATATTATACAGTTCTGAGGACAAATTTAGTAATAGCAGCTCATTGCTTTTTGCATTACCAATAATGACTTACCCCTGCCCACTGCATTTCTTCTAAATGGGAAATAATAAGTTACTTATAATGTGTTAAACAGCCATTGATGTTCCATGCCAGCTCCTTGCATACTACATTACTTTCAATGTGAAAATAATGAGTTACTACTAATTTTTGGCAATTAAAATCTATTTTTGGTTTAGTTATTTAATTTTTTTTTTTCAAATTATCAAAAATCAATTAAAATTAAAAGCAAATAAAAAGTTAATGGAAAAAAATTTGAAACATAATAAAATATAATTTTTTGATTTTAAACATTTCTGTTTTTTAATGATTTTGATTTGAAAATGGGATTTTTCCATAATCATTTTGAATTGGAAATTTGAATGAATTAATCTGAGTTATTTTTTTTTTTTTTGTAAATTTAATAAAATATATGTACATATGTTGTATTTAAGTTTTTTTTTTGTCATTATAAATATTAAAAAAAAAATTTATAAAAAAAATAAAAAATATATTATTTCTTTATACACCATTTCCAATTTAATATCAGTTATTATTAATTATTTGCAGAAATTATCATTTTAGTTTTAGAAAATAACAATTTAAGAAATTTTCAATTTAATTTCAAATTCATCAGTTAATTTCAGAAGTTATTAATTTAATTTCAGATGCTATCAATTTAACTTCAAATATATATTGATTTAATTTCAGTTATAATTTTATTAATTTCTGAAATAAAATTCTTAATATCTGAAATAAAATAAATAGTTTTTGAAAATAGTTGGTACTTTCTGAAATTTAATTGGAAATGGTGTAGTTTTTACTTAGAGTGGCTATTTTAGTACCTATTGATAATGCGTTATTTGCACGCCTAATGTAACGTATTATTTAGCCATTTATAAGCAACTACCTTCAAGCCACCAGTTTTTTATTATATGAATTGCAACCAGTTATTTTTGCGTTACCTGTAACGAGTTATTTTAACCTTATCATTAACTAGATGTTTTACTCCCTACTCGTAAGGTTGTATGTAACTAGCTACGTCCAATGGCATTCCTATGGTTAAATAATGAGCTTAGCCGGCAAACTTCAACCAGTTACTACTCGTTCTAAAACCTGCTGGGTTTTGTTATAAATTTTCTTTCTAGCTGTCGCAAATAGTTGAATTGATTTGATTGTGTTAATTTTGTTCTTATAACTAGTTTTTTTTTTAAATCACCTGCTATATAATTTATTTTATTTTGTACTTTTTTTTTAACAATGTCACTTGTTACAACATGTTGTCCTTAGATCGGTGTTAGAAATCTCACTTTTTGCAAGGTGTCATATTTAAAGACCATAAAATTTTACATTATTTATACTAGCATATTTAGAATAATACAAATGGTTTAATTCTTGACAATGATTAAAAAGTACTTGACAGTAAATATTTCGCTGGCGCCAGTATCCTGTTGGGTTAAGACTATGCCCTTCCTTTTGTTTCAATTTTAAGATTTAAGCAGGTTTTTAAATCTTACATTTTCTGTAAATTTCTATTGTTTTAAAATTTTGTAGTTTTTCAAAAACTCTTGTGTTTTAAGCAAAAAATTTTAAAATTTTTTTCTGATTTTAATTTTTTAAAAATAATTTTCTTTTGTTTAAAAATCTATTTCCCAGTGCGAAAATTCTATTATTTTAAAATTTCCTAAATATTTTGCAAGGTGCTGTACACGTGCTTAATTTTTGAAATGTTTAAAATTTCAACTGTGTTAGAAGACAAAGTTTTAAATTTTTTTTGAAATGTCTTAAAGGCAGGTGAATATTTTTAACTTTTAACTGTGAAGTAAGAAGTCACACGATTTTTAATTTAAAATTCACTAACAGTTTGAGGTTTTTTCAAATTATATTGAAAGATTATTTAAAAAGTTCAGGCAATTCAGGCAATATTAATTGAGAAATTCACAAAAATGTTTTGGAATTTTATTACAGTTTAATACCACAAATTAACATAAAAAACTACAACAAAAATCTTTCAGATAGACCTTAACCCTTATTTGCATTATGATGGAAATTTCCATCATAACATTTACTGAACAAAAAATGCACACAAACAGGTGTATTGTGCATTGGTTGTTGCTGGCAACTTTTGACATGACTATCGCTCCGCTGTTTTTTTTTTTTTTGGTTAGAAAAAACATGATGAATCTTGAGTATTTTTAGGAAGCTAATCTGAAATTTTTTGGATTATAAAAGTGATGAGTGGAAAAAGGTTTGTTGTTGGTGTTTAGTGTTTGTTATTTTATTTATTTTTGATTAAGTACTGAGCTAAATATGTGACCTTGCATGGTGATGGATATTTCCATCATACTGTTTTTCAATCATGAATTGCAGTGAACAATTTCAAAAAAAAAAATAAAAAATTATGCAAAGAATTGTTAATACATTTGGAAAAGTTCTGCGATTTTTATAAAACTGTTATTTGTGTAGCAAAGCGGTTGTAGTTATTTTAACTGTTATTATAGTTGTTTTACTTAGAAAGCAAAATTTCAATGAATATTACAGTTGTTTTTTTAACTTACGAAAATTATTGGATGTTAACAACATTTGAACTATTAAAAAGATTAAGGCCCGTGATGCCGACTATATGATACCTTACACCAATTATCATTTTGGTCGAATTTCGGGAGGCGCTTCAAAATCCAGAAAGAGTCCTGATCATTTTTTAACATGGCAGAAAATTTAGAGATAAATCTAAATGAAATTGTCGATAAAATTTTTTAAAGCAGAAATATTACATTCATAAACCAAATTTAAACCATATATCAACGGCTTTGTGTCTCTAAAGATTATTAAAGTCCAATAAAGATAAGACCTGTTATGGAAGATAATTCTGAATATGGACGGATTCTAACCGATTTTGACAGCGTTCGTCTTTGGGCCAATATAAACTAATGTAGAAAATTTCTTTCAAATATCTTTATATGTGCCGCCCGTAGTTTGATTAAAGTTCACTTAAGCTTCAAATATGGTACCCGGTTTTCTTTAAATTACAGGTTGGTTGAAAAGTTCCTACGCTCACCAAGAGATGGCACTGCTAGCTCCAAACTTTTTTTTCTCAAGTTGGTATAACTGTCCTGAGAACACATGCAAAGTTGCAAGTCAGTCTGTCAATTTTTTCTTTGTTTACAATTACATTTGAAGTTGACGTGTCATTGATTTTTTTTAATATGAAAAAAATTGAATATCGTACAGTCATTAGATTCTTTGTTTTGAAGGGTTTAAAAGCAAAGGAAATTTATGAACAATTGTTAGAAGTGTATAAGGAGTCCTCACCTTCAAAACGCACCGTTGAATTTTTGGCTGGTGAATTTAAACGTGGTCGTACCAGTCTTAAAGACGATCCACGCGAAGGACGACCAAAAACTGCAACCACAGCAGAAATCATTGAGCAGGTACATAATATGGTTAGTGAAGATCCAAGTTTGACTAAGCGTGAAATTGCTAATGCCATAGGCATCTCAGACGAACCGAGTACTCCATATTTTACATGAAGAATTAGGTATGAAAAAACTGTTTGGAAAGTTAGTGCCGCACACATTAACAATTCAACAAAAACTGGATCGAAAACAAATTTCTCAGCGTGATTTGGAGCGTTTTAAGCCGAATAAAACCGACTTCTTCCGTCGTTTTATAACCTGGTTTAAAGAAGAAAAAAATCATTTTTCATCAAGACAATGCACCTGCTCACAAAAGTGTTTTGACGATGGCTAAATTTAAAGAATTTAAGTACGAATTGCTTGAACATCCACCGTATTCACCAGATTTGGCTCCCAGTGACTACTATCTCTTCAGAAATCTCAAAAAATTCCTTCGTGGAAAGCATTTTTCGTCGAATGAAGAGGCCATAGCAGCCGTAGACGGTTATTTTGCAGAGCTTCCGGAAAACCATTATAAGGATGGGATAAAATTATTGGAAGATCATTGGAACAATTGTATTGAGCTTCTAGGAGATTATATTGAATAAAAAAAAATTTCGTAACAAAAACAGTATTCTTTCATTTCGAGCGCAGGAACTTTTTAACCAACCTGTTTAGAAAGTGATTTATGGTCCCGTGTAACATTCATAAACCAATTAGAGAGTCATTGAGTAACGTTTTTCTTTTTTATATATAAAAAATATTTCGATGGACCCAAAATTACTCTCTGATTCGGTATAATGTTGGTTTCTTCGTTTATCTCCAAAACCAATACACTTCCAATAGAAAATTGTTAAATTGGTCCATGTTGTAAACTCACACTTGCTCGTAGGTCTACTAGATTTTTCAAAAATCTTTTACAGAATCCAAAAATTCTCCCTTTCTGTTCATTAAATTTTCTTTTAAGAAAAAAAGTTTTATTTAAGCAATTGCTTTTATGTCAAAAATTTCCTTTTAAACGCCTCACCATTATAACACTTCGGCCTTTAGGTTAACGCCGCTGGCGTTAACACAGTGCAATTTCTAAGAAATTCTCTCTTGTTAAACATCAAAATCACCTGCTCAATTTGTTATTTCTAACTCTGACCCAGAAAAAAAGTAGTGTCATTTGTCACACCATATTGCGGCAAGGTTGCAAGTGTAAAAAAATCTCACTTTAGCAAGGTGTCATATAAAAACCATAACATTTCTTATTATGTAGCACAACTTTTCTAAGAAATAAGTAAACATTACAAGGATTTAAAAGAAATTTTGTAAAAATTTTTCAACAACCTTTTGGTATTTGTAATGACGACATTAGCTAGACATTAGGAATTTCGCTGGCGCCAGCATCCTGTGGTGTTTACACTCTGTATATACTTTTTGTCATTTGTTTTACTTCATATAAACTAAATTGCAATTTAAAAGTCCTTTAACATATTTGTACAAATCTCTTATAAAGAATTTTTACTAGGACATCTTTTATGTATTCTAAACGCTTAATTTAATTGTTTTTTAAGATTTTTTTTTTATTTTTTTTTTATTTCAGATCTTAAATTTCGTATGGATTGAAATGCCGCCGTGGTAAGGTGAGTTTGTTGAGATTTAATATTTTAAAAATAAGTTTTTATTTAAAAGATCTAAATCAGCAAGTTTTTTAGTTATACGTAAATTGCAATACAGTAACACAGGTTACAGAACACGTTTTCTTAAAAAAGTAAATTAACAGATCAATTGAAAAGTCCCCGGCCTACCATAGTAAACACATTTTTTTTTTTTTTTCTTTGGCAAAATTCGTTTTTTTCATTCAACATAGTTCCCTTCAAGGGTAATACA
Source organism: Eustalomyia histrio (assembly GCA_949748255.1). Lineage (NCBI taxonomy): Eukaryota > Metazoa > Arthropoda > Insecta > Diptera > Anthomyiidae > Eustalomyia > Eustalomyia histrio. The sequence continues at coordinate 131,290,691 of OX456524.1, forward strand.
CTGATTATAGCGACCCTCCAACTTTTCGATACCATTTTGTAGTACGATTTGTCCTTTGCTTCAAAATAGGCCTCAGTTTCGGCGATCACCTCTTCATTCGACGAAAATTTCTTCCCAGCGAGCATTCTTTTGAGATGTGAGAACAGGAAATATTCGCTGGGGGACAGATCTGGAGAATCCTTCCTCGTCCTTCCTTTTTTAAGGTAGTCAATGAAAATTATTCCATGCGCATACCTTAACCTTGCCAGCCGACTGTTGCGTCTTTTCACGCTTTGGAGTTGGTTAATCACGTGCAGTCCACTCAGATGACTGTCGATTGGACTTCGGAGTGAAATCATGGAGCCATGTTTCATCCATTGTCACATATCGACGCAAAAACTCGGGTTTATTACACTTGAACATATCTAAACACTGCATCGAATTATCAACTCGTCGTTGTTTTTGGTCAAAAGTGAGCTCGCGCGGCACCCACTTTGCACAGAGCTTTCTCATACCCAAATATTCGTGAATGATATGATGTACACGTTTAGTTGATATCTTTAGAGTACCTGCTATTTCATTCAATTTCAATTTACGGTCATTCGAAATCATTTTGTGGATTTTTTTCGATGTTTTCCTCCGTAACAACCTCTTTTGGGCGTCCACCGTCTTCAATGCTGATTTCACCACGTCTAAACTTAGCATACCAATCCTTGATGGTTGATTTTCCTGGGGCAGTGTCCAGAAACTCGTCATCAAGCCAAGTTTTTGCTTCAAGTGTATTTTTTCCCTTTAAAAAGTAATATTTTATCAACACGCGAAATTCCTTTTTATCCATTTTTTTCACAATAACAAAAGTTGCTTCTCTCAAAATGCTATAATTCACAAACTAATGATCCGACAGCTGTCAAATTTATACACGTGTCTTTATTTATACACATGTTTTCATATCGTTTTAAGTCTAGTAGCGCCATCTATGTGTCAGGCCGGGGACTTCTCAATTGACCTGTTATTGCAAAAGGATTTTCAAATACGTCTTTCAAAAAGCCGTTTTCGGTTTATTCGAAAAATCGTTTTTTTTTTGGAAAAAACAGTTTCGGTTTTGCAAAAAAAAAAAAGAAAAAACAAAGAAACGGTTCTGTTACACAGAAGGTTGCGGGTTCGATACTCAACGACGTCAACTTCAATCTAGAAAAATAATGTGTATGAGTTTTCTATCTCCTATAAATACCGCAATATCCTCCTTCGTTTTTCCCACTTAACCACACCGAAGTATGGTCATTAAATCAAACATGGCCATTAAATCAAATCTTCAACAATTTCCCTAACTCTCCGTCAGATGGCGGGCACAAACTGTTCTAAGATTAATCATCTGCCGCATTTACAATGTTGCCATATTTGAAGTCCTTCATCTTTCACCATTTTTCTTCTCACCTTTATCCTCCTTACAAAGAAAGCGACATATTAATTAGTAGGAAGAATGTTCTGGGTGGTGCTTAAAAAAAAATAGGAAATAAGGTAGTTTTTTGCATATTAAAGTTTTTACAAATTCAGAAATTTCTTGAACACTAGAGTTTGGAAACAAAAGGAAATGGAATCCGCGATGCGTGAAATTGAAAATTAGTAGAACGAAATGGTATAAAATGGAGAGCTAGATGGATTGAAACACAAGAAACACGATTTCAAAAAGAATGGCAAACGAGTGGATTAAAAAAAAAAAAAAACTTATAAGGAGGGGGAAAAAACCGAAAAAATCTGCCGTTGAGGGGACGTCGGCTAGAACCACGGCGACTAGAAACCAAAGTATACTTTTGTAAAATTCCCTATAAAAAGGCAAAAATGGGGCTGAAAAGGCAAAAAGTTTCCCCTTCGGTTAAGATTTCCTAAAAGACGTGGGGTGAAGCAAACAGGGGAATTTCTTACTCTCAACTTCCGCTAGAAACCTCAAATTTAAAATATGTTTTCCCAGAGGTAGTAGCTAATACACTGATTAGGTACTTTTTGGAATATCCAATAAAAAAAATTGGGTTTAAGAGAATATACAGTTCCCGCTTAATCACCCAGCCCAACCGCCTGCATGTAAGCTCGTTCTCCAGCATAAACACTCACTAAACCAGGATTCTTTTAAAATTTTCCCCATTTGAGTCCGGCTCAAAAATCTGTAGCTATAAATCTGGCATTTAAAATATATGTTCCCTGGTGTATGGGTTTACTCACTGAAAATATACATTTAGGAATTTTCAATAAAAGCGTGGACAAAATATGGTTAAATACGAAAAGGTGACCCATCATCATGTTATGAAAGAACTTTGTTAAGATCATAATATGGTTCTAAAGATCATAACATGTTCAATAAAAATCATAAGAATTGAGATCGAAAAAAACCCCGGCTGACATTTTCGCCAATAACACTTTATTTATACACAAAAAAAAAACCTTCCAATCGTGAAAACCACATTTTGTGGCGGAAAAATGTCTGAGGTGAAACTAATGTATAAAATATTCTCCTTTAGGCGTTTGATATGACAAAATATTTTTCCAATCTGTACGGGAAATTTTAAGATACCTTCACATTTTCACTTACAATTTTTAATGGCTGGACCGATATCGCTTATTGTCAATATCATATTGCTCTCTCAATGGCTAAAAACTTCGCACTGTTATCGCCATTTTAAATTATATAAGGATCATGAATTATATGGTCTTCGACTAATTATTAGGGTGCCCCTAACGAATTGCTGATATTCAATGCTATCATTCCTAGAATTCTTCCATTTGCTATCAAATTTACAAATTTGAACAATTTGTTTAAACATTAAGTGACCAGAGTAACCATATTTTGCAAAATATCTTTTTTTTTTTGTCCCGATTTAACGTTTCGTTGGATTTTTTTTAACTGAGTATTCGTTAAACCAGTATCAGATTGTATGTTATTAATTTTCGTCCAAATATTTACATAATTTTATATTCCTACAAAAATTTTGAAAACTGTCTCTCAAATAAAAAAACCACTTAAATTTTAGATCATTTTCTATGATTTCCTTATACATAATTATAATTTATTTTAAAATGTAGGATAGACCCTATCCTTAAAACACATAAATTTTAAAGATTCCTTTAATTGCATTTACTTGTTTCCCAATGACTTCCTTAAACGATATGTCCTTCAACTGTCTTCTGCCTTATTGATTTTGAAAATATTGTCTGCAATATATTAAATTAGTACTTATCTTAAGCCGCCTTTAAGTGCATAAGGAAGTTAGTTTTATTTACCAAATATCCTTGATGTGGTTTTTTGTGTAGCCATCAAAAATACCATTTAATTAGTTAAGCCTTTTAAGGAATTTGTTAAAGGAAGTAAACTAATGAGTTTCTAATTAAGATAATTTTTTTAATATGGATAGTTTTTAAAAGGTTTTTGACAGTAACCTTTTGTTATGCTTAATAAGAAATAAATGGTTGAATTTTGACTGATAAAAAAAAAATTCACAGTGATATATGAAATGTATATCATTTTTAAAAAGCATTAAATGCAAGGGACCAATTAGTGCCAGTTGTGTTAAAATTGGTTTTGTTTTTTTTTTTTTTTTAATTTCAACTCTTATTTCATTAAGAAAATTTTATAATTTCCGTACAGTGACACGCAAAATATATAAAAAGCTTGCTTTATCGAGATAACGAATTATTTATCTAAAAATCAAAAATCTTCAAAAGGGATTATAATTACGAATTCTTCAAATATTGACTTCGTTTTTATTTCGATTCTGATTTCAAATATAATCGTTAATTAAACACGCATTGTTGCCTTCAATTTGATTGTTCGATGTTAGATTAGATTAGGTTGAAAAGAGGAAGGGGCATGTCATTTATTTTTGAAGGATCATGAAGGGCGATTGGCCAGGGAATCGGCGTGTTGTGCGCTCTCCAAAAAACTACACATTAATAAACATTCCGGTCTACTTGATAAATTCAGTATCGCGCAGGTATTCCTTACGTTTTCCCAAATCAATCTCTCGCAATCACCCCCAATGAGTAAGTGCTCCATAGTCTCACCATCCTTCCCATTGAAAAGTGTGATCGTAGTGTAAAGTGGCCTGTGAGAATTCCCATCAGGTTGGCCAGTTCCCTCTTAAGATTCTCCTTATCCTGCCCAAATTCAGGTCACCCCACGGGACCTTTGTGATCACATCAGATCTCCTTGGGCATGTTGTCCAAGCTGCGTTTTTGTCATCCGGAAAGATCTCAAATTTTGAAGGTTACAGAAGACCAGGTTGGATTCATCCATGGCCAGCTCGTCCTCTCATTCCCATCCTTGCGAAAGCCGGGCAAAAACAAAGTAAGTGCTCCATAGTCTCACCGTCCTTCCCATTGGCCCTACTCACCACAAAGTCACTCCTTCCCGATTTCGAAAGGCGTGATCGTAGTGTAAAGTGACATGTGAGAATTCCCATTAGGTTGGCCAGTCCCTTCTTAAGGTTCTTCTTGTCCTGCCCAAATTCAAGTCACCCCACCGGACCTTTGTGATCGCATCAACATTATCCCCGTTCCTGATCTCCTTGGACATGTTGTCCAAGCTGCGTTTTTGTCATCCGGAAAGGTCTCGAATTTTGAAGGTTACAGGGGAGCAGGTTGGATTAATCCCTGACCAGCTCGTCAAACCTCTCATTTCCATCCACTCCATAGTGTCCGGGTATCCATATCAACCTCAGGCGACCCCTGCTAGAATAAGTATTCATTACTCCCCAGCCAAACCACACATTACCAAATAATGGGTAAAGTAATGTATAGCCATAGGGGCCGATGGATTACTTTACACCTTACTTCATTGATGAATTTTACAGGCGATGAGCCTCAAAGTATTGTATATACCCATTACTTTAGAGGTGATATTGTAAGGGGTTACTTATATGGTTACGAGAATGAAAAAAGTAATGTGTCTAAAAATAGATTTTTAATAAAATTATTACAAATATTTTATTTAAAATATTTGTAATTAAAAATAATATGGTCAAGATGGAAATCGAACCTGGGAAATCTGCTTGCCAGCCAAGAACTCTACCCACTGAGCTATCGACGCATATAGTATTTGATTGCTTTAAACTTAAATGAATTGTTGTGCTTCGTTTTTTCGCTAGTGTTGTCAAAACAAACATACATTACCCTTTTGCTTACAAAAAACACAAAGTAATGTATGTAATAATGGATTTTCAAAAATATTTCAATTATTACTTTACATTTATAAATTATACATTACCTAATCAATAATCAGTAACTTATTACTTTATGATTGCAAATAATGAAAAATGTAACGAGCTATCGTTACAAGGTAACGCATGAGAATATCGCACCCATTACCAAAGTTTTGCTGGGTCTCTTGCAGTTCAAAACCGTCTTCGATTTCACAGACTCCACTAACGAAGCCGTAACCGCAGCTTATCAGTGAAAATGACTACTATTAGTAAAGATGATGACTGCCTCCCCAAAATAATCAGTCGCAGTTAAAAACCGAATACACTCCTAATAGCCACAACCTTAGTCTGAAAAACGATGTTGTAGTCCAGGAGCCGAAAGCGCATTCTTATTCCCAGAACCCCACAAAATAAGTCTTAACCAATTCTCCCCTCCAATTTGGATCCATCAGTGTAGAAATCGATTCCATTGGTATCATTCAATATTCTTTCATCTCTTCGCAGCTAAGTGTCCCGGAATAAGAAAGTCGCGGTTTGCCTATACACGTTATTCCGTCAGGCTATCACATTTTGGATATGGCCGCGAAGAGACCGCTCTCCTAGTACTATCATTCTATAAGTCGAGAGTGCAAGATTATACTTAACCTGAAATCTGTCGGTCTGATAGAGAGTTTCGTCTTGTATGTATCCTATTTATAAACATACATAATCATATATGACCGTACATACGTACATGCATAGTTCAATATATGACTATACATGATATCATATATTTCCATACCCAGCAAAAAAAATGGTAGTCATTCTGTGACTATAACTTCTTTCATTGCTTCCTTAACTTCAGTTAACATTCTTTTATGATTTTTTGGCATTTCCAAAAGAATTCATTTGTTCATATTTCAAATGCAGTGATCTGGATATAAACCCGATGCATATCTTAAAGAATCACTCTTCATTAGTTCTAAAGCATAAGTTATAGTATATCTTATATTTTTTGGAATCTTAAGCATTTATTCAAATTGAGAAAATAGTTCTGATGAACTTTTTAAATTTTTTTTATTAAATCATTTTTTATATTTTAGTTTAAAATTTCATGAGGGTTAGAATTTATGCAGTTTTGCAATTTAAATGTTTTGAAAAATCAAGAAAAACTGATTTTTTTGTTTTTTTACCTTCAATTGAAACTTCAATTGAAGCCTTAAATATTTATGACGAGGCAATCTGTGCATTTTTGCATTATGTTTATTATTTAACACTACACCATATCCAGTTTTAATTCAGAATTTATCAAAATAATTTTAAAATTGTGCAAAAATTATTTAAAATTTTTCAAAAATATTTTAAAATTTTCTAAAAATGTATCCAAATTGTAGAACCAGTTTCTAAATTATCCAAAAATATTTTAAAATTTGTCTAAAAATTCATTAAAATTTTTGAAAAATGTTTCAAAAATGCTTTTTCATTAATGCAGAATTATTTATTTGTTTTAATAAAGAGTATTTCTATATCAACGCATAAATTTCGCTTCTTTAAACTTATTTTTCTGCATTATTATGAATTAAATTTTCATCAAAGCTTAAATACTACAAAGTATATGAACTTTTTCCACTCATGCATCAGAATATCTAATCATTGTATTATCATTGCTTCCTTAGAGTAAAGTATGAGTAATGCTAGTAGTTACATTTCAATACTTCCATCCTATGACACGCTAATGTTAAATTCATCGATGAAACCATTAGAAAAGAAGTGATGCACTTAAAAAAGTTTGTAAGTTAAAATAACTGAAAATATCATTTAAAAGAAATGATATTTCATTTAAAAACCGGTCTACTTAATTTTCATTTAAATTAAAAGTCATTTGTTATTTATTTTTAAATGTTGATTAATCAACTGACACATCCGTAAGAAACAACTGATATAATCAGTTAAAATAAATGTCAAAATTTTACCTACCAATCCTTAAAAAATAAATGTTTTTTTCATTTATTTGAAATTATTTCCGTTTTTGTATTTTTTGTTTTTTTTATTAATATACTCGTACAATACAAAATGTATGTATGCATATGAAGCTATAAACATTTTTTGTGTGAATGTATTTGTGTATGTATGTGTGTTTATGAAGTTCTTGTAATTTGTACTGAAAAATTTTGTATATATACAACCAATTTAAATAAAAAAACAAATTGAAAATATTTGAATATTTTTTTTTGAAACAGACAGCAAACAAAATTTAAATTTGTAATAACTGTTACGGACACAAATAAACCACAAGTTTCCGTTTTGTGGGTAAATTTTTATTAAATTTCAAACAAATGAAAAAAATAAATGAAACTGAAAAAAATCGGTAAATGATAGTAAATTATTTCGAATAAATGTATAAAAAAGTTAATATAGATGTTTCTTTGAAAAATAAATGTATCTTCCTTTATTTTTAAATGGAACGGAAAACTTTTTTATTAAACTACAAACAGTTAACTACATAATATTCTGAGTGTGCCTTTGCCATACCCAGCAAAATAAGAGCTGAGGAAGAAGTAGTTTAACACTACATCTACTGAACACGAAGTTGTGAAAATTTCGGTGAATCATTAATGATTTTAACATTGGCGTGTCATTAGGAGGAAGTTGTTTGTTTCGGTGCTATGAAAAATCTATGAGCAGATGGACTTTTTCATTAGTTACGGAAGTTGTTAAATATATGGAATAAAAAATATATATAGGGAGTGGCATTTTTTAAGTTAAGAAATTGATTATGAACACGCCAAGAATTATTATTCTGACCAGGACAAAGTGAATGTCACTGGCTTGCAAAATATGTTTTCAATAATGCATTTAATGACTGCATGAATTATTTATTTATGGACTAACTAAATAATTGTTTTTTTACTAGCAGGGGTTAATATCAACATTTTCGAAGTTGTTTAAAATGACTTCTTACAAATCGAAAAATTTGCAGTATTAACTTCTTTGGATGGTCTGAAAAAGAGATTCGTAAAGAATAACATCCATTTAATTTTGCTGGGTAGTTGTGATGCTTTTATTGCTTGTTTGGCAGCTTCATTTTTGCTGGGTATATCTTTAAGTCGGAAATTTTAAGGCTGTATGACAATATATGATCATATATATTAATCATATATAAGCCGCCATAATGCCTTAAATTTTAGAACCAGGCGTTGGTCATTTAGGATCATATATGATCATGTATGTATGTATGTATGTTCATATATATTGCATGGGTAGTGTTATTTTTAGTATATTCAATCTCAATTTCCTAGCTCATAAATTTAGTGTAAAATCCTACCAAATTATCTAAAAAACAACGTATAATTTTTCTGTGATTAACATGATTTTCTACTTTTAAATTAATGTGAATAAAAGAAAATTCATTACTATTTGTTATTTTTAAATGAATTTTCATTTAAACAAATCAACACCATATGTTAACCCCCCACAAAACAAACACAACCATAATGGTATAAATTACTAACCTTACAAGACAATTTAAATTAATATTTGTTAATTTAAGCATCACAGAGAGGAACACATCACACTTGAAGCATAAAATTCAGCACCCGATTATGATGAAAAATGTCGACAATAAAAAGGAGAAAATAAATGAAATGTTTATTTAAAGCAGCTGATATGTAAAAGAAGATAAGCAAATTCTATACAGCATATTTAGGTTCCAATTTTCCAATACACTTTTCGATCATATGAAGTAGATCAAATTACAAGTGTCACGAACATGATCATATGAGGTCTTTTTAACAATTCTGGTTGTGTTTTTTTTTTTTTTTTTTTTGATGATGCTGTCTACCCCTACAAGTGTTTAATAAAGCATTTTAAAAAGAGGTGTTTTTTTTTTTCAAATATGTAATTTGAGATTTACATATTAAATAAACAGAAATTATATAAATTCTGGATGTGTTATCTTAATGTTAATACATAAAAAAAAAATAATAATTTTTGAATACTTTCAGAAAATCTACAGAGATTTTTACAGATTTTTTAAGGCTACGCCTAATTTTTGTTAGAATATGAAATATTTAATACGTTTTTTTTATGAAAGATCACATAATCTTTCTAACTTATCACTTTTATTCCCCTTTTCATGTCAATCCACACTTGAAATTGAAAACATTTTCAAACTCATCTCATTTGAGGTTCTTAAAGGCATTCATATGTTTTAAGTTTTTCTTTAATGTAAATTGATCCCTTTACCTTACACTTTTATGCTTTAGTGCATATTAAAAATTGTTATCCTTGTTTGAAGATCACTCATACGTATCCATTTTTTTTTGAAGCCACTCTTTAAGGACTTTTTTTAAACTCTTTTTTCCAGCAATTTTGGTAATTTGAAATATTTTTGTATACTTAATTGTTACATATTGGTTGAAAATTAATATAGTTCTTAGAAAATTGCATAGAAAACAAGTAATTGGAAACAAATTTGTAAAAAATAATAAGAATAATTAATTTTGTTCTGCACAAAAAGTAAATCAAATGGATTTTGTAGAAGAAACCCAAAACATTTTCAGTTATTTTTTTAAGTAAGCATTTTTAAATGATCAGGGGTCCCTACAAATACAACATATATTTGATTCTTATTTATTTTATATTATCCTAATTTTGCTGTAAAAATTTTGAAAATTAAAAAATTTTTGAGAGGTATTTTTTAGCGTATATTTTCTATCAGCTTCTACCAGTTTTAAATATCTGAATATATTTGACAGAAAATTTAGTTCCTACAGGTTGGTTGAAAAGTTCCTGCGCTCGAAATGAAAGAATACTGTTTTTGTTACGAAATATATTTTTTTATTCAATATAATCTCCTAGAAGCTCAATACACTTGTTCCAATGATCTTCCAATAATTTTATCCCATCCTTATAATGGTTTTCCGGAAGCCCTAAAAAATAACCGTCTATGGCTGCTATGGCCTCTTCATTCGAAAAAAAACGCTTTCCACGAAGGAATTGTTTGCGATTTCTGAAGAGATAGTAGTCACTGGGAGCCAAATCTGGTGAATACGGTGTATGTTCAAGCAATTCGTACTTTAATTCTTTGAATTTAGCCATCGCACGCAAAGAAAAAACATGGTTGGGAGAATCATATTCGAAGAGCATCATATATTTTTGGGTTTATGATTGTGCCAACCATAGTCGTACTATATTATTATTATCATATTATGATAATAAAATATCCATAATTTTACCATAATATTGTCCCTACAATTATATTATGATTCAATTACTACAATATTATGATTCTGTATAAACATATAATGATGTTGAATTTATCATAATATGCTCATATGCTCAAAATGTTATTACAGTATGGTCCCCATAACTTTATTATGATTTCTGGATTATCATAATATGACCCATATAAAATCTTTATATAGAATCTTTTTGACAATGAATTGATTATTGTAAATAATATTATACATGTATAAGAAATTTTCGAAAAAACCCTCAAAAAAAATCTTCTAAAGTTAAAAAAAATAAACTGGATCTTAATAGGTCAATTGATGAAATGTTTTAATGCCACATGAAAGGTATTTTCTGTCCAGTTTTAGTAAACAATATATGATTATTTTTTAAGTCATTTTGGTTTTTATGAAAACAAGACAATACTGGTATTAGGACTGTAAATGTCAAAGTCATGTTTTATTTGATGTATAATTATTCATTGATTGTTGACAACATTTTATGGTTCCATAATTATCATATTTTTTTCATAGTCAGAATTTTTGTTACCACAGTATGGTTACAGCCAATCATGTTATAAAATACAAGGTGTCAATCATAAAATAGTGAAATATTTACTATAATAATGATGGTAGCGACCATGTTGGTGGTTAGACAACCAATAATATGGTTGTGACAACCATAGCCAATTGCAGCAAGCACAATATAGTATCAGTGATCATGTTGCAACCATGTTTTTTCTCTGCGTGCGTCAAAACACTTTTGTGAGCAGGTGCATTTTTTTCTTCTTTAAACCAGGTCTTTTCTCACGAATTTTTTCATCCAGCTGATCCAAAAGGCTGCAATAATATTCAGAGTTGATTGTTTTACCTTTCTGAAGATAATCAATTAACAAAATTCCTTTTGCATCCCAAAAAACTGATGCCATAACCTTCTTTGCTGATCGTTGTGACTTCACTTGCTTTGGAACTGAACAACCAGCTTCAGTCCACTGTAAACGTTCTTGTTTCAATTTAGGATTATGGTGGTAGATCCAAGTCTTATCCATAGTTATAAAACGATGCAAGAAGTCGGTTTTATTCGGCTTAAAACACTCCAAATTACGCTGAGAAATTTGTTTTCGATCCAGTTTTTGTTGAATTGTTAATGTGTGCGGCACTAACTTTCCAAACAATTTTTTTATACGTAATTCTTCATGTAAAATATGGAGTACTTGTTCGTCTGAGATGCCTATGGCATTAGCAATTTCACGCTTAGTCAAACTTGGATCTTCACTAACCATATTATGTACCTGCTCAATGATTTCTGCTGTGGTTGCAGTTTTTGGTCGTCCTTCGCGTGGATCGTCTTTAAGGCTGGTACAACCACGTTTAAATTCACCAGCCCGAAATTCAACGGTGCGTTTTGAAGGTGAGGACTCCTTATACACTTCTAACAATTGTTCACTTCTAACAATTGTTCTTCAAAACGAAGAATCTAATGACTGCACGATATTCAATTTTTTCCATATTAAAAAAATATCAATGACACGTCAACTTCAAATGGCTTGTAAACAAAGAAAGAATTGACAGAATGACTTGCAACTTTGCATGTGTTCTCAGGACAGTTATAACAACTTGAGAAAAATAAAGTTTGGAGCTAGCAGTGCCATCTCTTGGTGAGCGCAGGAACTTTTCAACCAACCTGTATTTTTAAGGAAATCTTATTGTAGTGGAATCATTATAGGGAACATTTTTTTTTTCCTTTCATACCACGCATTCTATCAAAATTCCAAATAGTTTTTCTATAATGAATAAAATCATAACTTGTAGAACATATACATATTTTAAATTTCAAATTTAAAAACGAAGGAATTTAGGCAGTACGCTAAGGGGGAATTTTTTTGTGCCTCCACGTCAAAATTCTCAAAATTCCTTGCAAGTAGATGTCTCAAACGTAGCAGAAACCTTCGTGCTAAATTTTAAGTTCTTAGATCCGTTGGTTTGAGCTCGACACATGTTTTAAATTTTATACTTCTAGCCAAAAAGTTTTGTGGAAGCCGTTCTGAACAGCCAAATTTTTATCACGTGCCTGGCGAAAGTTAAAAAAAGTATTCTATCTGTGAAAAGGCACATACTCCGTGACTTTTTTAAATGTAACACAGGTTTTTGGATAAAAAAAATCATTTTATTTTTCAACATAGCCTTCTTTGAGCTCTATACACTTTGTCCAACTTTTCTCCAATTTTTTTTGTCCCTTCCAAAAAGTAAGATTTTTCGAGGTCATTAAAATAGATTTGTTTTTGAAATGATTTCATCGTTGGAGTCAAATCTCTTTCCGCCGAGCTATTTCTTCAGATTTGGAAACAAGAAATAGTCACTCGGGGCTAAATCCTCAGAATAGGGCGGAAGAGAAAGCAATTCATGGATTTTTTTCATACAAACTGTCATTTTCCATTTTCTCATCAATCCTCAAATCAAATCACTCGGTAGTCTGCTATGGCTGTCAAACACAAACTAAATAATGCAGCCTTTTTAAATTTTGACTGGAGTCAACTGACAGATGCCTGTTGACAGAAGCAGTGTTGCTGAAGTGGCGGAAAATTCAAAAAGTCACGGACTTATTGGCCCGTTGACCTTTTTCTTTTCGAATCCTTATTTCCAGCACCCTCCTAAGAAAACTTTCAAACTTTCAGTGAATTGACCATACTCCGGGGAATACAAATTTCAATTTTGTAGTCAATGGGGTGGGGCGGCCGTCAAGGCGGAAACTTTCCCTTAATTTAAGTAGTAATTTCTACAAATACTTTCCAGTTGGATAACACCGCAAAATTTGTTGGTGATAAGTCCGGCGGTTTGCTCTGTGTTTATATGTGGGAAGTTTTTGTGCAGTCCTATTTTTACCACGTTTCAAAAATTACTCTAACAGTGAACTAGCGCTTACTCCCAGGAGAATATATTTCAAATTTCAAATTTTATCCCCAGCTGTTTGGGTAGGCCGTTAAAGGGGTTATTTTCCCCTTTTTAAACCACCAAATTTTCCACGTTCCTGGCCAAAATTCAAAAAAGTGCCTCAATTTTGAATTATTTTATAGTCCATATTTCATATTGCATATTTCACTCACTTATAAGGGCCAGTCTAAGCGGTTTGAATAGGCCCTTAAGGGATAGACTAACCCCCATACTCCTGGCCGAAAATCTAAAAATTGGCTTGTCACTGATTTGGCCAATATATCAGGGAACACATTTTCTTAACTTTTAGTTTTCTAGCTAAAGAGGTTTGGGCAGGCCGCCAAGGGGGAGACTTCCTCTTTTTGCCCCTCTGCGTATAAATTTCCAAAAATTCCTTCTTAGCTGACGTCTACGCCGAGTAATCAGTATAACAAAATTTTAAGTTCCCGTCAGTAATCCTGGGGTCTAACATCATCTAATCATATAAAGAATCCAAAGAAAAGATTAGTCTACACCACAGTCTGTTTGAATGTCAACTAGTGTTTGGGTCCGAAATTTTACTTAGTTAAAATGGACTTGTGTTTGTGTATTTGCTTATAAATGGGCAAACAATTGAAAAATCAGTTAACAAATTTAATTTTCCTGATCATAACTATGATTTATGAGAAAATCGGTAATATATACAGGGTGGCGCAAAAATAACCTTCCGATGTTTTTTGGCTGTAATTTAAAAAATGAAAAACTTTGATTCTTCTTGTGGATTATTTTTACTTGGTCTTTTATTTTTTTTTTACATCAAGTCAAGATAATGATGTCATGTAAATGGCCGCCGCCACAATTGATTGTCATTTGAGCCCTTTTTATGGCATTTTCCATCACTTTGGCCACAACTTCCGGCGATAGGTCCTCACATTCTTGACGGATATTGTCTTTAAGAGCTGCAAGAGTCTGAGACTTGTTGACATAAACCCGCGACTTCAAAAAGCCCCACAAAAAGAAGTCTGGAGCGGTCAAATCAGGCGATCTTGCTGGCCAGTGCAAATCGCCAAAACGGGAGATTAGGCGCCCGCGAAATGCATCCTTCAGCATATCAGTTGTGGCACGTGCAGTGTGTGTGTTTGCACCGTCCTGTTGGAACCACATGTTTTCCAATCCCAATTCATCAAGTTGCGGCAAAAAGAACTCGTTGATCATTGCTCTGTAGCGCTCACCATTCACAGTAACCGTTTGGCCCGCGACGTCTTCGAGCGAGTGTAATGGCTCTTCGTGGGTTACACGCGGATTTTCAGTGCCCCAGAAGCGAAAATTTTGCTTATTTATGTACCCGCTAAGAAGGAAATGGGCCTCATCACTCATGATTATTTTTGATGAAAAATCATCTTCATTATTGCTCAAATAAATAGTCACCAATATTCCGCGTTCTGGAGCAGTGTAGCGTAACATTGTTTATTAACGTGTATTTCGCATGTGTTTACTACACAAATGTCAAAACAGAACTGACATTAGGGGCCAATCGCAAAATTTATAGCATTTTCTGATAGGAGGATTACTTTTGCGCCATCTTGTAGTTCATATCGGCACTAGGTCCAAAAATGGATCAATATTATTCTCATGCTGCCTAATTATTTTCTTTGGATATTATTTGCCAAAAATATGACTAAAACACTATTGAATACGACAATTAAAATACATTTCGGGTGACAAGGTCTAAATATCAATCGAATTCTTCTTCTTTGGGACCATATGCGGCTCCAAAAGTGATTTTAAGTCGATCGGTATACTAAAAGTTGGGTCCTGTTGGAATATATTTTGTTGTTACAAATATAAAGCACAAACTCACATTATACCCTGTACTTAAACATAGTGGTGTAGGGAATAAATATTGTATGTATGTTAAGGGCCAGTATTAAATTTTACTTAAATAATAAATTTTCATACAAAATGTCCTATTAATTAAAATTTTAATTTATCAAATTAAAGTATGAAAATTGTATGAAAATTATCAACTATAAAATTAAACTTCACTAATTAAGTTAATTTTAATAATTCTCACTAAGTGCTGACTGCAATACTGGCCCTTGTATACATAGTTATTCAAGTTCGTGTCTTAAGTCTTTTGTTTTTTTGTACCTTTAATTTGAATATTTCAACTCTTATTGAGTTTCAATTAAAGTTAAAACATAAATTTTAAATAATCTTAAGGTCATGACACATTTATGTAGGCTACATTAAGGATTTATGAGATTTACAGTATTTAACATAAGTGATAACAAGAATAAAAATAAAATTAAACAAATTTATAGTAAAATACAAAATATATAAAAAAAGAAAATTAACAGATTTTTTTATGTAAAAAAAAAACTAACAAACTATAAATATTTTTTAAACCAGCATCATATAAAAACAACCCCTAAATACATTAAATTAATCGCTAAAATATTGGTTTACACAAAAACCCAAAAATGGGTAACCAATTTTTGGTTTGCTTAGACCATACAGCCAACCAAGGAAACAACAAGAAAAATTAAATGAAATACATTTAATATATATTTTTTTTTTTGTAATAAAAAGATTTGTATCTTTACAATAGGGATGCCTTTTGGAAAAAAATCGAAGCTAGAAAAGGAGATTTAGAAAATATACATAGTCACTGCTTATCTGTAGGGGGTATTTGAATTTTTTTTAAGCAATGAATAGTGAAGAATTTCTTTTTCTTTTTAGAATTTTATACAATATTTTGAAGGCGGCTTTTGCTATTTGAAAACACGTGTGCTTAGACAAAGAATATTTGACTATTCCTTTTCTATATTTTCAATGTCTTTTGTCAAATTTTTTTTAAGGATTTATGTTTATTCAACATTTCTTGTTATAGCCTCCAAAAATTTTAAAGGCGTTTTTAAAACATAAAAAATTCAAATGAAATTAATTTTTTTTTTTTTATTTTTATTTTATATTTTTTTTTTTTAAATAAAAAATGTATTGAAAAAATTAATGAAAGTCATGGTGTAAAATGTTAACACTATTAAGCATAAATGGAAAAAGAAATTAAAGGAGTTTTTGTACACACACCCACTTTTAAAGAAAATAGTATTTGTCTTAAAAATATACAAAAAAAAAATTTTGAAAATAGAAATTATTTTGAAAAGTCATTTATTTTATTTGGATAAATTGCTCTAATAAAATATTATTAACTAGTCAAGGGTATTAGAAAAAAAAATTACAGGTTTTTTTTCCCCAAAATCTTTGGCCAAAATAGGTGTACCTTTTTTTTTTTTAAAAAGTATAAAAACAAATAATGGGTTTTCTTCAAATTATAGAAAATTTAGCATGTAATTTAGTGTTGATTTTAGCAGATTAGCCTTTAACAAGATCTAATTAAAAATTATGATATATTTAAAGAGAATAATAAACCCAAATTTAACAACACCATACAGTGTAATTAAAGAAAAGAAATCTAAACAGGCTGCTTTAAAATTAAATTTTAAATTTCAAACCTATTTTTCCTTCAATTTCAAGCAGTGGCGTAAGTTAATGGTCGCTGGGTGGTGCACAGCACAAGGGCCCATGACCGATAGGGGCCCTTTGTTGAGAGTAGTAAAAATATTTTTGTTTATGAATTTATTTATTTGTGTACTTTTTATATGTATAAAAATGTGAATGCCAAAATACGAAAATTGTTTGCATGCAATTAATAAATTTTTAATTAATTTTAAGTAGTTCAATATGTATATTAGTAACCAAATAATAATCACAGCACTGTCATGCAGACCTTGAAAAAGACAAATCTTTATTGAATTAATTCGCGAAAGAAAAAAATCTCTTTGTAAATCAGGGAGTTGATTCAATATTTTATAAATCAATTCATTAAATCAGATTTAAAATCTTAATTGATTAATCAATTTCATTTGAATTTTTTTTTTTTTTTTGATTCAATTGAATTAAATCATTTCAAACATAATTCTTTTTTTAATTCGCGAATTAAAAAAAATATTGATTTGACTTGCGAATTAAAACAAAATAGAAAACCATTAAAATTGACTTGCAAATCTCGCCAATTTGTAAAATGGTATTTATTTAAAATGGCTGGTATCTCGAAAACAAAGCGAGTTACGGCAAAGCTGACAAAATGTTTGCTCTAATAGAGTATTAATATAGTACGATAATAAAAATAGATCAGGTCCGGAAGGCATCTATTTTTATAAAACAGCCACATCGTGACCCATTTTTATACAAACGAAATGTAACGGGAAACGAAATTATTTGTATTATCGGTGTTTCATATTAATACTATTATCATATTAATTGATAACAACCTTGTGGCTGTTTTACAAAAACCGAATCGAAGGGTAACCTTTTACGAACTTTTAAAAAACTAAGTCCGTTTTACACAATCTCGCTTAAACCCCATACACACTGATCCCCAAAATACATTTTTTCAAGTTTCAAATTCCATACAAATTTTAAATCGAAAGCTTGAAAATTTTCAAAAATACGTATTTTGTTGCTCAGTATCAGAGAACTGCATTTGCTGATTGCAAAACGTTCATACGCAATCAACACAAGAATAAATATGTGTTTGCGTTCAAACGCTGAATCTACTCCAACACACATATTTGTTGATGATTTTAAATCAATCAAACGACGTGCAAATTGTTTTGTCACTGATTTATAACCATCGGTCGTTGTTAAACCATTGATTTTATTCTGTTCATTCGAGCTAACAATAATTATTTTGATGTAGAATAAATCAGAAAAAACAACAAACAACGTGTATGAGTGTATTCATAATTTAAACAAAATAGTTTCTTATCTATAAAAAGGGGGTGGTTTTGTAGAAACACATTTCATAAATGTTATATGTATATTAGGGTGAGTCTAAAATACGTTTTTTTAGAATTTTTATTAGGAATACCAAAAATATTGTTCTTTGTGAAAATTTTTTTTTTTTTTTATTTAGGTCGACATCTCAGGCTCGCCCAATCCGGTTAAAGTTAAATATTGCCCAATTTTCCAATCAAAATAGATGAAAAAATTTTTAAAATTTTTCCGGATTAGGCAAGCCTGAAATATCGGCCTAAATTTTTTTTTTTTTCAAAAAAATATTTATATTTCACAAAGAAGAATATTTTTATTACTAATAAAAATTCTAAAAAAGCGGATTTAAGTCCCACCCTAATGCAAACAATATCATTTATGAAATGTGTTTCTATTTTGTTTTAATTATGAAAACACTCATACGCGTTGTTTGTTGTTTTTTCTGATTTATTCAACGCTGACTTTTTGTTGAGTGATTAAATTTGCAGTAAACATAATCGACATGTGATTCAAATTGATCCGAATTACGCATTCAGTAACATGATGCTGATTTTATTCTACAGTGAATTTTGTTGAATTATTAAATGTGAACAAGAATTTTTGTGTATGATTAAATCAAGAAAAAATTTGATTTTACAGTTCTCTGCTCAGTATGAATAGGGTATTAGATTCGCTATCTCAAAACTAAGCGAGATAGCGCAATACCATAATAATTGCGTTAATAAATATATACCAGGTTCGGGAGATATTCCGAGTGATCCAGACTATGTCAAGCAAGTTAAATATCCAGAAAGTTTCATTGCAATTTTGGCATTAGCATTATTTAACTAATGCTAATGAAATTTCAATGCCAGTGAAAAAAATTAGTCGTGATTAAAAAAAAAAATACTTCAGGATTTTTTGTGATTTTGATTTTTTTTTTTTTGTTAGGGGTACAATTTGATGTTTTGCGCACGGGCCGTTGATGACTCAGCTACGCCACTGATTTCAAGTCACCATGATAGAATTTTGTTCATAATTTTTATCTGTTGTATTTAACGCTATTTAATTTTGCTGTATTTCTCCCCAAAAAAAAAAAATTATCAATCTTTACTGATATATTACGCCCCCCAAAAATAACATATAATCTCTTTCCCCTCCTCCGCACCCCAGAGACCTATTTGAAAATATATTTCCAACACTTCTGTGCCTCATTCAAACATGTAAACTGTCATGTGTCATTTTTATTTGTAATTGGATCTTAACATTGAAATACATACAGACACACCCGTTCATTATCATTTATAGTTGCATTTATTTCTTATATTAAGCTATAAGTTTTGAAACATGTATTGACATGATATTTAATGAGTTTAATTCATGCATATATGAGTGGTAAATATGGGTGGCAGGCTGGTTTTTTGTGTCGTTGTGTCAAGTGTTTTCATGCAGCATGTCTCTGTATGCCTGGTGTAGTTGATGGTATACATAATTTTTATATGTTTTGACAATTTTTTCCTAACATATTAATGTTGTTCTTGTTGTGATTTGAGACACACATGTGGTTTTTTTAGTTTTACACATTTTAACAATTAATTAAAATTAAGAATTTTTGAAATGCTATTAATTTAAATTATAAATAATTGACAGTCATTTTTTTTCAACAACACAAAAAGAATTTATAAACAATTAATACCCTGTATGAAATGTCGATAGTGAAACTGTACTGATTCACTGTTGACTTTATCACCAGTACTACTGACTAATTATGCCCCAGCCAACGCTTTATGCTGCAGATATTTAACATGTGCGTGTCATTGCGTATCTACACAATTATTGACTAGGTGTTGACATTGGAACCAGAGTTTCACTAGTACCCCTGAACGAAATGTCGATAGTGAAACTGTACTGATTCACTATTGACTTTGTCAACAGTACTACTGACTATTTATATCCCAGTCAAAGCTTTCTGCTGTAGACATTTAACATGTGCTTGTCATTGCGAATCTATACAACTATCGACTAGGTGTAGACATTGTAACTAGAGATTCACTCAAACATTTTAGTAATTCTAGTCTACATTTTTGGAACTTTTTACTAGATTTCCACACTAGGAAGGAAATAAGTTAAAACAGGTGCATTTATTTTGTTAAATTAGATATTGTATTAATACAATTTTTTTTTTTATAAATTTCATTAAATTAAACAAAATTTTCGTGCCAATTTAATTTTGTTGCAGTAGACAAATCTTCAAAAGACTGCACAAAATCATTCACAGGCTCCGTAAAATCTTCATCAGACTCCACAAAATCTCTAGAGTTGCAACTTTCACTAAAAATTGTTGCCTCTATCTCGTTATTTTTATTTGTATACAAAAATGATTGTTTTTTCACAAGTCTTTTGTAATTTCTTTTGCTCATTATATATTTTGTTCAAATATGTATATTTACATTTTAAATTCATGTTTCTTCATATACATTTTTATTAAAAACTTTAATTTTGCATGCAGCTATGCACATGTATTTTCAACAAAATAAAACAATAAAAAATCAAGAACAAGCACAGCTTTGCAGCTGCAAAAAAGGAATGTAAAAAGTATAGACGCTTTGTTGACATGTCACCCAAAATAGTCGACAAATGTGGTGACTTGTAGACACTTGACCCCAGGCTTCCTACAGGATAGTGTTGGAAGAGTCGAATCATATTATAATCTCTGCAATGTAAATGAAAATAATTGTACGAAAATTAGTATCTTCAGTGAAGTAACCCATTTCTCAGAAAATACATATTTTAAATATTAGAACATTAGAGGTTTGGTCACAACTCTAAGAGGGGGACTTTTCTACTTTATACCCCTTTCTATAAATTCCCTTAAAAATCCTTCTTAGACGATGTCAACACTGAAGGAGAAACCTACATGCCAAATTTCAAGCTTCTAGCTTAAGCGGTTTGGGTCAAACGATTAAGGGGCACTTTTCCCCATTTTCAATTCCATATTTTCCACATTCTTATTAGAAATTCCGAATATTCCGTCTTCAGTAAATTAGCCCACATCCCAAGGAATACATATTTAAAATTTTAGATTTCTAGCCAATTTATTTTGGGCATGCCCTTTAAGGGGCAGACTTTTCCTCTTTTGTACATTTCATTACCTTATCAGAGAATGGTGTACACAGAGAACACATGTTTTGATTTTTAGTCTTATAGCCAAAAGGAATTGGACAGTCTGTGAAGAGTGCACTTCGTCTGCTTTTTGCCACTTTCCGTTAAAATTTAAAAAAATTACATCCAAGAGAATGCCTTCCTTTATGTAGGTACCAACGTGTCTACTATTAAGTTTGTAGGTGCTGCAATTTGGGCAGGCTGTTAAGAGAGTACTTTTTCGCGTTTTGCCCCTCCCCATTAAAATGTTCAAAAATCCAAATAGGATATCTTCGCCTGAGTAGAACCACTAAGCCAAATTTCAAGTTTTTAGCTCTAGCGGTTTGGGCTAGTGGGTTAAGGAGGCACTTTTCTAACCCCCCCCCCCCCCTTTTACCACGTTTCTGACGAAAATTCCAAAAATTGTATCAACAGTGAATTGGCCCATATTCCAGGGACCTTATGTATAAAATTTTAGGTTTCTAGCCAAAGCAGTTGGCTGGGCGTTGAGGGGTGCCCTTTTACCTCACTTTCGCAAATTAAAAAAAAATATATAACAATCAGTAAATGAGCCCATACTGCAGGGAATTCATGTTTAAAATTTCAGGTGTGTAGCTAAACAGGCTTAGGCAAGCCATTAAGGGGGAGAGTTTTCCCTTTTGCCTCTTGCCGTTAAAATTTTCAAAAATCCCATAGTCAATGTCTGTTCTTGAGCTGGAACTTTTTTGTTAAATACCAAGGTCCAGCAGTTTAGGCAGACTCTTAAGGGGAAAATTCTCCCCTTTTTGCCCCTCCCTGTTTAAATTATCAAAAATCCCATTCCATGCTTGTATAGCAACCTACATGCACAATTTTAAGGTTTTAGTTCCAGCTGTTTAGTAAGTTTAAGAAAGGGGATACTTTTTCCTTTCTAAGCCCCCCTTTTTAACTTCTTTTTTCTACCACGTTTGTAAAATTCGAAAAAGTACCTTATACCAGGGAACAAAAATTTCAGGTCTCCAGCCAAGGTAGTTTGGGCAAGCCGTTAAGGTGTAGACTTTTTCCTTTAAAAACTAAAATTTTTACCATTCTCCTAGGAAAAATTTTAAAAGCTACCTTGCCAATGACTTAGCCGATACTACAAGGAATATATATTGTAAATTTCATGGGCTTGGGCTGGCCGCCAAGGTGGGGACTTTTCCGATTAAACATTATTTTATATATTTAGATATCTACAAAAGTTCTGGCGGGTAAAATGGCTGCTTTAGGCCTGAGACCAATGGTTCTTAAGTTAATTTATACATTAATAGTCAAGCGACTATTAAGGTGATCTCCGGCAATCTGACGCACTACACTCATGAATTGTACAAAAGAGCAAACACTCTTTAGGTAGTATCAATAGGAGAGTATGCATCTAGTGGGTTCCTGAACACTGAGGTATTGAAGGTAACGAAATTGCGGACGAACCTTGCTTGATACTCTTAGATTTCACTATAACGCTCAGGGCTAAGGTGGTGTGGAGGAATAAGGAATTGTTCAGAATATCGAACATTATGTGGAAATCGTTCGATCCTAAGGCGAGGGAGCTTACTCTTAACCAGAATTAGTGGGGGTACTGACAGGCCACCTCTGAATTGCGGTTCTTGCCGAAAGAGCGGCAAGGATAGCGAGTGATAATTGTGGGTTTTGTGGGGTACCTCGGGATAGAAAGACGGTGGAGAATATCAAGTGACACTGTCCGGCTTAGGGCAAGTTGCTTGAGAGATTTAATATTCTGAGATTTGGATTAAATCTATAGCATTAAAATTCTAAGACTTCTGGCTTTTGAGTGTGGGGCATCCTGAGTGCCATCACATCTGTCTGATCTAACGTAAGACTTATGGTTTCTTATCTGGCAACGTTAGGGACGAAATTGTTCTATGTAAGGTCTTTGACCAGCCAGTTCAACTGTACTCAAAAAGAAATTAACGAAATTTGTATTTGTGTTAAAAAAGAAAATCTAAAATCGACCCATCTAGGCTTTTAGGTTACCTAGGAATTTTAAGAAGTGTTCATAAATGGTTGTTTAGCTTTTTAAGGTATTTAAACTAAATAAATTATATGCAAGTGTGGTATCTTTGAAAAGGGATTTTTTTTTTTTGGTACTTTTATACTTTTTTTTTAATTTGCTTTTGTAAAATTTTCAAAAAGTTTGTGAACTTTATAAGGAGAACTTTACTGGTATATTTGTCAAATTCACATATTTTATTCTTTATTAAATTTCAGCGGGCATTATTTTTGGATTTTAACAAAATTTTTCTTAAAACCTTTTTTAGGTACTTTTTGAAACGACTTGGCAATCCTATGCTAAATTAAAAGCATTATTTATATCAAACTTCCTCTTGTGATAAACGTATTATTCGAATACAATTTTTATATAGAATTTTAAATGTTTTCGACCTGCTGCCGTGCAAAAAAGTACCCACAAATTAACGAATTTCTTCTCCCTATTTCAAACCCTCGATCGACCACAGAGGTGGCGGATAAAGTGAGTCATTACATATCCAAATTTCATTAAAATCGAAGTCTTTAGGTTGGGGTACTTTCATGGTCAGTGTTATATTTTCTGACTTTAAATTTTCAAAGGATTAGTTAAAATTTTGTTTATTTTTTTTTCTATTAATCCGTCGAAATACCACATAACAAAACCGCTTACTTATTTTTTAATCGTTTGATCTTTTTTCCTTTTCAAAAGGCTTTAGAATTTCAAAGGATACTCTAAACTTATAAGCATTCTATGATACCGTTATTGGTATCTAAACAAAGGCGAGAAGAAGCTCTGCATTGCAATTATAATTTTAATTATTTTTTTATTTCCAAGTATATTAAATATTGTATTTTCTATAACATCTTTTGAGTTCTAAAAAGTCATTTTAAATAAATAAAAGATCAAAAAAATTTTAATTTGAGTACACTCAAAAAAAAAAAAAATGAACTAGAATTTAGAAAAATTAACTTTTTAGAGGAAAAATTGAAATGAAAACGGCGCTAAGACACTTTTTTACAATATTAAATAAAATTTTCCTTAAAATTAAGAAACAAATTTTACTTAAAATTTGGTCAAAATTTCTAAATTATAGAAAAATTTTACTGCTGAGAAAAAAAAAATTATTAAAAAACAGTAAAATTTTCTCCTTATTAATTTATACATTATCTAAAATTGTACTGTTAGTTAGGAAATGTTTTCTTGGTTTTAGGAAAAATTTTATTTTATTTAAGTTCATTAGAATATTTTTTTTTACTAAAAAATAGGACTTAACTCCCTAAAAATAAGAAAATATATTCTAACAACAAGTTAAATATCACTCCTTTTAAGTGAAAATTATCCTTATCCTTCTTCTATGGTAATATATTTTACCTTTTTATTTTAAAGTACTTTACACTCATTGAGTAGGTATATTCCCATTTTCGGAGGACTTCCGCTTTGTGAGGACACTGCTCTTAACAAGCTTTTTGCTATACAATTTTGTCTTAAAACTAAATTGAATTATACTAAATTCATGTATTTAAAATATAAATTAAATTTCATTAGCAAAAAGGTAAACAAATTAAAAAAATTTACTGCAGGATATTCTGAAATGTAATAAATTGTGACAAAGTCAGATCCTTTTCATAGTTAATTAACTACAAAAGAGAACTACAAAAAGGGACGCCCTACGTGACACACGGCATCTATGGCTAAGGAACACTGGGGGTCCTTTGTCTTCTTAAATTAACTAATTTAAGGAAATTGTTGCAAAAATACAAAATATCGCGTTATATTTCTTGTTATTATTGGAAAATGGTAAAGTCATAAGTTTATTTTATGGGATTTTTAGCTTAAACTTTATTTGACATATACAAATTTAAACTTTTTTATTATTAAGTGAAAAATAGTTCGATAAATATAAAGTTTAATAAGCGCTACGTCAATTATATAAAAGCCATTATGCCGTAATGTATAAAATGTGCCTGCGATATTTTGTATTATAGTCAAAAAACAAATTTATTACATAAAAGCTCAAATTCGAAATTTTTTACCCTTTGCTAACAAAATTTTAAAATATTTTTTAAGCCAATTTAAGTTCAATATTTAAGACTGTTAAGATTAGGGATGGGCACGTGAGAGATTTTTGACTCACGATCACGAACCAAAAATTACAATCATGCAGGATAGTTTTTTTTAAATCGTTACTTTAATTTCTTTTATTTAATAATATTTTTTTCATGAAAATTAGGAAAACTAACTGGTTGTTTTTAATTGATTGGTTTTTTTTGGAATAGAATATTAAAAATAATTTAAACGTTTCCCAACAAAAAAAAAATACTATACCAATTTCTATTATTTTTTAAATATTAGAAAACTTTTACTTGAAAAACAAGAATATTTTATTGAAATTTGTCTGAACTAAGTTGCATGAAAATTTTTCCTTAGAAATAGTTCATCAGTTTCTAAAATCAAGTAAATTTTTATTATTACAAAGGAAAAAATGTATTACTTTTTGTTTTTAATTGTCTGAACTAATTTTTAGAAAAAAATTCTTTAAAATTAGAAAGTGGTATACTTAAAAACTGAATTTGGAAATGGCTTTAATTTTACTGCTCGCGAACAAAAAATGAACACACATTAAGTTCAAGTACTTTCTCGATTTAAGTTACACATTCTTTAAACTAAATGGGAGAAAATTATGTCCTAATTTTTTTTTGAACTAAACTTAATTTTATTACATTTGAGTATGCAATTTTCTTAAAACTAAGATGTTTTTTCTTAAAATTAATAAATTTTTATTTCATTGACTTGTTTTTTTTCCTAAAATCAAGAAATATTACTTAGGAAAAATATGAACTATTTCTGAGTATATAAACTATTTCGTTTTTCCTCAAACTTAGGAATTTTTATTCTTTTTTTTTATACCCTTCACCATAGGTGGAAGGGTATATATAAGTTTGTCATTCCGTTTGTAATTTCTACAATATTGATCTTAGACCCTATAAAGTATATATATTCTGGGTCCTTATGAAGAGCGAAGTTGAGTTAACGATGTCCGTCTGTCCGTCTGTGTGTTGAAATGGGTTTTCCGAAGAACCCAGACATGATGAGGACTTGATTCTTTTTTATTTCTGTTACATGTGATCCATTTCTGTTTGCTATTAAAAATCAGACAGATCGGTTAATAAATGGCTGAGATATTAGCAAAAAACCAGGACTACCTCTAATTTTTCCAGTAAAATCCCTTTGTTTAATATGTATGTAGAATTTTGAGCATAACAACACATCCATGTGTTAAAATTCTTTTCTTTCATCTCCACCTTTTATACACAAACAACACACATACAAAGATTTGTCATTTAAATAAAAACCAAACAAATCTCTAATTAACGAAGACTTTTATATATGTACCTCTATTGACGATGATTTTGTGTGAGCTTCAATAGCTCAGTTGTCTAGACGCTGTGTCACAAATACTTTTTTTTTTTCTAAGGCCGCGGGGTTCAAGGTTCAAATCTCGGTCAGGTCAATTCACTTTTTTTTTGTACATTTTTTTTTATTATTTTCTTAAGACTTTTTTTTGCTTATTTTTGTTTTTTTTTAACATTTAATAATTAATTTATATAAAATTTTATATTAATAACTAAATAATCCATAAATAGGCTAAAAACATCAACATTTTTATAAAAACCCTCTGATACAAACAAAATACAAACGTTTTTATACCTTTCACCACAGGTGGAAGGGTCGCGGGTTCGTTAAGATTTTTTTTTTTGTTTATTTTTTGTTTTTTTTTACATTTAATAATTAATTTAAATAAAATTTTATATTAATAATTAAATAATCCATAAATAGGCTAAAAACATCAAAATTTGTATAAAAACCCTCCGATTTAAAAGAATTTATAAAAAGATTTTTAAACCATTTTATTTCTCACATATTAAGAAAATTTTATACATAATTTACCTTTGAGTGCAACTATTGTAGGTCATAACTTATAATAATTTATAAAAAAAATTATAAACTATTTTCCTTCAAATTTTTAAAATTAAGCTAAAGAAATTACAAATATTTCTAATAAAAAAGCGAAATAAAATCCCAAATGCAAATTTGCCAGCTAAATCAAACTATTTTGTAGAAATAAAACACATGCAGTTGTAGTGATTTCTTTTAACGATTTGTTGAAATTCTTTTCTTTGACCTCTTCACCTTTTATACACAAACAACAAACACTATTCTAGAGCTGTATTATGACCTATGGATACGTCTTATATAGCAAAAGATCGAAAATCTTTAGTATAACATATTTGCTGAAAAACTCGGAAATATCGGTTCAGATACAAAAAAGTTATGCCCAAAACATAAATTTTTTTAAAATACCTATTTTCTGGAACCATAAATCTTCCCGAGTCCAAGTTTTATCTCCAAACTAAATGGTTAATTTCCTCTTAAAGGCGTCCGTATATAAATCTGTCCATTTCATATATGTCCATATATAAACTTCAGTTTTTCCCCAACCATGGTGAAGGGTATATAAGATTCGGCATAGCCGAATTTAGCCGCTCTTACTTGTTTAAATTAAGGACAATTTATAAACTATTTTAAAGGAAATTTTTGATTACATTTTAGTTCATGTCTTTTTTTTTTTTTTTTTTTTGAGTGTACGCAGTTTGACTACATATGATCTCTTTTTTCTTATGCACACAGGATTTAAGGTCCAAAAAATTCTGTCGAACAATGTAATCCTCCTACAAATCTAAGATAATGCAGCGATGTTCAATTGTCCGTCTTTGGAAATAACGGTCTCGTAGCGGGGATCCTAAAAAAATTGCTCATTCTTACCTATGAAATGTTTGTGATACTCTTCGGCTCTTTGGAATGAGGAAAATCTGTAAAGGTGTTCAAAAGTTATAAATAAAAATTGTGGAAATACCTCAAAATTTAAATTTTTATCTGATTTTATAAAAGTACACTTGAGCGTATGAGTGTTAGTTATACACAGTATAATTAATATTAAGTATACGTCCTCAAACTTTTCGAAATGGTTTTAGTTGCTTTTCATTTGCAACAAGGATAGAGTGTTTATAAAAAAATTATTTCAAGCTAAACTTTAAAAATTTTAATAAATTTGAATATGGAATAAAGAAAAAAAAATTAAGATCGGCCCCAAAAATCTTCTTTTAAACACAAAAAATATGTACACGGATTAGTTCACGATAATGGCAGACACTTTAGCCAACAAATGTTTATTGCCTTTACAAATAACTCCATTAGGAGTTTCTCAAGACTTCAATAAAATTTGGATATAGGATTGTGGGGACATACAAATTAAAAAGTAATACAATATTGATATAAAAAAAATCAAAGCGGTTCAACCTTATATTTTTAAAAATCGAATATCCTATTCATGCAATTCAACTCCCCCCGAAACAATCGAAAGCAGGTTGAACTTCTGAATTCTTTTCTCCATAACATATCCAGTTTTTACAATCAGAGTGTTAAGCTTGAACTGCTTCTCTTCTATTTCTAATAGGATTTTCACAGTAATTAAGGATACTTTGATGACTCATATCGGAGTATAAAAAAAAACAAATGGATTTCCTCTCTATTATCAACTCATATTCATTGTTTAAACTTGTTTACATGACCACCCACAAAATATTTACTACCATATAAAAAAAAAACTTAATTGATTATTATGTTACCATAGAACAACACAATTAACAATGACCAAAAATATACCAAAATGAAAACCCAACCTCCAGGACAGATTTGCAAAAACGAATACAAAAAAATAAAAATGTCAACCATAATAACAAAATTATTGCCTGTTGTTAATAAATAAATTTTTAATACCATAAAAATCTAAATTAACATTCATGATTTGTGACATGAGAAGATTTTCCTATAAAATCTTTTAACACCAATATAAAACAATTCAATCGGATTCCAAATCAAAAGGTGACAATGGCTACTATCATCATGAGCATGACAAAAATTAAAACAGAATTTTTTTTAGAACAGAAACAACTGTGTGTCACTTCTGTAATAAAAAAGAGGACTACAATAAATTTAAATTGAAATTTAAAAAAAAAAAAACAGGGATATTTATTGTTAAACATTAATGCTTACATTGTTTGAAAAATTGTATAGAAAATATTTAGCCAAAAACATTTGTAAACAAGATTTAAAATATTTACAATTGTTTTGCCAAAAAAGTGACATACAATCACATTGTATGAAGAATTTAGCCTTAAGGCAAGTCTTTGTTTAAGGATTTAAATGGCTAAATGAAAGAATATATATAAAAAAAAATTCCTATGAATATCATGTTTAGAAAATGAGACGTCATATTGTCTGCCACATTGTCATTGGCCACTGGCTTATTAAGGCTAACAAATGTCTAGTTTGTTGGAGAGAGTTAATTAAACAATGTGTACTATAGAATTGGTAGTGAAATTGGTAGAAAGCGTTAATATTTTAAAAATTTTCTCTTTAAAAAATGTCAGTCAAGCTAATGAATGATATATTGATAGTTCAGATAGAGAAAAATGTTGAGCTAATTGTAATCTTTAGAATTACTAAACGCAGTGTGTACAGTGGGACATTTTGTACTACAAAAATAATAAAAAAAAAAACATGTATTACTTTGCAGGTTAGCTCTAATTTTAAACTGTAAAAGATTCTACAATTTGGTACCATACATATTGTAACAGATCAATTGAAAAGTCCCCGTTTTTTTTATTCAACATAGTTCCCTCCAAGGGTGAAACACTGATTATAGCGACCCTCCAACTTTTCGATACCATTTTTGTAGTACGATTTGTCCTTTGCTTCAAAATAGGCCTCAGTTTCGGCGACCACCTCTTCATTCGACAAAAATTTCTTCCCAGCGAGCATTCTTTTAAGATCTGAGAACAGGAAACAGTCGCTGGGGGCCAGATCTGGAGAATACGGTGGATGCGGAAGCAATTTGAAGCCCAATTCATGGATTTTCGCCTTCGTTTTCACTGACTTGTTTTTGGTCAAAAGTGAGCTCTCGCGGCACCCAGTATGCACAGAGCTTTCTTATACCCAAATATCCGTGAGTGATATGATGTACACGTTCAGTTGATATCTTTAGAGTACCTGCTATTTCATTCAATTTCAATTTACGGTCATTCAAAATAATTTTGTGGATTTTTTTTCGATGTTTTCGTCCGTAACAACCTCTTTTGGGCGTCCACCGTCTTCAATGCTCATTTCACCACGTCTAAACTTAGCATACCAATCCTTGATGGTTGATTTTCCTGGGGCAGTGTCCGCAAACTCGTCATCAAGCCAAGTTTTTGCTTCAATTGTATTTTTTCCCTTCAAAAAGCAATATTTTATCAATACGCGAAATTCCTTTTTATCCATTTTTTTTTCACAATAACAAAAGTTGCTTCACTCAATATGCTATAAACAAACTAATGATCCGATAGCTGTCAAATTTATACACGTGTCTTTTGAAGCTTGGGGCTAAAAATCGATTTAAGTCTACTAGCGCCATCTATGTGTCAGGCAGGGGACTTCTCAATTGACCTGTTAGCTTAATGATAAGACGCTTTTAAAAATTATAAGATTAGCCGCCATAATATTTAACGGTTAGTTACTATTTAAAATTCTAGGAAGTCGAAATAAAATACTTTCAGTTTAAACCGATATGTAATTATAACATAAGACACAATGCGAAATCAATAGATTTCGCTAACGTGTAGTTACTCTCAAAATTTTCCAAGTCCAGCATAATGGTGTTACTTTATTTATTTATTTTGATAATTCGAGGAAGGGTCGATAAGTCCGGGACTTGTTGAATGAAACACAGAATTTGGGATGAAAAATCGTTTCATTTTTATCCCTTCCAAAAAATAAGATTTGTCGAGGTCATCAAAATAGGTATTTGTTTGTGAGATAATTTCATCGTTGCAGTCAAATTTCTTTCCGCCGAGCCATTTCTTTAGGTTTGGAAACAAGAAATAGTCACTCGGGGCTTAAATCGGAGACTAGGGCGGATGAGGAAGCAATTTGTAGCCTAATTTTTTTGCCATGGA
Organism: Eustalomyia histrio; assembly: GCA_949748255.1. Classification (NCBI taxonomy): domain Eukaryota; kingdom Metazoa; phylum Arthropoda; class Insecta; order Diptera; family Anthomyiidae; genus Eustalomyia; species Eustalomyia histrio. Next base: position 131,321,994 of record OX456524.1, read on the forward strand.
AACGAAGTTGTCACATGATTGCGCTTGTGGTCGATTGTGAGTAAATCCATTTTGCAGAAAGCTTTCTCATACCCAAGTGATCATTCAAAATTGAAACCACTGAGCCTTGAGAAATGTTTATGGCTTCCACAGCCTCTCGCACTGTCAATCTTCGATCGGCCAAACACCATATCGTGAATTTTTTTCGGGTGAAGAGACCTTAACTGGGCGTTCAGAATGTTTAGCATCTTCCGTGCTTGTACGACCACAACCAAATTCAGCAAACCATTTTTTTAGCACTGAAATTTATGCTGCTGTTCTCTTAGTATTTATCACGCTTTGAATTGGTTTGAGTGATGGTTTTTTCCTAATGAAATTCACTTTTTTCCATTTTCTCTCACGCGGTCTGTCTAAACACAAACTAAATGACGAAGCTTGTTCAAATTTTGACAGAAGTCAACTAAGAGATGCTTGTTGACCTTTAAGCTTAGTGGCAGGAAATTAAAAAACTCACAGACTTATTGATCCGCCCTCATACTACACTTTCGAACCGTTGGTTTGAGCGAATTTTGTAGGTATCGCACCGAGCGTCTGCTTCAGGCTAAAGTTTTTTTTAACCCCTGTGTCTTAAAGGCTTATAGGGGGATATATTGGACCTTCCTTGAAGTCACATAAGGCTTCTTATAACTTTCTTAACTAGACAATTTAGCTTAAGGTACCATCCGTGGGTGCTCATAAGGGGCGTTATGGGTAATTTTTACTAAACTTTGGTCTATGGTACAAATGGATACACTGTCGGACAAAATAAAGTATAAAACCGTAAAATAGTGTTATTTTTAGCAAAACTTTAACTGTTCACACTTGATTAATTCCTATCCAGTGGGCGTGGCATTTAAAATAAAAACTTCCAATAATTACTATTTTGAAAATTCGGGTACATATTAGAAAATATTTATCGGATCTTTAATGTATACATGAAAAAAACTAATTTATTTTTGAATGACAGAAATCTTTTTCTTTGGGTCGCAAGATTCAAAACTATCCGGCCTTAAACTTAGCAATATTATTTTATCATAAAATATCACAATTTTATTTTAAAAAATGATTTACCTCCAATTTTAAATTTTTTATCATATCGATTTAGTCATTATGTACAAAATTATAAAATTTTAATAATTAATTCAATTCCCGATAGTTGAGAGTCCTACGACTCAAAAGACAATTTTATAAGATTGATCTCACTTTTAAATCTGATCACTATTTTCCTATTCTGTAGAAGAATTCCCATTTGAAGCGAATTTTGGCAGTTTTACAATATTTTAAATGTTACGCCCGCTAGAATATAAAAAACTAAGATTATACATTTTATCTGTGGGCTTCTGTAATTAATGAATGGTCTAATTTACGTGTTTTCAGATCAATTTGACAAATTTTGAACAGATTAAATTATGCTACGATTCTTACTTTTTTATAATTTTATACCTGATTTTGTCCGATAGTGTAAACACTGCTCTACTTATTTTTAAATGATTTCTCTAAACGAGATAAAAAAAAAACTATTTTAATTTAAAATTTTTAATTACTAAATTCTTATGGGGAAAACTAAAACATCACGACTAGCATTTCAAGTTAAAAGTCATAAATTTATAATTTATAACGTGAACAATTTTAAAAAATTTCAAACATTTACTAAAGGGTGTCCCAAGAAGAACGCAATTTTTAAATCTGGCAACATTCGAAGTGTCATTGTTTGACATTTGAACAATTGTTATTGTTTGCTAGTAGAAGGTACGAGGTTCGTAAAAATGGAGCGCTACACGAATGAACAACGCATTCTCATTGTGAAATTGTTTTACCAAAATGGTGAAAGTTTTGCGGCTACAGTTCGCAAATTGCGATCAATTTGGGGTCACAATAATGCTCCAAAAGAGTCAACTGTAAAGAGATTAATGGATAAATTTGCCGAAACTGGGTCTGTTAGTGATGTAAAGACAACAACGCGCCATCGACCAGGTGGTTTTTGGGCTGGAGGAATCATTGGACCTTTTTTTTATGAAAATGAGGCAGGTCAAGCGCAAACAGTCAATGGTGTTCGGTATCGTGAAATGATAACCAGTTTTTTCTTGCCTAGAATTGAAGAAATGAATGTGGAGGGCATGTGGTTCCAACAAGACGGCGCCACATGTCATACAGCCAGAGAAACAATTCAATTGCTGCATCAGTCATTTCCCGGTCGTGTTATTTCGCGTTTTGGAGATCAGAATTGGCCGCCTAGATCGTGCGATTTAACACCATTAGATTTTTTTCTTTGGGGTTTTTTGAAGTCGATGGTTTACGCGAATAAGCAGACGACGACTCAAGCCTTAAAAGAGGAAATTGGACGCTGCATTAATGAAATACCGCAGCATTCATGCAAAACGGTCATTGAAAATTTCATTAAAAGATCGCGTGCATGCCAGCAAAGCCGCGGCGGCCATCTGCACGATATATTGTTCCATACATAACCTCATTCTGTCTACTTTACGATATAATAAAGTTTCACGATTTTTTTTTAAATATCTGTGTCTTATATTAAAATTCTTCTTGGGACACCCTTTAGTTGCATTTTTTATTTTCATTGTAATCTATACTATTCTTCTCATATATATTCTGTTTTATTTTAAATAGTTTTCTGTTACATTTTCAACATGTCCCGGGGTAAAACATTGAGCTTTAAATACTTAAACTTTGTCTAATAATTTATTATATTTGTTTGATTTTTTTCAAGCTCTTTTCAATATCATATTTGTTTTATTTGTCTTCTTTAACTTTAAATTACCTGTACTGCTGGCTATTGAAGATGGTGAAGAAGAAGAAGATGAAGATTTTAGTTATACAGATGATGTGCTATCAGCTATTAACCCTTTTGGCTTTATGAATATTATTAATGCATACAAGGAGTTTGGAAAATAAAGTTGGTAACCTGATATTGGTTTATATATTGAAAAAATATGTATAAAAAGTCATGACTTTTAAATAAAGAAATTTTCGTAAGTAATAAGTTATTTGAATTTTTCTCCAGGATCGTGGTAAAAAATAGCGGTTCAAAATAGAAAAGGACTCCCTTAATGGTCTGCCCTAACGGCTTTAAAATAAATATTTCCGGATGTGGGCTAAACAACAACCTTTTCAGAATTTTTTCAGCAACGTAACACAAATGGGTGTTCAATTTTAATTGGGATGGACAAAAAGGCGAATGCCTGCCCAAACCACCTTGGCTAGATTCATATAATATTTATTCCTTGGAGTAAAGGTTATTTCACTGAAAAATAATTTTTTGAAATTTCGCTGGGAACATGCCAAAAATGGGCTTCAAAAGGGGATTGAAATTTCTCAACGGCCTGTTCAAAATGCTTTTTCTATAAACCTAAAATTTAATAATAAAAATTGTGCTCCCTGAAGTACTTTTCCTGTCGTAAAAAAAATGGGGGCTCAAAAGGCAAAAATTCTTCCCCTTAATGTCCTGACCAAGCTGTTTTAGATAAAAATCTGAAAATTGGTATGGGATACTTTACTACAAAAAATGCTTCTTGGAATAAGAAAGTGGTAAAAAGGAGTCTTAAAAGGAGAAAAGTGCCTAGGTATTCAACCAGCCTAAATCGGCGGATCTAGGAACTTGAAATTTGGCACATAGATTTGTCTGGGAGGGGCAGAAAAGAGAAAAGTCTCCCGCCTGTATAGCTTGCCCAAACCGCTTTGGCTAGGAACCTGAAATTTATAATTTGTGCTGCCTGGAGTTTAGGACAATTCACTGAATTTTTAATAATTTCTGTAATAATGATATTCTTTTTGAAATTTCCAATATTAACATGGGGTTAAAAACGGAAAAACTGTCCCTTGTCGTCCAGCCCATCCACTAAGTAGGCACGTTTAAAAATTTAAATGAAGAGGGGCAAAAAGGGAAGAGTCTCCCCATTGAAGACCTGCCCAAAGAGCTTCGGTTAGAAATCAGAAATTAAAAATATGTATTCCCTCGGACTATATGCAGGTCCTAGGCTAACTCACTGAATAAAAACCTGTTTGATTTTTTAACCAGGACTTTGTAAAAGCGAAGTCCAAAAAATGGCTTCTATTATTCTCTTAATGGCGTAGAAACCCTCTTAAACAGGATTTTTATAATTTTTATCGAAAAATCTACTCCTTAACGTCCTACAAAACCACTGGGGCTAAAGACAAAAAATTTAAGCTGATTAACTAAAGATACACTTTATGGATTTTTTTTAAATAGAAACAACACTCAGGGAATTCTTCCAACTAATTAACGTGTTGCTTTCCTTCGAAAGGAGAAAGGGAGGAAATATAAAAGGAGGTCAAAGAAGAAGGTCTTCAAGTATGATAAACACTTTAATTGCGCGGAGTGATAAACCATAGAACAGGTGTTGCCCGCCATCTGATGGAGAGTTGACGAAATGAGTGAAGCTGGCTTATTTTACTTCAGTGGGGATTAAGTGCTATAGGAACAGCGAATTGAATATCGTTCAGTCATTGGATTCTTTGTTTTGAAGGGTTTAAAAGCAAAGAAAATTTATGAACGATTGTCAGAAGTGTATAAGGAGTCCTCACCTTCAAAACGCACCGTTGAATTTTGGGCTGGTGAATTTAATCGTGGTCGTACCAGCCTTAAAGACGATCCACGCGAAGGACGACCAAAAACTGCAACCACAGCAGATATGATTAGTGAAGATCCAAGTTTGACTAAGCGTGAAACTGCTAATGCCATAGGCATCTCAGACAAACGAGTACGCCATATTTTACATGAAGAATTACGTATGAAAAAACTGTTTGGAAAGTTAGTGCCGCACACATTAACAATTCAACAAAAACTGGATCAAAAACAAATTTCTCAGCGTAATTTGTAGCGTTTTAAGCCGAATAAAACCGACTTCTTGCATCGTTTTTTAACAATGGATGAGACTTGGATCTACCACCATAATCCTAAATTGAAACAAGAACGTTTACAGTGGACTGAAGCTGGTTGTTCAGCTCCAAAGCAGGTGAAGTCACAAGGAACAGCAAAGAAGGTTATGGCATCAGTTTTTTGGGATGCAAAAGGAATTTTGTTGATTGATTATCTTCAGAAAGGTAAAACAATCAACTCTGAATATTATTGCAGCCTTTTGGATCAGCTGGATGAAAAAATTCGTGAGAAAAGACCTGGTTTAAAGAAGAAAAAAATCATTTTTCATCAAGACATAGCACCTGCTCACAAAAGTGTTTTGACGATGGCTAAATTCAAAAAATTAAAGTACGAATTGCTTGAACATCCACCGTATTCACCAGATTTGGCTCCCAGTAACTACTATCTCTTCAGAAATCTCAAACAAGAGGCCATAGCAGCCGTAGACGGTTATTTTGCAGAGCTTCCAGAAAACCATTATAAGGATGGGATAAAATTATTGGAAGATCATTGGAACAAGTGTATTGAGCTTCTAGGAGATTATATTGAATAAAAAAATATATTTCGTAACAAAAACAGTATTCTTTCATTTCGAGCGCAGGAACTTTTCAACCAACCTGTATAATTAAAACATAGAATTTTCTCAAATTTGTCCCACTGTTAAGCAGTTTTCAAATCGAACTTCTTTTTTTTTTCTTTTCTTAACATTTTTAAACTAAAACTCATACCAATTAGCTTGTTCTACAGACCTTAAAAATCCAAGAAAAACAAAATCAACAAATTTTTGCTCGTTTACACGTTGCTGTCAAACAATATCCCTAACAAATGATTAAATTCCAACAATAGTTTAAAAAATGCCCAAAGGCATAGAAAAGGCTATAACAATCATGATGATAAATGTGCATAATTTTTGTTAAAGAAAGTCATATATAGAATACGTTATACTTACTACTGACACTTTAATATATTCTACTGAAGATGTTGTTAAAAGACATTTAAACAAAGAAATTGTGAAAAAAAAAAAAAATTTATCAAAAGACATGATTTAACAAATAGAAAACATGTAGAAACAATGTCTCAAAGAAATCTATCAAGATAATAGCATAAAGAATTTTTCTTTTATTTTACTATAATATAATAATCTTTTAAATAGCTAAAGGCCATGCTAAGGTTAAAGAAATTGTTATAATTTAGCTTCTTTCTGAAAAAAAAAATTAAAAAAATCTAGTTTCTTTTGTTAATTGATTTCCAAAAATACTTAACAATAGATTGAGAGAATTTTGAATTTCTATAGTCAATGGTATTAGGGGTTTTTATTAAAGGCCTCAATATTGGCCAAAGATACGTGGCCACTACAATTGTTTATAGATTTTTTTATTTGTTTTTAACTTGGTGGGTTTATAGGGGTTGTTTAGGTTTAAGACATGTTTTTAGACTTTGTCTTTTTTTAAATGCAATTTTTTATGACATTTTTTTTTTTTTTTTTTGATAATAGGTTTTCTTATTATGAATGTCATTGTTTAAAATGTGTTGTTTTATAGTTTTTTTGTTTATGACTTAGTTTTCTGAAAGATAAAATAACAATGTATATATTTCAATTTATCAGAAAATTAAAAGATCACGTGTAATAAGTTAATACTGTATGGAGTGCTTCACAATGTTAACGAAAAATCATTGTAAAAATATACCCACTTGGAACACATTAACAGGTCAATTAAGAAGTCCCCGGCCTGGCACATAGATGGCGCATAGACTTAAATCGATAGCCCTAACCTTCAAAAGACACGTCTATACAGGTTGGTTGAAAAGTTCCTACGCTCGAAATGAAAGAATACTGTTTTTGTTACGAAATATATTTTTTTATTCAATAAAATCTCTTAGAAGCTCAATACACTTGTTCCAATGATCTTTCAATAATTTTATCCCATCCTTATAATGGTTTTTCGGAAGCTCTGCAAAATAACCGTCTGCGGCTGTTATGGCCTCTTCATTCGACGAAAAATGCTTTCCACGAAGGAATTGTTTGAGATTTCTGAAGAGATAGTAGTCACAGGGAGCCAAATCTGGTGAATACGGTGGATGTTCAAGCAATTCGTACTTTAATTCTTTGAATTTAGCCATCGTCAAAACACTTTTGTGAGCAGGTGCATTGTCTTGATGAAAAATGATTTTTTTTCTTCTTTAAACCAGGTATTTTCTCACGAATTTTTTCATCCAGCTGATCCAAAAGGCTGCAATAATACTCAGAGTTGATTGTTTTACCTTTCTGAAGATAATCAATCAACAAAATTCCTTTTGCATCCCAAAAAACTGATGACATAACCTTCTTTGCTGATCGTTGTGACTTCACCTGCTTTGGAGCTGAACAACCAGCTTCAGTCCACTGTAAACGTTCTTGTTTCAATTGAAGCACCCAGTGCAACAACAAGATAACTCCACTTTTTTTTTTTGTGCACCGAACGACGCAGATTTTTTTTTTGGTTTTTTCTGCATTAAAAAAGCTATTTCGCAAAAAAGTGGAGTTATCCGGTTGTTGCATTGGGTGCTTCAATTTAGGATCATGGTGGTAGATCAAAGTCTCATCCATAGTTATAAAACGACGTAAGAAGTCGGTTTTATTCGGCTTAAAACGCTTCAAATTACGCTGAGAAATTTGTGTTCGATCCAGTTTTTGTTGAATTGTTAATGTGTGCGGCACTAACTTTTCAAACAATTTTTTCATACGTAATTCTTCATGTAAAATATGGAGTACTCGTCCGTCTAAGATGCCTATGGCATTAGCAGTTTCACGCTTAGTCAAACTTGGATCTTCACTAACCATATTTTATACCTGCTCAATGATTTCTGCTGTGGTTGCAGTTTTTGGTCGTCCTTCGCGTGGATCGTCTTTAAGGCTGGTACGACCACGTTTAAATTCACCAGCCCAAAATCCAACGGTGCGTTTTGAAGGTGAGAACTCCTTATACACTTCTAACAATTGTTCATAAATTTCCTTTGCTTTTAAACCCTTCAAAACAAAGAATCTAATGACTGCACGATATTCAATTTTTTCCATATTAAAAAAAAATCAATGACACGTCAACTTCAAATGGCTTGTAAACAAAGAAAGAATTGACAGAATGACTTGCAACTTTGCATGTGTTCTCAGGACAGGTATACCAACTTGAGAAAAAAAAGTTTAAAGCTAGCAGTGCCATCTCTTGGTGAGCGCAGGAACTTTTCAACCAACCTGTATAAATTTGACAGCTGTCGGATCATTAGTTTGTGAATTATAGCATTTTGAGTGAAGCAACTTTTGTTAATGTGAAAAAATGGATAAAAAGGAATTTCGCGAGTTGAAGGGAAAAAATTCATTTGAAGCAAAAACTTGGCTTGATGACGAGTTTCCGGACACTGCCCCAGGAAAATCAACCATCAAGGATTGGTGTGCTAAGTTTAGATGTGGTGAAATCAGCACCGAAGAAGGTGAACGCAGTAGACGCCCAAAAGAGGTTGGTACGGACGAAAACATCAAAAAAAAAAAAAATCCACAAAATGATTGCGAATGACCGTAAATTGAAATTGAATGAAATAGCAGGTACTCTAAAGATATCAACTGAACGTGTACATCATATCATTCACGAATATTTGGGTATGAGAAAGCTCTGTGCAAACTGGGTGCCGCGAGAGCTCACTTTTGACCAAAAACAAGTCAGTAAAAACGAAGGCGAAATTCCATAAATTGGGCTTCGAATTGCTTCCGCATCCACCGTATCTTCCAGATCTGGCCCCCAGCGACTATTTCCTGTTCTCAGATCTCAAAAGAATGCTCGTATGCGAAGAAATTTTCGTCGAATGAAGAGGTGATCGCCGAAACTGAGGCCTATTTTGAAGGAAAGGACAAATCGTACTTCAAAAATGGTATCGAAAAGTTGGAAGGTCGCTATAATCAGTGTATCGCCCTTGATGGGAACTATGTTATTGTATCTAAAATGTTACGGATTTAATTAAGTTTTTTTCTTCTCCTCTCAAGAAACAAAAAATCGAGTTAGGGCCTTTTTATATTAAGCCATCGATAAGCTTCTATTGGCCCATGGACAAATCCTGTACAACTTGGTTGAAATCAGTTCATATTCTACCCTATCTCCCATAGAAAGATCCTTTCTGAATTCGGCTCTAATGGTATTTAAACACATAAAACCGTAGATATCTAGTGGAAATTTAGGTTTTGAGCCATAAATCAAGTCTCCAATTTTAAAGAATATCGAAACATTTGGATCACCTTCCTTCTATAATCTCACATTCCCGGTTTTTGCTTAAATAAACTTTAATCAAAATACATATCGTAAATATAAAGGTTTTTGTATGGAATTTAGTACCTATTGAATGTGGTTAAAATCGGTCAATATTCAGACCTACCAATAGAAAGGTCTTTACTGAATATTAGACACACAAAACCGTATATATTGGATTGACATTTGGGTTGTGAGTGTTATATAGGACCGTAAATCATGGCTCTAAATTTAAAAGAATTCGCAGCATGTTTGGAAACAACAACTTATTTCACTCAGTTATTCTCTAATCAATGCATTTACTATACAAGTGACGCTTCTAATTTTCGCGCCAAAATTTCTAAATATTCTTTTTGTTTTTCAATATTAAACAATTCATCATCAGTTTTTTCTTTTAAACTCCCTCTTTGCTCCTACACAGTGTTTTGTGCTAATTTGTTCATTTTATTATATTACAATCGCTCTTACAATTTAAACGCTGCATGCTTAAATTTCAAAAAGGCCTCCATAGTTTAAAGTCGTTTTAGATTTCAAAAGATTCTTTTTTTCTTATTTTTTGTCAGATCACCTCCTTCAGTGTTTAGTGTTAACATTTTCTATACTGTTGTGTAATTATTTTGTAAGATTTACTCAAAATATTTAAGCCGATCTTTAGAAATATTTAGCTTTTGTTTGGTATATTTTCTTGTAATGTTTACACCAAGGTTAGGCTAATGTTTTATGTCTTTTGTTTGTATAATCCAAAACCATTGTGGCATGGTGGTGTATGAGTGGTATGCCAAATGCTATGACATTTATTGTATTTCAAATGTTGTAATATGATAGATTTGTTAATAAATGAGTAAAACTGATTAGGTATTTATTTATTTTATGTCAACCAAGACATTACATTGTAAAGAATATTATTTGACATTTTCCAAAAGAAATTCTTATCCTGTTGTGTAATTATATGATAGGATAGAAGTCTAGGCAAAATTTTAGTGCAACAGTTGAAGTTTCTGCTATCGTAAGAAGATTTTGAAAATTGTTGGATTGTTTGCTTTATTTAAAAGTCTTTTGAATTTGGCGCTTATAGCGTATGGTTTTCAAAAATTTGGCATCAGTTTTGATTCACTAGATCATTGTAGCCTCATTTTGTTCTAAATATTGAGGCTTTCAATGAAGCCAATCATCCTATACTAGGCACAGATTTCTAAATTAACAAGGGGGATAGTGTTTATCCACCATTTATTGACCCTTCTTGTACCTGAGATCACAGTGTCCAGTAAAGTACCCCGTCAAGGTCCCAAAGTCCTTCCTTTCATGAGCCAAGAGTCGCCCTGTCCCCGAACTGGGCAGAGAAATAAATCTCTTGGGCTGGCGTTGGTCAAGGGGATTTTTTTTAATAATGAGAAAATTTAGACTCCTCGCAACCTAAGCCTCTTCCTAATATAACTCGGTCAAGAGATTTTTTCAATAATGGAAAAATTTCGACTCTCTTCACAACCTAAGCCTCTTCCTAATATAACCCTTGGGCACCCCACAAAAAGGTTTAGGGCCGCTGAAGGGTCGTCGGGCCCCACAGTTGAACAGACAGTCCGCCCTTTCTTTTCCCTCATGTCCCTATGGCCGTGAATCCACCCCAGGGTCAGGAAGTTGTACCTAACGATTCGATTGAGAGCCTGAATGATCTCCATTACCAATGTAGATGACACCTCGTAGGCCATATGAGCCCTGAGTGCCGCTTTACTGTCAGAGAATGTAGATGCAAGATCTAACTCTGCAAACACATATGAAGTTTTCCGCCTAAAAAATTAAGGGGTACGCTGGAATCCGGGTCCAAAAACGACCACATCTGTGTTTATATTCTTCTGTTTCGAGCTATCAGTTGACCATAACTTGTCCCCCCCCCCCCCCCAGTTTAGTCTCCCAAGACCGGTTGGTCCACATGCTCCTGTCAAATAACATGCTGTCAAAGTACCTGACAAGAGCCTGTTCCGGTACTATCTCGTCCCCGACCCTTGAGGTCGGCTCATAAATAAAGATCTCGGCTCATAAATAAAGATCTCGGCGATCTCATTTGACCCCCTAACACTTCTCATGTTACGGAATTCCCTAAGTCTAGTCGAGCCCATAATGATGGCTTAAATTACGGAAAAATACAGCGGTGGGATATACAGCATAGCCACGATGGCATCCGTAGGACACGTCTGGCGCCCGTAATACCAATACACACCAGACGATAGATCTTCTTGATAGTATTTTTTGCCTTTAATAGTTCAACCTTTGGCCGCCATACTATGTCCGCATATGTGATAATAGGTCTAACAATAGTATTGAATGCCCAGTATACCTCAATCGCGGTCTCAGACCCCAAGTAATTCCAAAGATCCTCTGACAGGCATAGAATGCACAAAGTGATAAAACGAATATAACACATAACCAGAATTGATTCTAAACCAATCTATATTATTATAAGAATATCAGAGATTTTCACAACCCTTAACATCCACTTTAGTTGCGCCCACACAACTGTACTTTTTAATTATTTTTTGTATAATGGATAGAAATTAATAAAATTAAATGTTTTACACTTGAAATGGAAGTTGTCGAAACGAAACGAAACACACATAATTCAACTCTATCAAAAGAATAACCCAGCAAAAAAAAAAGACACAATTTACCTTTCAAAAATGCAATAAAAAAAGGAAGTGTTTGATGTTGTCGCATTTTTTTGTATTTTATTGCTTCTAAGTGCTACTTTTTACTACATTTTCAAAAGCAGCTTCTTTTATTGCGGGTATATGAGATAATTTTTATTCACCATGTCACATTGCGCAAAATGGCGTCAAAAAAATATGATCGCAATCTTAAAATAAAATTAAACCCCATTTTTGGGGAAAAAAATTTCACCTGCGGCGCCAACTACGCTCCATTTCTTTGGTTGATATTTTGCATTTTCTGACTACGCTCCATTTCTTTGGTTTATATCTTGCATTTTCTGACGTCAACGCGTTGCAACAGCAAACAATTGCTTTTCTAATAAATAATATTCACAACTTTAAAAAAATTAAAACAAACATAAACCAATACGCTTATAAAATTTCGTGTTTTTTAATTCTCAAAAGTTGGGGCTAAATTTCATAATGGAATTCAACACTACAAATTAATTTTGGTTCCAAAGTTTTTGTGGCCATTCTTAACTTTTATTTTTCCCTTGCCGAAAATGAAAAAAGACCCCAAGAGATGACATTACGTCCCAAATTTGTTCTCTTCTTTTTAATGTCCCACCTTGGGGTCTAATTTCTTAGCGCCATAAATTTCAACATCAACACACCATCAAATTTCAAAGAAAATTTGAAGAAGGGAAATAAAAAATACCGCTAAATATGCGCTTCTGTTTCTGTAGTCTTATAGGTTGGTTGAAAATTTCCTGCGCTCAAAATGAAAGAATACTGTTTTTGTTACGAAATATATTTTTTTATTCAATATAATCTCCTAGAAGCTCAATACACTTGTTCCAATGATCTTACAATAATTTTATCCCATCCTAATAATGGTTTTCTGGATGCTCTGCAAAATTACCGTCTACGGCTGCTATGGCCTCTTCATTCGACGAAAAATGCTTTCCACGAAGGAATTGTTTGAGATTTCTGAAGAGATAGTAGTCACTGGGAGCCAAATCTGGTGAATACGGTGGATGTTCAAACAATTCGTACTTTAATTCTTTGAATTTAGCCATCGTCAAAACACTTTTGTGAGCAGGTGCATTGTCTTGATGAAAAATGTTTTTTTTTCTTCTTTTAACCAGGTCTTTTCTCACGAATTTTTTCATCCAGCTGATCCAAAAGGCTGCAATAATATTCAGATTTGATTGTTTTACCTTTCTGAAGATAATCAATCAACAAAATTCTTTTTGCATCCCAAAAAACTGATGCCATAACTTTCTTTGCTGATCGTTGTGACTCCACCAGCTTTGGAGCTGAACAACTAGCTTCAGTCCACTGTAAACGTTCTTGTTTCAGTTTAGGATCATGGTGGTAGATTTTGTTGAATTGTTAATGTGTGCGGCACTAACTTTCCAAACAGTTTTTTCATATGTATTCTTCATGTAAAATATGGAGTACTCGTTCGTCTGAGATGCCTATGGCATTAGCAATTTCACGCTTAGTCAAACTTAGATCTTCACTTATCATATTATGTACCTGCTCAATGATTTCTGCTGTGGTTGCAGTTTTTGGTCGTCCTTCGCGTGGATCGTCTTCAAGGCTGGTACTACGACCACGTTTAAATTCACCAGCCCAAAATTCAACGGTGCGTTTTGAAGGTGAGGACTCCTTATACACTTCTAACAATTGTTCATAAAATTCCTTTGCTTTTAAACCCTTCAAAACAAAGAATCTAATGACTGCACGATGTTCAATTTCTTCCATATTAAAAAAAAACAATGACACGTCAACTTCAAATGTAATTGTAAACAAAGAAAGAATTGACAGAATGACTTGCAACTTTGCATGTGTTCTCAGGACAGTTATAACAACTTACGAAAAAAAAAAGTTTGGAGCTAGCAGTGCCATCTCTTGGTGAGCGCAGGAACTTTTCAACCAACCTGTACTATTATTTTTTTGCTGGGATAAACAAATAAAAGTATATGAGTCACAAAACTATCATCATCTATCATAGAGGGTATTGAAAATGTTATTAGTTCCAAAAAGAAAAAAAAAATTAAACGACACGACTGGAAGGATCATAAAAGATCTTTATCTTTAAATCAAATAAACAAAAAAAAAAAAAAAAGACTCCACTACAAAAAGACAAAAAAAAAAACAAGAATTTCAAATAAAATGTTTAAAGATATTTGTTAGAAAACATTAAAACAAACAAACCAACAATATTTACTAACAACGTGATATATAATTTCAAAGGAAATTTGAAGAAACACGGCGGGATATTAAATCGTGTACAATGTACAAGAAATGCTAAAGAACTATGTATTTCAACAAAAGTCTTTCTTAAACAAAAAAAAGATATTGAATTTGTAAAACGTTACACAAAACCAATTTAAAATTGCAATACAAAATTAAAACAACAACAACACCAAACATTGTAATGCTAAAATTACATTTAATTGTTTAAATCATCTATGATTACCGTGTATGTCAGTTGATGATAACGTTGATGTTGAGACATTAATTTGAACATTATTTTTTTTTTTTTTTTTTAACAAAATATTTACAACATATGTTTGAAATGTCATACCAACAAAACCAAACCAAACAAAGGATAACAAACAATACATATTTATATTACCTACAAAATTGGCTGTCTATAAAAATTCTTAACAATTCAAGGTAATAAGAGGTTTTCGATATAAGAAGTTGTTGTATAATATTAATTTTATATAGAAATTTGAGCAGCTTATCTCTCAGAGGCCAAACAAAAAAAAAGGATAAAAGGTTGTTTCAATTGTGTATTTCTCATATAGACTTTAAAACTAATTATAACATTAAAAAGAGGTTTTATTAGGGTAACCAAATACACACAAATTCATTAATTGAACAAATTAAAAATACAATATTTCTTTGTAAAGCATTTAGAAAATGATATTAATTTACCACTTCCTTTGGATTTTTTTTTGTATATTTATATTATTTTAGATTAAAAGATACAGGTTTTATGACTTCTTTTTCAGAAACTGCTTTTAAATATAAGTCCAACTATTTCAAATAGATTTTTTAAAGCAGTTGTTGTTATCTGAGACATAAAAAAACCTCAAAAAGTTTTTGATGTTGTAGAGAATCGAAAAATTAATACAGGTTGGTTGAAAAGTTCCTGCGCTCACCAAGAGATGGCACTGCTAGCTTCAAACTTTTTATACCCTCCACCATATATGGTGAGGGTATATATCAGTTTGTCATTCCGTTTGTAACATGTCGAAATATAGGTCTAAGACCCCATAAAGTATATATTTTCGTGATCCTTATGCAATTTTAAGTCGATTTAGCGATGTCCGTCTGTCTGTCTGTTGAAATGGCGATTACGACGCGAAGACGCAAGCGGGGGTGCCTATTTTTACTCAGATTATTGTACATCCTCCCGAGCAGTTTGGTATTGAAAATGAGCAAAATCGGTCCAGCGGTTAAAAAGTTATAAGTGAAAATGTGAGGAGACCTCTAAATTTTCCATACAAATTGGTGTATTTTAGTACAATTTCATAGTAGCGACTGGTATATAATATATTTTCTCATATTTTTCCCACCAATCGCTTAGAAATTAATAATATTTTGTACACCTCAAATATTTTTCACCTCAAAAAATTTTTTTCACCACAAAAATTTTTTTCACCTAAAAAAATTTTTTCACCTCAAAATTTTTTTCATGTAAAAAAATTCGTTTCCGCATCCAAATAAGTTTTTCACCTCAAAAAATTTTTTTCACCTCCATAATTTTACTTCAAAAGTTTTTTACATTATTTGTATCAAAAACAATAGAGAACATAGGTGGAGGGTATACAAAGATTCGGCACAGCCGAATTTAAGCCTTTTTTACTTGTTTTTTCTCAAGTTGGTATAACTGTCCTGAGAACATGCAAAGTTGCAAGTCATTCTGTCAATTCTTTCTTTGTTTACAAGCCATTTGAAGTTGACGTGTCATTTTTTAATATGCAAAAAATTGAACATCGTGCAGTCATTAGATTCTTTGTTTTGAAGGGTTTAAAAGCAAAGGAAATTTATGAACAATTGTTAGAAGTGTATAAGGAGTCCTCCTCACCTTCAAAACGCACCGTTGAATTTTGGGCTGGTGAATTTAAACGTGGTCGTACCAGCCTTAAAGACGATCCACGCGAAGGACGACCAAAAACTGCAACCACAGCAGAAATCATTGAGCAGGTACATAATATGATTAGTGAAGATCCAAGTTTGACTAAGCGTGAAATTGATAATGCCATAGGCATCTCAGACGAACGAGTACTCTATATTTTACATGAAGAATTACGTATGAAAAAACTGTTTGGAAAGTTAGTGCCGCACACATTAACAATTCAACAAAAACTGGATAGAAAACAAATTTCTCAGCATAGTTTGAAGCGAATAAAACCGACTTCTTGCTTCGTTTTATAACTATGGATGAGACTTGGATCTACCACCATGATCCTAAATTGAAACAAGAACGTTTACAGTGGACTGAAGCTGGTTGTTCAGCTCCAAAGCAGGTGAAGTCACAACGATCAGCAAAGAAGGTTATGGCATCAGTTTTTTGGGATGCAAAAGGAATTTTGTTGATTGATTATCTTCAGAAAGGTAAAACAATCAACTCTGAATATTATTGCAGCCTTTTGGATCAGCTGGATGAAAAAATTCGTGAGAAAAGACCTGGTTTAAAGAAGAAAAAAATCATTTTCCATCAAGACAATGCACCTGCTCACAAAAGTGTTTTGACGATGGCTAAATTCAAAGAATTAAAGTACGAATTGCTTGAACATCCACCGTATTCACCAGATTTGGCTCCCAGTGACTACTATCTCTTCAGAAATCTCAAAGAATTCCTTCGTGGAAAGCATTTTTCGTCGAATGAAGAGGCCATAGCAGCCGTAGACGGTTATTTTGCAGAGCTTCCGGAAAACCATTATAAGTATGGGATAAAACTATTGGAAGATCATTGGAACAAGTGTATTGAGCTTCTAGGAGATTATATTAAATAAAAAAAAAAAATATATTTCGTAACAAAAACAGTATTCTTTCATTTCGAGCGCATTAACTTTTCAACCAACCTGTATAATCATTTTACATTTTTTTAATTTTTGTTTTCATACATTAATATGTATACTCCCAGCAAAAATGAAGCTGCCAAAGAAGCAATAAAGGCGACACTACTATGGCAAAGGCATCACTTCTTTTCTAATGGTGTCATCGATGAATTTAACATTAGCGTGTCATATGTAGGATGGAAGTATTCAAATGTAGCTACTAGCATTACTCATACTTTACTCTAAGGAAGCAATGACGATGCAATGATTAGATATTCTGATGCATGAGTGGAAAATGTGCATATACTTTGTAATATTTAAGCTTTGATGAAAATTTAATTCATAAGAATGCAGAAAAATAAGTTTAAAGAAGCGAAATTTATGCGTTGATATAGAAATACTCTTTATAACAATAAATAAATAATTCTGCATTAATGAAAAAGCATTTTTGAAACATTTTTCAAAAATTTAAATGAATTTTTAGACAAATTTGAAAATATTTTTAGATAATTTAAAAACTGATTCTACAACTTGGAAACATTTTTAAACAATTTCAAAATATTTTTGAACAATTTTAAATTATTTTTGTACAATTTTAAAACATTTTTGGGCAATTTGAAATAATTTTTACACAATTTTAAAATTATTTTGATAAATTCTGAATTAAAACTGGATATGGTGTAGTGTTAAATAATAAACATAATGCAAAAATGCACAGATTGCCTCGTCATAAATATTTGAGGCTGAAAAAATGCAAATGACAGGCCAGCTAGTTTCAATTGAAGGTAAAAAAAAATCAGTTTTTCTTGATTTTTCAAAACATTTAAATTGCAAAACTGCATAAATTCTAACCCTCATGAAATTTTAAACTAAAATATAAAAAATGATTTAATAAAAAAATTAAAAAAGTTCATCAGAACTATTTTCTCAATTTGAATAAATGCTTTAGATTCCAAAAAATATACTATAACTTATGCTTTAGAACTAATGAAGAGTGATTTTTTTAAGATATGCATCGAGTTATATCCAGATCACTGCATTTGAAATATGAACAAATGAATTCTTTTGGAAATGCCTTAGAATAACACCAAAAAATCATAAAAGAATGTTAACTGAAGTTTATGAAGCAATCAAAGAAGTTAAAGTCACAGAAGGACTACCATTTTTTTTACTGGGTTAGCTTAAAAACTAGATTCTTTGTGACCGGTCTTTTTAAATATCGGAATATATTAAAAAAAATTGAATTTTTATTTCTAAGGATTTTCCTTTTTAAATAAATATAAATAACCATTTTTTGCAGAGTATGTTTCAATTTCAAGTTTCAGATTTCTTACCTGAAGAAGAACTTGCACATGCCATTAAAGGCAGATTTTCCACCTTCTTAATTCCATTTTTACCATACTTTAATTAGATATTCCAAAAAGTTTGGTTTATAAGACCATACACTAGAGAAAACATATTTTAAATGTTAAATTTCTAGCCAATGGGGAAATTTTTCCTCTTTTTACTCTTCATGCATAAATTTCTAAAAAAAAAAAATCGTCTCAGTGAATGTCTGATAGAGGAAGAATCTGCATGCCTAATTTCAAATTTCTAGCTTTACGGATAGGCTGGGAGATCAAGGAGCACTTTTTTTCAATTTTTCCCCCGTTCTTATTGAATATTTCAAAAGCTATATTATCATTGAATTAGCCCATTTGGTTCTGCTTGTCTTATTGCCCATTCCATTCGATTTCATTTTCCAAATTTAATGTTTTAATTTCATTTGTTGTTTAAATTTCAGATTTCTAGACAAAGAGGTTTAGCCAGGCCGTTAGGAGCATTTTCACTTTTGAAACTCTTATTTAACCACAGTCCTGACGAAGCTTACAAAAATTACCTTATTAGTGAATTAGTCCTTTCTATCCAAAGCGGTTGTTACAGGCCCTTTAGGAGGAGCCTTTTTCCATTTTGAACCCCTTTCTGACACTATTTTAAAAAATAGCTTTATCGTTGAGTTAACCCATACTTCAAGAAACACATATTTTATATCTGAGGTTTCTAACCAAAGTGATGTAGGCAGGACAGGGGGAGATTTTCTCCTTGTTGCTCTACCCCGAAAGGATTTCAAAAAATCCAAACAAAACCACATAAATTTCAGTTTTCCAGCAAAGAGGGTTTGGGCATGTAGTCAGGGGCGAAATCTGTCTTCCCCAAAATCCGATCTTAGCGAATGGGTACGGCGGATGAGGAATCTATATAACAAGTTTTAGCCTCCTAGCTCAAGCGGTTTATGCAGGCCGTTAGGGGGCGTCTTTGCCTTTTGAACTCGTTTTATACCACATTCATGGCGAAATTTGTAAAAAGTAGATAACGGTTATTTATTTGGTGGTGTTCGCTGGATAATTGCACTCATCTCATAAGATACGAGAGGATCTCACGGACAATAGCGTTACTGATTACAGACACTCCTTGTACCACCCCAACAAAGGTTTTATTAACCATTCTGCAAGGGTTTCTAACAAACCTTATCGCAAGGCAAATGTCCGCTATAATGGCTGTAAGACTAGTGGATATTGAAGCAGGGACTTACAGATCGTTGGAAGATACCAGGATACTGAGTATGCAGTGAGACATTTTATTACATATTGATTATCACAACCCTTTTTCGATTTTGAATTTAGGACTTGGATACAAGATCAGAGTGATCAAAGGGACACGTCCTTCCTGCGGGGGCACTTGAGATTTAAACGGATGGTTGCAAAAGGGAAGGGTAGAAGGAGGCATATATGTATGTAGGTCGCTATGATTATACACTCTCCTTGAGACTGCCTTATCAGTGCAGAATTTTACAAACCGAAAAAATTTTCATCCAACGGGCTATATCTTGGATGGGGTGCCAAGCGATGAGTATACAGATCACGGTAAATAAGCTTCAGGCTAAGCGGTACTACCTGCAGCTTACCGCGACTACAGGGTGGGCCATTTTAAATTTGAATCGGCTATAGAAAAAAGTACTGAATATTTTTTCAAATTTCTGGTTTTATTGGAAAGGTTGAACTTTGACATTTACGAATGAAACACAATATCATTCATATGTCTACAATGACTGGCTCGGCAGTACCTCATCCTATCCACCCAATCTTTCAGTACATTTTCGATTGTTTCAGCTCGAATCTCTTCAATGGCAACTTCGATTTCGTGTTTCAACGCTTAAATTGTCTCTGTATGGTTTGCGTAACATTTATCCTTAATGGCTTCCCACAGAAAATAATTCTAAGAGCTGAAATCACAGCTCCGAGGCGGTCAATTGACATCACAATTTGGGCAGATTATTCGAAAAATGTGACATGTGGCCCCGTCTTGTTGAAACCAAATGTCATCCATGGCATTCTTTTGAATTTTTGTAAACAAAAATTCGTTGAGTATGGCACGGTAACGCTCACCGTTGACGATAATGGCGGCTCCTTGCTCATTTTCGAAGAAAAATGGACCAGTCGTGGCAGTCATATAAATGAAATTGTGTTCCGTTCTTAAATGACAAAGTTCAACCTTTTCAGTAAAACCAGAAATATTGAAAAAATAATCAGTAATTATTTTTATAACCGATTCAAATTTAAAATTTTAAATGGCTCACCCTACAGATGTAGTTATGAGCCAATTTTATCGATCACAAGAAGATTTGGCCCTTCTATGATCGGCGCCGTACTGGAGCGACCATAGGACTACCCCGTATCCATTTACACCATCTTTTAGAAGTATATGCATGGAGGATGGGACTTCCTAATAATGACTACTGCAGGAGCTGTCGCAATAAAGTGGAGAAAAAGACTTCACTCCACTTAGAGGTCTGCTCTTGTTGGTCATCCAGATTTTTTTTTTTAAATCTGAGGGACTGTATGATACAGGATAAGTCTACATACAGGTTGGTTAAAAAGTTCCTGCGCTCGAAATGAAAGAATACTGTTTTTGTTACGAAATATATTTTTTTATTCAATATAATCTCCTAGAAGCTCAATACACTTGTTCCAATGATCTTCCAATAATTTTATCCCATCCTCTGCAAAATAACCGTCTACGGCTGCTATGGCCTCTTCATTCGACGAAAAATGCTCTCCACAAAGGAATTGTTTGAGATTTCTGAAGAGATAGTAGTCATTGGGAGCCAAATCTGGTGAATACGGTGGATGTTCAAGCAATTCGTACTTTAATTCTTTGAATTTAGCCATCGTCAAGACACTTTTGTAAGCAGGTGCATTGTCTTGATGAAAAAAAGATTTTTTTCTTCTTTAAACCAGGTCTTTTCTCACGAATTTTTTCATCCAGCTGTTCCAAAGGGCTGCAATAATATTCAGAGTTGATTGTTTTACCTTTCTGAAGATAATCAATTAACAAAATTCCTTTTGCATCCCAAAAAACTGATGACATAACCTTCTTTGCTGATCGTTGTGACTTCACCTGCTTTGGAGCTAAAAAACCAGCTTCAGTCCACTAAACATTCTTGTTTCAATTTAGGATCATGGTGGTAGATCCAAGTCTCATCCATAGTTATAAAACGACGCAAGAAGTTGTTTGTTTTCGATCCAGTTTTTTTAGTCAGACTTGGATCTTCACTAACCATATTATGTACCTGCTCAATGATTTCTGCTGTCGTTGCAGTTTTTGGTCGTCCTTCGCGTGGATCGTCTTTAAGGCTGGTACGACCACGTTTAAATTCACCAGCCCAAAATTTAACGGTACGTTTTGAAGGTGAGGACTCCTTATACACTTCTAACAATTTTTCATAAATTTCCTTTGCTTTTAAACCCTTCAAAACAAAGAATCTAATGACTGCACGATATTCAATTTTTTCCATATTAAAAAAAATCAATGACACGTCAACTTCAAATAGCTTGTAAACAAAGAAAGAATTGACAGAATGACTTGCAACTTTGCATGTGTTCTCAGGACAGTTATACCAACTTGAGAAAAAAAAGTTTGGAGCTAGCAGTGCCATCTCTTGGTGAGCGCAGAAACATTTCAACCAACCTGTATATATCAGAGAATCTGACTGATTTGGGTGGAACCCTAGTGTAGATGCTTTATAATATATCTAATTCTTCTAAGCATCACAACGGAAACATGTTTTGCAGGACCCACGTCAGCTGGCCATATGGTACCAGTCTCTTCTAAACTAACCTAAAACTCTAAATCCCCGAGATGACCGATAAGCTCAGGCTCCACAACCTTAGAATTTTTTTCTTTACATCATATTCAAGTTTATCCGTATCTGAGATTAAGACATGAGATACTTTTCTTGGAAGTTAAGCACTCTTATTATCCGTCCATAAAACAACTTGTTTTTATTTGTTTAATATCAATAATTTATTATTGCTTTGATGTTACAATACTTTGTAATAAAATACAAAATGTTTGCTGGGTAAATAACAACAAAAAAATGTTGCATACTTTTCAGATGAATACTGCATTGAAAAGGAATGTCTAAAGGAATTTCATAGAAAAGATACTTATCTTAAAAAAAGTCTAAAGGTTTTTTTTTTTTTTTTTTGCAAAAATAAGTGTGCAATCTTTCAAACAAAAAAGGGAAGTTCAAATGTTGGTCTATTACTTAATATTTTGAGATAATCATCAAAATGTAAGAGTTGTCTTAAGCTATTAAGGTTTTTAGAACAATATTTAAAATGTAAGAAAGCAAAGAGAGTATTAAAATTTTTAAGAATAAAACTAGACTTCCGTAGAAAAATAGAAAAAATATTAAATTTTTTTGACAATCCTTCGTAACTGACTGGATTGTTATTTTAAGGATTGTTATTGTTATCCTAAAATAACAACAAGATTACTAAAGAGAAGTAGTAAGTTGCCTAAAGGCACATCATATTATTGCAATGTCCAAACACTAAACAGGAAAAAGAAAATGTTTTTTTTAAGGATTTAAAAAAAAATTAAAAAAAAAATTCTAAGGAAGCAGACATACATAAAAATTATAAGCAATTCAAACATAAATCTTTAAAAAAAAAAAAAGAAACACACTGTTAATAATGAAAGGTTTCTATGGTCAACCAAGACATTAAGGTTGTCGTTGTGGGTAAGCAATGAATGTGTGCATACACGCAAAGAAAAAACTTGGTTGGGGCAATCATATTCGAAGAGCATTATATATTTTTGGATTTATGGTTGTGCCAAACATAGTCGTACAATAATATGGTTATCATATTATGATAATAAATTAACCATATTTTTACCATAATATAGACCCTACAGTTATATTATGATTAAAAAATTACTATATTATGGTCATAAATAAACATGTTATGATATTGAATTTATCATATTTTGATCGCATGTAATCATAGTTTATTCAAAATCTTATCATATTATGGTCCCTCATAACTATATTATGATTCCTGGAAACAGTTTGGAGAATCTGAAAGTTTAAGTTTAAGGAAAAATCTATAGAATCTTAAAATGTTTTTATCAGATAAATTTTCTAAATATCTATTATTTTATATAAGAAACCTTTTCGTACAAAAAAATCTTGAGTTCTACAGACCTTTTCTTATAAAAAATATGTTACTAATATTTTGAGAACTTTTTACAAGAAATTAATTTAAAAAAATATTTTTTTTTACCCTTTGAGACCCAGAACCAGAGCTTTGATGTTTCATCAGAAAAATGCAAATATTTTCAAAACTAGTTGGTCAATTTCTATAAAATTATTTTTTTCAGATTCTTAACAAAATTATTTTTCACAGAGACTAAATTAGTTTTCGAGATATTTTAATGTAAAGTCAAAAAAAAAAATATATTTTTTTTGTGCCTGGGTCTCAAAGGGTTAAAAAAAATTTCTTA
Source organism: Eustalomyia histrio (assembly GCA_949748255.1). Taxonomy (NCBI): domain Eukaryota; kingdom Metazoa; phylum Arthropoda; class Insecta; order Diptera; family Anthomyiidae; genus Eustalomyia; species Eustalomyia histrio. Next base: position 131,345,734 of record OX456524.1, read on the forward strand.
TTCTTTTTATTGCAAAGAATTAAAAGATATAAAATCTTTATATAGAATCTTTTTGACAATGAATTGATAAGTGTAAATAATATTTTATGTATAAGGAATTTTCGAAAAACCCCTTTAAAAAATTGTCTAAGCTAAAAAAATAAACTGGATCTAAATGTGTCAATTGATGAAATGTTTTAATGACATGTGAAAGGTATTTTCTACCCATCTGATATTTGTCCAGTTTTAGTAAGACATTTTGTAGTAAAAACAAACTGACTGAACTGATAAAATTTTGGTTTTTATGAAAACAAGACAATATTATGATGTATAATTATTATGATGTATAATTATTTATTGATTGTTGTCAGCATTTTATCATTGCATAATTATCATACTTTTTTCATAGTCAGAATTTTTGTTACCACAGTATGGTTGCAGCCAATCATGTTATAAAATAGAAGGTGTCAATCATAAAATTGTAAAATATTTACTAAACAATGATGTAAGCGACCATTTTAATGGTTAGAAAGCCAATAACTTGTTTGTGACAACCATACCCGATTGCAGCAAGCATAATATAGTAGCAGTGATCATATTGCAACCATGTTTTTTCTCTGCGTGTATTTGTTTTTCAGTTATGGGGTTCTTCTCAAGACTTATAGTACACTAGTTCGTTATGGTTTGTCACACACATGTGTAAATATGTTTGCTTTTAAGTACGCCACCCGTATGTGTGGCAACAAATATTGCTATTGTTTTAAAACAGTTTTTTTTTTTTTTTTGTATACTTATTATTATATAGAAAAATATTTTCAATACAATTTCAATTTCAAAATATTCATTGTATTTTAATGTTTGACTGCAATTTTGCTGATATTCATTCTTTACTTTTGAATGCACATATTCAATGTATTTCTTATATAAATCTTATTTTTGACATTTTTATTGAATAGAAAAATATTTTTTAAATACAATTACAAAAATATTTTCATATTTGTTTAAAATCATAAATTTGTTATTTTTTCATATTTTCTTAATAAATACATTTTCTTGTATTTAAGCAAATATTAGAACGAATTTTTATTATATATATATATTTTTTTTTTGTCTGAAAAAAAGATTTATGAATTCATTGTCTAGTGGTTAAAATAACAAATTTTAATGTTGTCTGAAATAACATTATTATTTATATTAATAATGTATTCATTAGTTTTAAAATATTTCTATTCTTTTTGACTTTATTGTTTAGCTCTAGTTTTTCAGAAAAATATTTTTCAATTATAGAAAATTATTTGCTGGGAAAACAAATAATAATTGCTTTGAGGGAAGTTTAGAAGATAATCTTTATATATAAAAGAATAAAGTTACTAATTGACTCAGTCATTCGCGCAGGAGCTGGAAAGCTGAAAATTGCTAAATAGCTTCCTTTTTCTGGGTAGACATCCCAAACCCCTTTTTTTTTATAAAATATAATTTTTATTAAAAAAGTACCTTAAACTAAAAAGTATCTTACTAAAAAGTACCTTATACTTAAAAGTACCTTATACTAAAAAGTTTCTTTTAATAAAAGGTACCGCTTACAAAAAAGTACCTTTTTCTAAAAATTACCTTTTTCTAAAAATTACCTTTTACTAAGAAGTACCTTTTACGAAAAAGTACCTTCTACAAAAACTAACTTTTATTAAAAAAGTACCTTTATTAAAATAGTATCTTTTATTAAAAAAAGGACCTTTTAATAAAATAGTATCTTTTATTAAAAAAAAGTAGCTTTTATTAAAAAAAGCACCTTTTATTAAAAAGTAGCTTTTATTAAAAAGCACCTTTTATCGAAAAGTACCTTTTATTAAAAAAGTACCTTTTATCAAAAAAGTACCTTTTATCAAAAAAGTACCTTTTATCAAAAAAGTACCTTTTATCAAAAAAGTACCTTTTATTAAAAGTACCTGAAATTCAAAATATGTGTTCCCTGTATTGGATGGGATTTTTGGAAATTCTTACTGGGTGCAAAAAGGGGAAGACTCCCCGACGGTCTACCCAATTCCTTTGGACCAACAACTGAAATCTGTAACATGTGTCCATTAGAGTATGGACTAACATTTGACATGACGGGATTTTTCAAAATTCATACGGAGAGGGGCAAAAGAGAAAAAGTCTACCCCTTGACGGCCTGCCCAAATCACTTTGGCCAGAAACATGAAATTTACATTAAGCGTTCCTCGGAGTATGGGTTACTGTGTGAAAAGGCAAGATTTTTGGAAACTTCTACGGGGAGAGCCAAAATGGTGGAAAATGTGAAGAAAATCTCCCCCTTAACAGGAGTTAGGGCTAACTCACAGATAATACATGATTTTTGTAAGTTCCTACGACGAGGGCCAAAAGTCTCCCCCTTGACGGCCTAACCAATTCCCTTTGGCTTGAAACCTCAAATTTTTGATAGCTTTTGAAATTTTTGAAAGACAAAAAGTCTCCCCCATAACGGATTTTGATACAGGCATGGTAATAGCACGGAAACGAGTAGAATTGCCACACTACAGGTAGTCCAAATACATGTGTCACAATATATTTTCCGTTACCGTCTGTAGTTTATTTAAAAAGTAATACGTAGAGTTTGTTTTTAAATGAAGAATAAATTGAAATTCATATAAATATATTTTTTAACTTGTTTAATCAGTCATTCAAAAAACAAACTATAAAAATTTACAGACATTCAGTAGGAGTTGATATTTTCTGTAAATGTAAAATTTTATGTTTTCTGTTTCTAAAAATAGAAATTCATATAATTCCTTTTTGTTTTTTTTTTTACCAAAATATTTCAATAAAAATTACAAGAAGTTATTCAAATGTAGATACACACATAGAAAATAAAAATATATATACATATGTGTGTGTCGTTTTTTTTCTACGTTTTGTCAGTTAAAAACTGATGGTTATTTCAAACGACTTTCGATTGCTTTTAATACTTTTGTCGATTATTAAACAATGATTAAAAATTAACAAAAAAAAATGGGCTGAATATAATGAAAAATCAGTAGTCCTCTTTTTGATTGTATTTTTGATTAATTTAATATGTATTTTAGATTATTTTTAACTAAATAATATTGTATGCTATTTTGATATTAATGTTTTTTCCTGTTGAAAAAAAATTTGAAACGCTTTAAAATTGATCAAGGCGATCTCAACAACTCAGCCTTATTCACTTACAAGGTCCAGTGGTCCAGAAGTTTTACAAAATCGTTTTTTACGAATAACTTTAGATTTTGAAGTCTGGAAATCTAATTTTAGATTCTGAAAATTGGCTAAGTACATCAGCCAGACCTTAAACCTACACTACTTCGCATTTTAAGTATATTTTCACTGTAGAAGCGTGTTATTTTTGTCAGTTGATGACATTACCAATTTTTTGATCTCCATTTGGGTTTTAAAGATCTTTCAAAACTTACAATATTTTTGCTTAAAAATCAGCAAAAGAAATTTATTAATAATTTAATTTTTTACATAAAATGATTTTCTGGATTTTAGTCTGATACTACAAAGTTTTTTTTTATAATTTTCAATTGGTCACACTTAAAATTTCCTTTTAATATGGATTTTTCCTAATCCTTCTGTCAAATAAACAAAATGTTAAATATAATTTTCAAAAAAAAAAACTCATCATAGAAAATTAATCTAGTTTTGACACAATAATTGCAGCATTTTTCCAAAAACCAAACTTACAAATTGCAAACTAGAAAACCAATGCCAATCTTTAACAAACCGAAAAAAACAATTGAAGTAAACAAAATGTTTCCCTTTCAACAACAATATATTTTATCACTTCAACTAGATCTAAATCTAGCACAAAAAAAGGTAAAAATCCTTTAAAACGGCATGTTAAGAAGCTAAAGACAATTGCAAGATAAGTCCTCATACAAGCAAATATGTATTAATTCATAGGAAAGTGAAGGCGTATGATGATGTTTATATTCACATACAGGTAAATCTTAAGGAAATCATGTATTCATATATTTAGATTATTCACATATGATAAGAAACATTTCTGAAAAGGATTTAGATTGAGATCTGTGCATTTTATTTACAAAACAATAGAGAAATAGGGCACTCCCTTTGTTCATATATAAATGCTATGAAGACATGCAAACATATGTCAGTCTTTTCGGGTTATATGAGTAGATTTTAATCTCAACTACATTTTTAAACTATACACGCAAAGAAAAAACATGGTTGGGGCAATCATATTCGAAGAGCATCATATATTTTTGGGTTTATGGTTGTGCCAATCATAGTCGTACTATAATATGGTTATCATATTATGATAATAAAATAACCATATTTTTACTATAAAATGGTCCTTACAATTATATTATGATTCGAAAATTGCCATATTATGGTCCTAAATAAACATGTTATATTGAATGTATCATAATATGATCGCACGTAATCATATTATGCTCAAAATATTATCATATTATGTTCCCTCATAACTATATTATGATTCCTGGATTATCATCCGTAATCTAAGAAAATTTCTTAAAGGAAAAGTTCTTAAAAAATATAAAAAAACTCTTTAAATTTAAAAATATTTCCTTTAGAAATGTTTTTTCTAAAAAAAAAAAAATTGATAATAAGGACCTTTTGAAGAAAAATTCTTGAGGAAAAAATCATAGATTCTAAGGACTTTTCTTTCAAGAAAACTTTGACTTTTTTTAATTCTAATGATTTTTGTATAAAGTTTTTAGAAATTTTTCTTTAGAATCTAATAATATTTCTACTAGAAAATGTCCTTAGATTCTAAGTATTTTTTTCAGAATCTATGAATTTTTCTTTCAAAGAAAGGCAATGAATTGATTAGTGTAAATAATATTATATATATATAAAAGAAATTTCTGAAAAACCCCTTTAAAAAATCTTCTTAATGGGTCAATTGATAAAATGTTTTAATGACATGTGAAAGGTATTTTCTACCCATCTAATATTTGTCCAGTTTTAGTAAACAATATATGATTGGTTTTTTTTTTAAGACATTTTGTAGTAAAAACAAACTAACTGAACTGATAAAATTTTAGTTTTTATGTAAACAAGACAATATAATGTGTGTAAATGTTAAAGTCATGTTTTATTTGATGTAGAATTATTTATTGATTGTTGCCAACATTTTATCGTTGCATAATTATTATATTTATTTCATTGTCAGAATTTGTGTTACCACAGAATGGTTACAGTCAATCATGTTATAAAATATAAGATGCCAATCATAAAATAGTAAAATATTTACTAAATAATGATGGTAGCGACCATATTGATGGTTAGAAAAACAATAACTTGGTTGTGACAACCATACCCGATTGCAGCAAGCACAATATAGTAGCAGTGATCATATTGCAACCATGTTTTTTCTTTGCGTGTATCTATTATAATAATGAAATAGTCAAATTTACTTTTCTCTTACATAGATTTGCTTCAGCTATGATTAAATCTTTGCAAAAACTCATATTAGATTTTCTTTAGAATAATAATAGTTCCTGAATATGTTCTAAATTGAAACCTTAAGATAGTAGTGGTAATCAATACATTTTAGATATTTTTTAAATGATAACTAAATGTTTTCTTTTTGTGGCCTAATGTGAACTTTTTTGTGGCCTATATTGCTTATAATTATATCGTCTGTAAATCAGTACTGTAATTGTAGTTTAGGGTGGCTTTAAAGATATAATTATGATATGTGTTCCAAAAAACAATTGAGCATTAAAACCCATCTGATAATTTTTCCTATGAGTTTTATAGATTTGTATCGAAAGGAAAGAGAAAACAAAGTCTTTAAATAATTGTGTATAATTATTGGTTTAAATTTTAAAAATTCGGGTTTCAAAAATTTTCATTATGAAGAAATACAAGTGTTAGTTATTGTATAAGCTCAGGATTTTTTTTTAAATTCAGTTTTTTTTTTAAATGATTCAAAATTAAGTTTCTGCATAATACTTTTTTTCAGGTAATTTTCAAAAGGAGTGAAGTTGAAAAAATTCTTAATAAAATCAAAGATAAAAAGACGCTTAAGTTCGAAGAATTCTTAATAAAATTGTTTATTTCTCAAGAGAAATGTTTGTCTTATACGTAAATTTCTAAAGACTAAAATTTATTAATCCTTACAAAAAAAAATTGGATTTTAAGAGGCTGAAATTCGTGAATAGAATTCTACAAATCCTTAACTAAATCGTGTATTTATAAATAGACTAAAATTCGCAAACGGAATTTAAGAAAATCCTAGATTTCTTCAGAGACCAACATTCGTTTCTTGAACTTCAGGCTCTTTATCCTTATTAAGGATATCGTTAACTTTACACTTCTAAGAAATTCATGAAATGTCTTTTGAAAATTCGAAATTGTATTAAGGATTTTTTATATTTTGAAGGATTTCTTTAACTTTTAACTCCTAAAAACTCCTAAAAACTCCATGAAATCTTTTATAAATCTATATCTTCTAGAAATTCATTGTTGGAATAGAAATTTTGTGAAATTTAGTCTCATTTTAAATCCTATGATTTTATTCAACATTTTGTAATTTGAAAGCCCATAGGCCAATTAATAAATTACAATATTCCACTCACTTCGTTTAGTGTCTAAAAATCTAATATTTCTGTTAAAACGTTATTGAGTGCCAATTTCATGAAATCCAGTCTCTTTAAAAGTCCATGATTCTGTAAGAATTTTTCGAATTTTAGATGAAAAAAAATATCTACGATTTCGTTAAAGTGTTATTGAGTGTCAGTCAGTCTCCTTCAAATTTCGTTTACGAAATTCAGTTTTCTGTAAAAATCTAAATATATAGGGTCCGCCAAATAACTTTTTTTTTTTGAAAATGCTATAAAAAAAAACTACTGAATATTTTCTCAAATTTCTTTTTTATTTGAAAGTACAATCCTTCCGGTTAATAATGGAAAATAATTTCATTCAAATGGCTGCCTCGGCTGGCCATGCAGTAGCCTACACGATCGGTCCAATTTTTAAGCACATTATTGATTGTGTGCAGCTGTATTTCACCAATGGCTTCACGAATATTGTCCTTTAAAACGTCAATTGTCTCTGGCTTGTCGGCGTAACACTTATCTTTGACGGCACCCCACAAATAATAGTCCAACGGTGTCAAATCGCAGCTCCGAGGTGGCCAAACGACATAAGCTCTGCGGCTGATAATGCGATCTTCAAAAACAGGGCGCAAAACATCGAGTGTAGCTTCGGCTGTGTGGCACGTAGCGCCGTCCTGTTGAAACCAAATGTTGCCAATATCCTCCTCTTCAATTTTTGTGAACAAAAATTCATTTAACATGGCCCGATAACGATCGCCATTGACTGTAACGGCCAATCCTTGCTCATTTTCGAAGAAAATTGGCCCAGTTACGCCTCTGGACCAAAATCCGCACCAAACAGTGACTCGTTTTGGGTGCATCGGCTTTTCAATGTATGCGTGCGGATTTTCTGTGCCCCAAATGCGACAATTTTGCTTGTTTACATACCCGCCAAGATCAAAATGAGCTTCATCTGAAAAGATGATTTTTTTTTGGCAAAATCGGCATCTTCTGTAAGTCGATCGCAGGCCCACTTAGCGAAGAGAAAACGCGTATACACAACCATATTCGTTCAGCGGAAGGATAAAACTAATTATCTGTCAAATCAGACATGAGCTAAGTGTTACCATTCACGAAATAAGCACTAGTTGAAAAAAAAACGTTAGATGGCGGACCCTATATATGATCAAACGTTAATAATATACATCATATATGGGTATACATGATCATATACTCCCATGCATAGTCCAATACATAATCATACATGGTCTCATATATCTTCGAATCCGAAATATGAGGTAATATGGTCGTATATAATCATATATACTCATATATGAGCGTATATAAATTATCATATACAACCATGTACCCTCAAATGCCCTCAAATTTTGTATCCGAAGATATATGGAAATACATGAGATCATGCATGATCATATATTGCAAATATATGATTATGTATAACCACATATAATCATATACAGGCCAATGAATTATATATGTATGTCCATATACATATTTCAATTTTCACATGGAGAACCACGGTTCTGTTAAGGATTTACTGAATTGTATACTCTTCAAATATCTACGAATCTATTAAATTCAATTGGCAAATTTCAGTCTCCTTTTGAATTTTAATATTTAGAAATTCAAGTTTGATATTAAGATTTCTCTTATTTTCATAAAACACAAAAGATCTTATTGTAAATCAAACCAATAATTACTACAAATTATACATAATTATTTTAAGACTTCGTTTTTTCCTTCCTTTCGATAGGAATCTTTTAAAACCCATACGAAACCTAATCATGTGGGTTTCTATGCTCAATTGTTTTTTTTTTTTTTTTTTTGGAACACATATCATAATTATATCTTTAAAGACACTTTAAACTACAATTACAGTACTGATTTCCAAATGATAATTTATAAGCAATATAGGCCACAAAAAAGTTCACATTAGGCCACAACAAGGAAACATTTAGTTATCATCTAAATTGTATTGATTACCACTACTATCTTAAGGTTTCAATTTAGAACATATTCAGAAACTATTAAGATACTAAAGAAAATTTAATATGAGTATTTTGTAAAGATTTAATCATAGCTAAAGCAAATGTAAGAGAAAAAGTAAATTTGACTACTATTTCATCATTATAATAGGCAAAATTTGAAAATGTAGTTGAGATTAAAATCTACTCATATAACCTGAAAAGCCTGACATGTTTGCATGTCTTCATAGCATTTATATATCAACAAAGGGAGTGCTCTATTTCTCTATTGTTTTGCAACTAAAATGCACAGATCTTAATCTAAATCCTTTTCAAAAATATTCCTTATCATATGTGATTAATCTAAATATATGAATGCATTATTTCCTTAAAATTTACCTGTATGTGAATATAAACATCATCATACGCCTTCACTTTCCTATGAATTAATACATATTTCCTTGTATGAGGACTTATCTTGCAATTGTTTTTAGCTTCTTAACATGTCCTTTTTAAGGATTTTATTTGTAGATTATGTTGGAGTGATAAGATATTGGGTTTGTTTAAGGTTAGTTTTAGTTTTTTTTTTATGCTGCAATTATTGTGCCAATATAAGATTAATCTTCTATGATAAGAGTTTTCTTAAAAATTTATTTAATAATTTGTTTTATGGTAGAATTTAAAATAAAAAAAATTCTGAAATTTGTTTAAGGAATTTTTGGTTAATCCTCAAAAAATGATACGGTAAAATTTTAAAATAAATTTGTGGGAAAATAAATAGTTGTAAAATAAATTCATTCAGGTTTAAAAAGAAAAATATATGAGGGCGTATATGCAGTGATATGTTTATGTACACATGCAGATCTATATAAAAAAAACTGTTATAAAGGGTGGTTAAATTTTAAGGGCCGATGTTGAATGTGAACCACACCTAAACTTCAAGTTTTTTTTTTCTGCATTTCACTTGACATTTCTCAACTTCAGACTAACTCAATTTGAACCATGGAAAGATACACAATCGAGCAACGCGTTAAAGTCATTCAGGCTTATTATGAAAATGGGCGTTCAAATCAAAATGCATTTCGTGCACTTCGTGATTTTTTTTTGGTCAATTTAATCGTCCAAATGTATCCACAATCGGGAGAATTTTGGGCAAATTTCAGCAAACCGGGTCTGTGAAAACACCTGTGCATGCTCGCCCAGTTCGTTCTGCGGAAAACTTTGCTGTTGTTCGCTATAGTGTGTCATGTGGTCGGCCAAGCATTCACCGTGAATGGAGTTCGCTATCGCGAGATGATAACGAACTTATTGTGGCCAGGAATTGAGGATATGACCCTGGACGATATGTGGTTTCAACAGGACGGTGCCAATTGCCACACAGATAACAAAACAATGGCTCTTTTGCGCGACAAATTCTATGGCCATGTTATCTCACGTGGTGGCGATGTCAATTGGCCGCCAATATCATGTGATTTGACATCGTTGGACTTCTTTCTTTGGGGTTATTTGAAAGAAAATGAGTACGTCGATAAGCCAGCAACAATTCAAGGGCTAAAGGATGAAATAATTCCGCACATTAACGGCATAGAACCTCAATTATGCCTCAGCGTCATCGAAAATTTGGACCATTGGATACATAATTGAACCATACCATATTATCACAATAAAAAGAAATGACAATAATTTCCTAAATAATTTATGTTTAATTCAAAATCAACATCGGCCCTTAAAATTTAACCACCCTTTACATACATTTAGATAAAAAACCTACGATACGGAATATTTTAAAAAGGATTAAGATTGCGATCAGTAGTACACAGTTTATTCACAAACAATAGAAATAGTTCATTATTTCATAGGAATCCACCATCCTACACACATATGTTTACCTTAAGGTTATATGAGAAGATTTTTTTTATCACCAGATCATTTAGAAAAGGATCTCTATTATATTGTGAAATAGAAGCAAATTTTTCATAGATTTGCATCTGCAGTTATTATTAATTTGCTGCTAACAAAAATCATATATGATAGTCTGCTAATAATGCTTAAGTATATTTTAATATGAAATCTTAAGATAGTTGTGATCTGTATAGTGGGTTTAAGGTAAACCTTACATTTTAGATATCTTTCAAATGATAACTTAATATTTTCTCTTTGTGGCCTAATGTGAACTTTTTGTGGTCTAATTTGAAATAATTGATATCGTTCGGAAATCTAAATTTTGTTGACATGTTTGCTATGTTGAGGATTTGAAGATTTTATTATGATATGATATACAAAATATAATTAAGCGTATTTGGCCACATATTGTTTTCAAATATTCGTACTTTACACAAAATCTTAGATTTTTGGATAAAATATAGGTCCTGAAATAATTGAAAAATAATTTGGCATTATTATTGGTGGTGTTATAGTTGTTTTGATCTGATGTGTGTTGTTGTTTGTTTTTCTGGGTAAAAAAAAAATCAAAATAAAATTTCCTAAAGGAAATTTATAATCCAAAATGAATCGTATAGAGAGAAAAAATAGTCGTTTTGGAATTTATTTGATTGCAACAAACAATTAATTTGGTTGCGGCAACGAAACAGTTAAGTTGACAAGATATTAAGTTGCTACAATAAATCTTTAAAATGTAAATGGGAGTAAAGGCTCCCGGATGAGTGCAGAGATGGAGGGCCACAGAGTTGATAAGGGCAAACCTCATAGAGGGATCTGTAGTGACAATTTATGTAGAGTCAGGCAGCACTAAGGGATTTGAAGTGTCATTCAGTACATTCAAGCATGTACTGTAAAGGGGCTCTAGGAGCGGTAATGGAATTCTACACAATCAGATTGTGTTGGGTACCTGGGAACTGTGGCTGTGGAACTGCCCAGGCAGGGTTATATATACACTCAGAAAAAATAGGTTGTAGAAAAATTCGTTAACGGTTTTCAATCCCACTTTACTATTTTTGTACTGATTTTTAGTAAAAAAAAAAAAAAAATATTATTTAGCAAAAATTTATGAAAAACGATTTGCTAAAAATAGCAAAAAAAATTCCTTTTTTTTTTAAAAAAGTGGATATTGAAGGAAATGTTATTTCTATCTAAAACTTACACCTACAAACTTTAATTGTCTTAAAATGTTACATAGATTAAAAAAAGGGATCGGAAATAAATATACCGATTTATGTCTAAAAATACGACATCCACTTTAAATAGCACTAAAAAGTTTTTTTTTTAGTTCTAAAAATTAGCTTAGCCCTAAAAACAAATAAAATTTTACCTTAAAAGTAAAAAAAAAATACTAAAATATTTTTGTAAACAGAAATTATCAAATTGATAAATTCGTTTATGTTTTTACAATTTCTAAGCCTTTGATTATTATTATTTTTTTTTTTAATTTTGTCTAAAATATTTTTTGAAAAAAATAGATAAAATAAAAAAATTTTGATGCTCGATAAAAAAAAATTAATTTTGTACTAATAATATTTAGTAATTTTTTTTTTGCTGATTTTAGCAAACAGTTTACTAAAATTTAGTAGCGGCTGCTACATTTTCCTAGAAATTTTTTTTGTACTACACGTCAGCAGACATGTGTTGCTAAGATTAGCAAAAAATACCGCTGGGCTCAAATTTTCAGTTGCCATTACAAACTTTTTTTGCTGAGTGTAGGGATTGTGGGGTAAAACCCTCATTGTGCCACTATTATGGGTTGATCTTTGTAAGATTCTGTGACTAATCAATCCTGGAGCGGTAGGACTGATTGCAGGATGTCCAGGGCTATTTGGCCAAAGTTGGATGCAAAAGCAACCAAAACAATAATTGGATTGGATAGGAGAAGTCTCAGGTTTTTAGTAAGAGTAATAACCGATCACCGGTCTCTATTGCAGCTTTCATTGGTAAATGGAAAAGAGGCACACAAGACTTTTGTAGGTTGTGCGATGATTGTGAGGAGCTAGAGATAATAGAGCATATTTTGTGCAACTGTCCTAGTTTACAGGGTCTGAGACTGAGATGGCTGGGGAAAAAACTACACGATAAGCTGGGTTATGTAACTTGATATGATCTAGGCAGTCTATTGGGTTTTGTCAGGGGGATAAGCTGGCTATTCTAGGTAGCGGTATCAGGGTCACCACGACCTATAATTGCTCTCTGCTTTTTAAGACCAATTCTTTATCTTTTACTGTCTTTTCTTTATTATTTTTCTTTTTCCAAAGGGTATCCTATGGATCCCCGAGTGGTAGTGTACTTCATTATGGTACTCAACCCTTATAATCTATCTAAATGGGAGGCATCCATTCATCGCCACAAATAAATATTTCATTCACTTTTGCAAATTTTCTTTTTTTTTTTTTCAATTTCTAAACCCTTCAAATCTCGCTTTATAACAAAAAAAAAGATCAATTGCTTTTCTACATTCTATGTGACATTTCACATTTAGTGAAACACTTTTTTATAATGAAACTCATTATTTCACCTTTTTTGAGTTTTAAAACTTCTAGTTTATTGAAAGAAATTTTTTTAAATCCTTTTAGTTGTATTTAAATCTCTCTCTAGATTTAACTTAATCCTCTCACTCTTTTAACAATTAATACTAATTAACAATAAGGTTTTAACTAATTGTTTATTTGAGTAAAGTAGAGCATCTGGTTTTTAGCTCCTACTTAAATTTAGAGTATCTTGTCAAGTACAATACTCTAGATTTTAAGTACAGGTATTAAGAAAAACTGGAGAGCGAAATTTAAAAAGTTTTTAAATGAGTTTATTGTTTAGGACATATTCTTGGTTAAAAAAAAAATAATAATTTTGCATTTGAAGGCTTAAAAACTAAAACAATAATAGAGTGTTGAAGGTATTAAAAGAATTTTTCATTCAAAATTCTGTTTACAATATGAATATTTGCAAAAAAAAAAAAAAAATCAGGTGCTCTTTTAATTCTTAATTATCAATTTGTTAAAGCCTCATTGTAAATTACTTTTGGAGTTAGCAAAACTTGAGGAGATAAAGAAGAAAAAGAAGGATTTATATTAATGCTTAAGAATAAACTCTGCCTTAAATGTGTATTCAAACATAATATATAATATTATTAATAAGTAAAGGGTGGTTAAATTTTAAGGGCTGAAGTTGATGTGAACCACACCTAAACGTCAAGTTTTTTTCTGCATTTCATTTGACATTTCTCAATTTCAGACTAACTCAATTTGAACCATGGAAAGATACACAATCGAGCAACGCGTAAAAGTTATTCAGGCTTATTATGAAAATGGGCGTTCAAATCAGAATGCATTTCGTGCACTTTGTGATTTTTTTTGATCAGCATAATCGACCAAATATGTCCACAATCGGCAAAATTGTGGGCAAATTTCAGCAAACCGGGTCTGTGAAAACACCTGTGCATGCTCGCCCAGTTCGTTCTGCGGAAAACATTGCTGTTGTTCGCGATAGTGTGTCATGAGGTCGGCCAAGCATTAACCGTGAATGGTGTTCGCTGTCGCGAGATGATAACGAACATATTGTGGCCAGGAATTGAGGATATGACCCTGGACGATATGTGGTTTCAACAGGACGGTGCCACTTGCCACACAGCTAACGAAACAATGGCTCTTTTGCGCGACAAATTCAATGGCCGTGTTATCTCACGTGGTGGCGATGTCAATTGGCCGCCAATATCATGTGATTTGACACCGTTGGACTTCTTTCTTTGGGGTTATTTGAAAGAAAAGGTGTACTACGTCGATAAGCCAGCAACAATTCAAGAGCTAAAGGATGAGATAATGCGGCATTATTAACGGCATAGAACCTTAATTATGCCTCAGCGTCATCGAAAATTTGGACCATCGGATGGAGGTGTGCCGCCGAGGTCGCGGCGGTCACTTGGCCGATATTTTGTTCCATACCTAATTGAACCATACCATATTGTCATAATTAAAAGAAATGACACTAATTTCCTGAATAATTTGTGTTTTGTTTAAAATCAACATCGGCCTTAAAATTTAACCACCCTTTATAACAGTTTATGTGAAATTTCACAAAAAAAAATTTTTTAAAACAATTGATCTTTTTCTAGACAAAAAAGTATCAAATAATGATTTAAATACTTTCTCAGAAATCCTCTTTTTAAACTATACTTCAACTTCCTTTTATTTAGTATAAAATTAAAATTTTTACTAATACCGATACTAATTTAAAACATATGTTTTGTCTTATTCTTTAAATATTTTATACTACGAGTATGTACTTGAAGATATCACATTTTTTCTGTCATGTGGGCGACCATTTATTTCATTAACCGCGTAACCTAAATATTAATATGGTTTTATTTTGTTCCGTTTTAATGATTTCCTGAAGGCGTTCTCTATCAAGTGTTTAACCTTGTTAAGAGAATTGTTTAACTTATATTTGTATTTTTTTTTTGTACATTTTCTTTAAGTGTTCTTTAAAATTTTTTGGACAAAATTCCACTGAAATTGTAATAAAATGCCGAGTGAAAGTAAAACGGATAATTTTTAACACAAAGTAAGTGTTTCAAAGAATTTGATGAGTTGCAACTTCTTAGAAATTAATTGGGTTGTAGAACAATGAATGCAGTTTAGTTTACAAATTTCTAGTGAGAGATTCACGAAAAAGTATTAGGAAATTATTAAAATGCACTTAATAATAATTTATGTAAAAGAATTAATGTTTTTTTTTGTAAGAGGAGCAACATTTAGGAAATTCTTCCTACATATGACTCGTAATGTGTTGCTTTTTTTTTTGAAAAGAGAATAGAGGAAAGATGAAAGTGGTGGAGATGAAAGCCTTCAAATATGGCAACACTGTAAGTGCGCGAGATGATAAGTCTTAGAACAGTTGTTGCTCGCCATCGGAAAGGAAGTTGGCGAAAATTGTTGAAGCTTTTTAGTTAATAGCCCTGTTTTGTTATTTTACTTCGGTGGGATTAAGTGCTATTAAAACACCGAAGGAGGACGTTGCAATATGTATGAGGAAGAGAAAAATTACACCTAATATTTTTTCTAAATTGATGTTGCCATCGCTAGGAATCGAACCCGCAACCTTCTGTGTAACAGTCCAACGCTCTAACTATTTCACCATTTCTTGTGTTAAAAAGTAATTAAGTAGAGAGGTTCCCTCTCATGTAAAAAATATTAGATTTAATCAGATCTGCTAACATCATTGGGGTAAAACTCGAAAGCGGAGATCCACCCGTAAACATTTCTTAAAATCCCATCCATAGAGGTTGTCTATGCTAAAGGCTAACCTACATACAAAATTTCAAGTTTTTTAATGTAGCGGTTTGAGCGGGGCGATTAAGGGGCACCTTTTCAGATTTTTAGTTTAATTTTTTTACATTGTTATTGGAAATTTCAAAAAGTATCTTTTTAGTAAATTAGTTTACACCCCAAGCAAAACATATTTGAAATGTTTTGAGTTCTAGCCAAAAGGGTTTGTGTAGGGGATAGACGTATTCGCTTATGAACATCCATCCCTTACAACATTTCTGATGAAAATTCAAAAAAGTACCTTATCGGTGATAAAGCCTGCAGCACAAGAAACAATAAGCCTTTTTTTGCGGTGGAGGGGGGGGGGGGGTACTTTTTCTCTATTCAAATCCCCAAAACTTAAAAATCATGATGAAAATTCCAAAAAGTACCTTATCGGTGATAAAGCCTGCAGCACAAGAAACAATAAGCTGTTTTTTTAGTGGCGGAGGCCACTAGGATAGGAACCTAAGTGACAAGCTTCCAGTTCCAAGCTACAGTGGCTTGGGTTGGGTAATTAAGAGGGCACCTTTTCCCCTTATAAGCCATCATTTTTACCAAGTACATGGCAAAGGTTACCATAGGTTTCTTTCCAAAACGTTTAGACAGGTCATTAAGAGGAAGAATTTCCTCCTTTTGTACCACCTACCTGTCCAAAATTCTAAAATAAAAATTTTTAGTAATTTTTTTCCATACATCAGGAAACACATATTTATAGTTTTAAGTTTCTAAACAAATACGTTTCGTCACGCCGCGTTAAAGGGAAGTCTTTTACTCCTCTGATCACCAATTTTTACGACTTTCCAAAATTCTTAAAACTATCTTATTACTGAATAAATTAGTACTCTAGGAAATATATATTTTAAATTTCAAATTTCTAGCTAAAGTGATTTGGGTAGGCCGTTAAGAGTGGTACTTTATCCCCCATTGAAATCCCCAAATTTAACACGTTTGTGACAAAAATTAAAAAAAAAAAACATAATTTTCAGTGACCTATCCTAATCCCCAGGGAACACTTATTTTAAATTTCAGCTTTATAGCTGAAGAGGTTTGGGTAGGCCGTTAAGGATAAGTCTTTTTTACTTTTTTTCTAACCTACACCCTCGAATTCAAAATTCCTAGCCTTTTCCTTTATAAACCCCCCCCCCCCCCCCCCCCCCATTTTTTATCACATTTCTGGTGAAGATTCCATGAATTAGGCCATATCTCAGGGACCACATATTGTTGGTTTCTATCCAAAAAAAAAAAAAGCTTTGCACAGGTTAAGAGGGAGGCTTTCCCCTTTTGAATCCTTTTTTTTTTGGCATGTTTCGGTTTAAAAAATGTAATTTTCAATGAATTAGCCTACACATCAGGGAAGACATAGGTCAAGGTGTAGGTTTCCAGCCAAAGTGTTTTGAGCAGGGATTTAGAGGCAATATCGACAAAAAATTACCTTGCCAATGAATTAGCCACTACTCCGCTGAATGCATATTTTGAATTTCAGGTTTCTAGCTACAGCCTTTTAGATAGTTTGTTAAGGGCAAGACTTCCCCTTTTAAATCTTTTCCGTAGAATTTTCAAGAATCTCGCCTTATTAAATGCTTACATTGGAAGAGGATCCTACATTCAGAATTTCAACTTCTTGGATCCGGGCGTTTGGGCTGGGCCATGATGTGTGAGTTAGTTATTTAGTCAGTCACTTTTTTTTTTTTTTGCGAAATACACGTAGGTAAAGTCGAGCATGCCGACTATAGAGCAGCCTTTACTAGTCTGGTTGAAAGTTAACTTGTATTTGGGAACTATTGTGTAATGGATTCAATCTACAGGTTGGTTGAAAGTTCCTGCGCTCACCAAGAGATGGCACTGCTAGCTCCAAACTTTTTTTCTCAAGTTGGTATAACTGTCCTGAGAATACATGCAAAGTTGCAAGTCATTCTGTCAATTTTTTTCTTTGTTTACAAGCCATTTGAAGTTGACGTGTCATTGATTTTTTTTTAATACGGAAAAAATCGTGCAGTCATTAGATTCTTTGTTTTGAAGGGTTTAAAAGCAAAGGAAATTTATGAACAATTGTTAGAAGTGTATAAGGAGTCCTCACCTTCAAAACGCGCCGTTGAATTTTGGGCTGGTGAATTTAAACGTGGTCGTACCAGCCTTGAAGACGATCCACGCGAAGGACGACCAAAAACTGCAACCACAGCAGAAATCATGGAGCAGGTACATAATATGGTTAGTGAAGATCCAAGTTTGACTAAGCGTGAAATTGCTAGTGCCATAGGCATCTCAGACGAACGAGTACTCCATATTTTACATGAAGAATTACGTATGAAAAAACTGTTTGGAAAGTTAGTGCCGCACACATTAACAATTCAACAATAACTGGATCGAAAACAAATTTCTCAGCGTAATTTGGAGCATTTTAAGCCGAATAAAACCGACTTCCTGCGTCGTTTTATAACTATGAATGAGACTTGGATCTACCACCATGATCCTAAATTGAAACAAGAACGTTTACAGTGGACTGAAGCTGGTTGTTCAGCTCCAAAGCAGGTGAAGTCACAACGATCAGCAAAGAAGGTTATGGCATCAGTTTTTTGGGATGCAAAAGGAATTTTGTTGATTGATTATCTTCAGAAAGGTAAAACAATCAACTCTGAATATTATTGATTATTGCAGCCTTATGGATCAGCTGGATGAAAAAATTCGTGAGAAAAGACCTGGTTTAAAAGAAGAAAAAAATCAATTTTCATCAAGACAATGCACCTGCTCACAAAAGTCTTTTGACGATGGCTAAATTCAAAGAATTAAAGTACGAATTGCTTGAACATCCACCGTATTCACCAGATTTGGCGCCCAGTGACTACTATCTCTTCAGAAATCTCAAACAATTCCTTCGTGGAAAGCATTTTTCGTCGAATGAAGAGGCCATAGCAGCCGTAGACGGTTATTTTGCAGATTTATTATAAGGATGGGATAAAATTATTGGAAGATCATTGGAACAAGTGTATTGAGCTTCTAGGAGATTATATTGAATAAAAAAATATATTTCGTAACAAAAACAGTATTCGTTCATTTCGAACGCAGGAACTTTTCAACCAACCTGTATACTTAAGTAAAAAATTAAAAAATCTTTTCGAAACTTTGATCTTGCCTAATGCAAGCTATATTTATTTATGAGAAAGTCGGTCCCGATGGACCAATACATACCAATTTACCAAATATAAATTAAATTGAATGTATCAGCTATAGGGGATTAGAAACCATTTTAGATGACTTTTATACACTCTCCAAAAAAAAGTCTGTAATGGCAACTGAAAATTTTGCTGTTATTACGGGAATTTTTTTTTTTAATTTGAGCCCAGCGGTATTCTTTTTTTTTTTTTTTTTTTTTTTGCTGCTAATCTTAGCAACACATGTCTGCTGACGTGTAGTACAATGAAATTAGTAGAAAAATTAGTAGCCGCTACTAAATTTTAGTAAACTTTTTGTTAAGTGGAATTTAAAATCTGTTTGCTAAAATCAGCAAAAAAAAAAATTTACTAAATGTTATTAATATTAGTAAAAAAAATTTTTATTTTTTTTTTTTTATCGAGCATCAAAATTTTTTTATTTTATTTATTTTTTTCAAAAAATATTTTATACAAAATTAAAAGAAAAAATCAAAGGCTTAAAAATTTTAAAAAAATATTTTAGTCAATTTTTTTTTTTTGCTTTAAGGTCAAATTTGAATTGTTTTTAGGGCTGATTTTTAGAACTAAAAATTTTTTTTAGTGCTATTTTAAGTGGATGTCCTATTTTCAGACATGAGTCGGTATAATTGAGTATAATAATACCTTTTTTTAATCTATGTAACATTTTAAGGTAATTTAAGTTTATAGGTGTAAGTTTTTTTTTAGAAATAATATTTTCTTCAATATGCACTTTTTAAAAAATTAGTAATTTTTTTTTTTGCTAATTTTAGGAAATCGGGTTTCCAAAAATTGTTAAATAATTTCTGAAATAAGAAACAAAAATTTGTAAATATTCTGTAAAAATTCTGTAATTTGTAAAATTTAAAAAATAGCAAAAAGATTTGCTAAATAATATTTTTTTTTACTAAAAATCAGTACAAAAATAGTAAAGTGGGATTAAAAACCGTTTACAAATTTTTTTCTACAAACTTTTTTTTTTCTGAGTGTATGATGCGAACTAGATCTAAATATGAACCTATTTCCACCATAAACAATACACACAGAACTAAGAATGAGTTGTTTTATATTTCACACAATAATATTTATTAAAAATTATGCATGTTGTTGTCAACCACACTGCAGGAGTAGTAAAAATTTCCAAAAGTGAACCTTAAAAAAAATTAAATTAAACCAGTTTTAGTAGTAACTTAAAAATATAACACAATGAAATAAAACACTCTGTAAAACAAAATCTTAATAAATGTCACACATAACTATAATCAATTCTTAAACAGATAAAAAAAATGTATAATAAATTACAACATTTATACAAAAATAAACAAAAAATCTTAAAATATTTATCTACAAACACGTACAAAAATAATAAAATACAAAAATTTAAGAAAACAACCCCCAAGCTAGAAATTTGTTAAAGAAAATAAAGTGTAAATAATTTATTAAGGAAAAAAGAAAAACATTAAACACTTGTTATCATTTGAAGAAAAAAAAAACAATCAATGATCCTTGATAATTTTAAACAAAATAGAAACATGCAACACAATCTCTTTATCTGTCTATACCTGTTAGATCCTTTATAAATATTTACACTTGAAAATCAAAATGTATCGTTAAAAACAACAGTATTGCAACAAATGTTAATGTTTATTTTACAACAATTCTACCAAAGAAAAAAAAATAATCACTTGCAGACAATCTAAGACATTATTTAAACATTTGAAAAAATCTTGATTTTCTTTTTAAGATTACACCTTAAATAGGGAGTGTTATGAAAAATCAGTCAATATTCGTTTTTCTCTTAACAGCTAATTCAGTAATTATTTGAAACAAAAAAAATATTAAGACTTGAATGTGATAGCTGATTAATGTCCTTTTTAAGGATATCTGATAATGGCGCGTCATATAATTGCCTGACTATACGTTTTAAGACCTAAGGTAATTTTAGTATTTAAAATAGTATTAAATTACTTGTTAAAAGATGCAAGAAAACTTTAATGATTAAATATAATTTAGATAACAAATGGCGCAGCAAGTGGTCAACTATATTTCAAAATATCCTTATTAATACACTCACCAAAAAAAGTCTGTATTGGCAACTGAAAATTTTGCTGTTATTACGGGAAATTGTGCTAATTTGAGCCCAGCAGTATTTTTTGCTAATCTTAGCAACACATGTCTGCTGACGTGTAGTACAAGTACAATGAAATTAGTAGAAAAATTAGTAGCCGCTACTAAATTTTAGTAGACTTTTTGTAAAGTGGAATTAAAAATCTGTTTGCTAAAATCAGCAAAAAAATTACTAAATATTATTAATATTAGTAAAAAGCTTTGAATTTATTTTTCTTATCGAGCATCAAAAATTTTGATTATATTTTTTAAAAAACTAATTAATCATTTTGTTTGTAATTTGGTAATTTCTGTTTTGAAAAATATTTTGGTCAATTTTTTTTTTTTTACTTTTAAGGTAAAATTTTAATTGTTTTTAGGGTGGATTTTTAGAACTAAAAAACCTTTTTAGTGCTATTTTAAATGGATGTCCTCTTTTTAGACATGAGTCGGTATCTTCACTTCCGATCCCTTTTTTAATCCTATGTAAGATTTTAGGGCAATTTAAGTTTGTAGGTGTAAATGTTAATTGAAAAAAACATTTCCTTCAATATCCAGTTTTTTTAAATTAGTAATATTTTTTGCTAATTTTAGCAAATCGGTTTTCAAAAATTTGTAAAATGATTTCTGAAATTAGCAACAAAAATTTGTAAATATTCTGTAAAAATTCTGTAATTTGTAAAATGTAAATAGCAAAAAGATTTGCTAAATAATAATTTTTTTTTACAAAAAATCAGTACAAAAATAGTAGAGTCGCACTCGCTTACAAATTATTCTACTAACTTTTTTTTCTGAGTGCAGAAATATAGTAAAGACATTTTTTATACAAAATCTTCAAGTTTCATTTAGTGTATAAAAATCATAGATACAATTCTTCTAATAGAAGGCTGTATTTAGGAATCTTTTCCCAAAAAAATATTTGATAAATTTTAGATTCTAAGGACATTTTTTTAGACAAACCTTTAATGTTCTTAGGCTCTGCCCTTTACACATAAATATATTTTTAACTACAATCCCCAAGACAGGCGCAACCTTGGTAGTATGAAGCAGAAACAACTGCAGAAAATAGAGTTTGTTGGCAATTTGAGAATCATCATTATACTTTTGACTTGAAAAGGACTGTATTGTATAAAATCATTTTTGTTCTAATTGCAAGAACTATTTGCTTTGGAATGATTAAACTTACATAAAACTTGTGTAATATTAATAGTTTTGCTATAAAAAGCCTTTCAGGTCTTGAAACTTTTACATAAAAAAAGCCTCAGGATAAGAAAAAATCGTTAGTATTTTGGGGCTTCCCCTTAACGACCTGCTTATAAAATTCTCATCTTAACCGCTCTGATTGAAATCTTTATTTTGAAATACGTGTTCTTTGAAGTATTCGCTAATGCATTGATAAATTTTGTTTTAGAATTTTCGCCAGGCTAGAAACCTGATATTTAAAATGATGTGTTACCTGGAGTATTAGCTAATATACGGATAACATACAGGTTGGAGTGAAAAGTTCCTGCGCTCGAAATGAAAGAATACTGTTTTTGTTACGAAATATATTTTTTTATTCAATATAATCTCCTAGAAGCTCAATACACTTGTTCCAATAATTTTATCTCATCCGTAAAATGGTTTTCCGGAAGCTCTGCAAAACAACCGTCTACGGCTGCTATGGGCTCTTCATTCGACGAAAAATGCTTTCCACGAAGGAATTGTTTGAGGTTTCTGAAGAGATAGTAGTCACTGGGAGCCAAATCTGGTGAATACGGTGGATGTTCAAGTAATTCGTACTTTAATTCTTTGAATTTAGCCATCGTCAAAACACTTTTGTGAGCAGGTGCATTGTCTTGATGAAAAATGATTTTTTTCTTCTTTAAACCAGGTCTTTTCTCACGAATTTTTTCATCCAGCTGATCGAAAAGGCTGCAATAATATTCAGAGTTGATTGTTTTACCTTTCTGAAGATAATCAATCAACAAAATTCCTTTTCCATCCCAAAAAAACTGATGCCATAACCTTCTTCGCGTGGATTGTCTTTAAGGCTGGTACGACCACGTTTAAATTCACCAACCTGTACATGGAACTTTTAGACAAGGGAAACGTAATGAAATGGAATGGGGAACAAGTGGCATTAAATTACTAAGCAAGGTGAATGAAATCGAATGTAGGAGGAATGGAAATTTTAGACAAGGGGAACGAAATGGAGCGGGGAACGAGTGCAACTCAAACTTAACTCACTGTAAACGAAATGTAATGGATCAAGCCTACATTTTAAAGATATTTATCGCTTTAAAGCTATTTTTTCTATCAATGATTTTTCACCAATTTTTCAAGTTTTCCGAAATGGAAATTATGT
Organism: Eustalomyia histrio; assembly: GCA_949748255.1. Lineage (NCBI taxonomy): Eukaryota > Metazoa > Arthropoda > Insecta > Diptera > Anthomyiidae > Eustalomyia > Eustalomyia histrio. Next base: position 131,369,128 of record OX456524.1, read on the forward strand.
TGGTTAATTGCTCTAAATCTGAAATGTAGTATGCTCCTTGGTGTATGCTAAAATGGGGTTAAAAAGGGAAATCTTGAAATCTTCAATCTCCCAAACTGCTGAAGCTAGCATTTTAAAAATTTTTGTGAACTGCTATTCCGGTGTAGACATCCACTATGATGGAGGCTCTAAAAATTTGTACGTGGAGAAGAAAATAGGTAGATAGTCTCCCCCTTAACGTCCTGTCCAAACCCATTGGTCTGAAATTAAAAATATGTTTTCCCGAGGTTGATTCAGTGATAAGGTGATTTTTAGAACAGCTAAAGGGGGATCCAAATAGAGGTATTTTTTTTTTTAAATTAAATAAAATAAACTTTATTTCAAAAAAAGTCTAAAGAAGTCAAATCGCAGCTTCAAGGCAGCCAAGAATGTTTGATGACCTGTGATGCGTCATACTGCTAAACCACAGATTATCCAAGTTCATATCTTCCAGTTCAGCCCCTAAAAAAGTCCGTAATTATGGCTATGCAGCACACGCCGTTGACTGAAATGGCGTTTCTTTTTTTTTAATTCTTTATTTACATAACCAGGCCATTAGGGCCTTATGTAACCACTAATAACAAACTTCCAGCAGCATTTTCGAAAAAAATGGGAAATGACGTCCAAAATCCCCACTAACCTTTCACTCTCAGTGGATGCATTGGCTTCTCGACAATGGCGTGCGGGCTCTTCGATCCACACATGCTGCGGCACTTTTGTTTGTTGACATAGTCGCGGAGATGAAAATGCGTCTCGGCAGAAAAGATGATTTTTCGGCCAAATTCGATGTCCGATTAAAGGTCCAAACTGAGAAGCCGTAACAAAGTGGGTGGTCGTTGCTGAGTCAATTGGGCCTTGTAAGCGAATAATCCGAGATCTTTGTGTGGTGATGCGTGAAATACCGAGTTGTTGAGATTGATGGCGAATCGATGTTATTGGATAGAGTTACACACTTTCGGCTGCAGCAGCCAAATTCTCATCGGTACGCATCATACGATGACGGGGGGACTATTAGAAATGTCCCCTAGCCAGCCATTCTTACAAACTTTAAGCACAAACTTGCATACAGAACGAGCGGTGGGTGCTTCATTTCGGCCAAAACTTCTTTTTAAATAACACAGAGTTTGAGCAACACAGGACTCAATTTGGCAACAAGTTTGTAATATTTTCAAACGTTGTTCCAGAAAAAAGCGACTTATTTTGTTCCATGGATTGATAATCAATATTTCGAATAGAAAAAAATCTATCAATGTCAGTGATACCTGTACTTGGACCACCCTACACTCAGAAAAAAAAGTTAGTAGAAAAATTTGTAAACGGTAAACGGTACTATTTTTGTACTGATTTTTTTGTAAAAAAATTATTATTTAGCAAATCTTTTTTCTATTTACATTTTACAAATTACAGAGTTTTTACAGAATATTTACAAATTTTTGTTCCTAACTTCAGAAATCATTTTACAAATTTTTGAAAACCAATTTGCTAAAATTAACAAAAAAAAATTACTAATTTTAAAAAAGTGAATATTTAAGGAAATGTTTTTTTTTTTAATTAAAACTTATACCTACAAACTTAAATTGCCTTAAAATGTTACATAGAATAAAAAAGGGTTCGGAAGTGAATATACCGACTCATCATTAAAAATAGCACTAAAAAGTTTTTTTTTGTTTCAAAAATCAATTAAAATTTGACCCTAAAAGCAAAAAAAAAATATTAAATATTTTTGAAAACAGAAATTACCAAATAAAAACAAAATGATTAATTCGTTTATGTTTTAACAATTTTAAAGATTTTAAAGCCTTTGATTTTGTTTTTAATTTTGTATAAAATATTTTTTTAAAAAATAAATAAAATAAAAAAAATTTGATGCTCGATAAAAAAAAATAAATTAAGTAAGTAAACTCTTTGCTGATTTTAGCTAACCGGTTTTTAATTCCGCTTTACAAAAAGTTTACTAAAATTAAGTAGCGGCTATTAATTTTTCTACTAATTTCATTGTACTACACGTCAGCAGACATGTGTTGCTAAGATTAGCAAAAAATACCGCTGGGCTCAAATAAGCAAAATTTTCCGTAATAACAGCAAAATTTTCAGTTGCCATTACAGACTTTTTTTTTGTGAGTGTATAAAAGAATGTGTCAACAATGGAAACAAATAGAGTGAAAATTTTTCTTAATCAAATCAATCCAAACGCTGGGAGCCAGAAATTTGAAAGTTGGTATGTAGGCTTCTGGGATTTTTGTAAACTTTTGTGGGGGAAAACAAAAAACTTCCCTTAAATCTGAAATCTGATATTTAAAATATATTTGCCCTGATGCATGACCTTATACACTAAGGACATACTTTTTGGAATATCCAATTAAAGCGCGATTAAAAGTGGGTTAAAAAAATGCGAAAGTGATTCTTTACTGCCGGGTGGAAAACCCTTTGAGTTGAAAATTTAAAACCTGTAATTGAAAAATCCTCTACAAAAATGCTTCATACATTTATTTAAAAAGTAAAATCCTTGGAAAAAAAATTATATTCCGTTAACGAAGTATCGAGCTTTTAAGCTAGTATTACTATTGTTTAGTATACTGAAGGCTTCTATTTCCAGTTGTTAAAAAAAAAATTACAAATTTCATAATGGGGCCATAGACTTATACACTCATTAAAAAAAAGTTAGTAGAAAAATTTGTAAACGGTTTTCAATTCCACTCTACTATTTTTGTACTTATTTTTAGTAAAAAATTATTATTTAGCAAATCTTTTTGCTATTTACATTTTACAAGTTACAGAATTTTTACAGAATATTTACAAATTTTTGTTGCTAATTTCAGAAATCATTTTACAAATTTTTGAAAACCGATTTGCTAAAATTAGCAAAAAAAAAATACTAATTTTAAAAAAGTGGATATTGAAGTAAATGTTTTTTCCAATTAACATTTACACCTACAAACTTAAATTGCCCTAAAATCTTACATAGGATGAAAAAAGGGATCGAAAGTGAAGATACCGACTCATGTCTGAAAATATGACATCCACTTAAAATAGCACTAAAAAGGGTTTTTAGTTCTAAAAATCAGCCCTAAAAACAATTAAAATTTAACCTTAAAAGTAAAAAAAAAAAAAAATGAGCAAAATATTTTTCAAAACAGAAATTACCAAATTAAAACAAAATGATTAATTCGTTTTTAAAAAATATGTTCAAAATTTTTGATACTCGATAAGAAAAATAAATTCAAAGCTTTTTACTAATATTAATAAAATTTAGTATTTTTTTTGCTGATTTTAGCAAACAGATTTTAAATTCCACTTTACAAAAAGTCTACTAAAATTTAGTAGCGGCTACTAATTTTTCTACTAATTTCATTGTACTACACGTCAGCAGACATGTGTTGCTAAGATTAGCAAAAAATACCGCTGGGCTCAAATTATCAGAATTTCCCGTAATAACAGCAAAATTTTCAATTGCCATTACAGACTTTTTTTGGTGAGTGTATTGCAATGTGTTACAAATAAATTTATTAACTATTCAATGGGATGAAGGATTACAAAACGAGTTCATTTATTATCTTAGAAACACCATGTGAAAATCACTTTACAGATTTTAAAAGGATTTTATGGACACTAGAAATTGTTTTCTTTTTTAGTATTATCGATATTTGTAATAAATGGATTTTTTTTTTTTAAATATTCCTAGAAAAAAAATTCGTACATCCTGGTTTTTGTTAACATTTTACTATTTCTATAACACAACTTAGTCTTGACTAATAAAATTCAGTAGTTTTATGATACACTTCAATACAAGTGTCACTTGAAAAATATACAACAATCCTTTTTAAGCAACACTTCCTGTTTATTATTATTATTTAATGGCAAGCAAACCTTAATGTAATGCTTTGCTAATGCTTAAAAATTTTCATAAAAATACTGTAAAAACTATTGTTAAATTTTAAAGAATTTTTCAGAATTTTGTTATGCTGGCTTAAAAAGACACAATTGTTTTGAAAATCAATTTAAAAATGCACAACTATTAAACAATTATCGTATATTAAGGAACTATCTACAAATGTTATACCATACTTTGATTATCAAGAATTGTATAAAACAATACAATTACTGAGAAATAAAAGTGCGTGTTTTTAAGGATTTTAATGCTAAAAGAAAAGAAAAATAATGGAAAGACAGTTTTTTGGTTTGAATGGAAGATAGATGGGGGGGAGAGTTTAGTGTAAAATATGCCGCAACAATAATGAATCTACATTTTACTTTATGTGAGGCCCTTATACAAATTAAAAGTCCATTCAAGTCATTTCCTGCTTGAATACTATTGCAATAAAATATCCTGCCTGGTTATTTAACAGCAATTCATTTTGAAAATCACAAATTTAGAAAACAAGAGAGTTTTAGAATGGGTTTTAAAAAAATGCATTGTTTTTAGGTATCATTCTAATCCTGCTGAGGAGATTCGCTTCAACGCTTTTCAATGCAATTTTCCTTCCAACAGTTCTTAAGATAAATGAATAAAAAAAATAAATAAATTAAAATTGAGTATAAAATTTTTGGTCTATAACAATCCATAGGGATTTAACTACATTTGAGTGTAGGTACTTTGTAGTTATTTTGTAATAGTCTTTATCTAACAAATACGAAATTTTTATGAGTTTTTTGTTTTAGTGTAACGAATTTTCTATATTCATTCAATTCTGTTTTTTTCTTTCTTTCTTTAAAAAATCATTGTTTTAAAATTTGAATGAAATTGCATTGTTGGTCATTCATTGTTGCAATTCACATTCTATTAAAAATGTGTACTCTCTTTTGAAATAGTAGAGTGTTAGTCCTTAGGAATTAATTCTTTATACAAGTACTTTGTCCTTAAGTTAAAGTACTATTTCTAGTACTAGTCATTAAAACATATGATTTTTATGACTACGTAGTGCCAATTTTGGCAGCTGTTTCAAGCATTTAAACATTTTTGTCACATTTAAATCATGCTTTCTTTCTTGATCGTTCTTTTTTTAACTTTTATGGTTGTTTTGTTTTAGTTCTTTATAGATAGATAGGCCCGTAAAATTGTGTCTTTGTATTCATTCAGTTTTGGCATTCATTCAATATTGTTTTAAGTTAATTCTAATTTTTAAGATTTTTTAAACTATTATCTTATCGTTTGTATTATTTGTCAAGTTAAGAGTTTTTCAATGACTGTTGTTTTCATTGACCAAATATGGGCAATATCTATAGTGTTTTAGAGTTCACGCGTTTTTGTATTGTAAATCAATTTCCTACGAATTGTTTTAAATTTAAACACCTGGGCATGCTTAATTTTTAAGCTGCTTTTAAATATGTTTGAGGCTAGATATAATAAAAACTTTGTTCTCACTATAAGTGTGTTGATCAGCACAATTTTGGTAGTAAAATAAATCAGTTAAACCTTAGTTTAAAATTTTTTTATTGCTGAAAAAATATAATTAAAACTGTTGCTGAAAATACAATTTCACCAAAAAAATAAAACTTGCTGAAAACTAGAATAATTGCTATACAATGCATTTTACTAATTTTTCTTCTTTCTTTTTTTAGTGGTATACTGGAATTTGCCTTGAACATTACCCCGAGAAACATTGGATGTAGAAGAAAATCGAGAGCTACATCAGTTATGATCATCATCGTCTACAAAAATGAATCATAAAGCATTAATTTTTAAAATTGTTTTATACATACACACCTTAAATATAATAGTTAATTAAGTTTGTTTATAATCTTTTTTGTAACATTTATATAATAATTTTCATGATGCAAAAATAAAAAATAAACAACTACATTTAATGCAAATATAAAAGTAGCGTTTAGAATTTCAGAGTTTGATATTGGGTGGAAACAAATTTTTGCTTTTTTTTTGGCAAAAAAAAAGACTGTGATTCCTGTACAGTGTATGCCCTTTTTTGCGAAAAATAAATTTTTATATTTATTTCCCAACTTATTTTTTTGGGTGTAGCCAACTTATATATTTATCTACTAACTTATTTTTTTTGGGTGGAGAAAACTATTATTTTTATTTACTAACTAATTTTTTAAGATGTAGTAAACTTTTATGATTATCTACTAACTTATTTTTTTGGGTGTAGTGAACTTTTATATTTATTTTCTAACTTATTTTTTAGGTGTAGCCAACTTTTATATTTATCTACTAACTTATTTTTTTGGGTGTATCCAACTTTTATATCTATCATCTAACTTATTCTTTTGGGTGTAGCAAACTTTTATATGTATTTACCAACTTATTTTTTTGGGTGTAGCCAACTTTTATATTTATCTACTAACTTATTTTTTTGGGTGTAGCCAACTTTTATATCTATCAACTAACTTATTTTTTTGGGTGCAGCCAACTTTTATATGTATTTACTAACTTATTTTTTTGGGTGTAGCCAACTTTTATATTTATCTACTAACTTATTTTTTTGGGTGTATCCAACTTTTATATCTATCATCTAACTTATTTTTTTGGGTGTAGCAAACTTTTATATGTATTTACCAACTTATTTTTTTGGGTGTAGCCAACTTTTATATTTATCTACTAACTTATTTTTTTGGGTGTAGCCAACTTTTATATCTATCAACTAACTTATTTTTTTGGGTGCAGCCAACTTTTATATGTATTTACTAACTTATTTTTTTGGGTGTAGCCAACTTATATATATATCTACTAACTTATTTTTTGGGTGTAGCCAACTTTTATATCTATCATCTAACTTATTTTTTTGGGTGTAGCAAACTTTTATATCTATTAACTAACTTATTTTTTTTGGTGTAGCCAACTTTTATATTTATCTACTAACTTATTTTTTTGGGTGTAGCCAACTTTTATATCTATCATCTAACTTATTTTTTAGGGTGTAGCCAACTTTTATATCTATTAACTAACTTATTTTTTTGGGTGTAGCCAACTTTTATATTTATCTACTAACTTATTTTTTTGGGTGTAGCCAACTTTTATATCTATCATCTAACTTATTTTTTTGGGTGTAGCCAACTTTTATATTTATCTACTAACTTATTTTTTTGGGTGTAGCCAACTTTTATATCTATCATCTTACTTATTTTTTTGGGTGTAGCCAACTTTTATATCTATTAACTAACTTATTTTTTTGGGTGTAGCCAACTTTTATATTTATCTACTAACTTATTTTTTTGGGTGTAGCCAACTTTTATATCTATTAACTAACTTATTTTTTTGGGTGTAGCCAACTTTTATATTTATCTACTAACTTATTTTTTTGGGTGTAGCCAACTTTTATATCTATCATCTAACTTATTTTTTGGGTGTAGCCAACTTTTATATCTATCTACTAAGTTATTTTTTTGGGGGTAGCCAACTTTTATATCTATTAACTAACTTATTTTTGTGGGTGTAGCCAACTTTTATACTTATCTACTAACCCATTTTTTTTGGGTGTAGTCAACTTTTATACTAATTTTTTTGGGTGTAAAATTTCCTCCAAAAAGGCTCTGGTACCACCAGGTATTATTTATTAGTAGTTTACGAACATATTTTTTGGGGTGTAAAAAAATGAAATGTGAAATTGTGGCTAAAAATGCCAAAAAATTTCGACCAGGCACCAGGCAAACAGAAATCAGAAATTAGCAGTAGGTGGATTTTCCAAATTTTTTAAACCGCCCTAGAGTATGCTTTAAAATTTCAATTATATTACGTGTTGCCAGAAATGGTTTTACCCGTATCCCCATACCTATATACCCAATTTATATGCAATCCCCTCCAAAAATACCCAATTTTGAGCATTTTGCCCGAAATTCAATTTTTTGGATTTAATATAAACAAAATCTATTGAAATAGTAGTTTTTTAATGGATTTTTATTAAAGAATTAATAATAATTAAATTTAAACAAAAGTTTTATAGGTTTTAACAATTTTTTTGTCAAAATATCTTATTTTTTCATGTACGAACATATTAAAATTAAAAAATATTTAAAAATTACTTAAAAAATTTAAATAAATATGAATAATTTATATACAATAAAGATGGTTTTATACTAATTTTTCCCATATGAATCCATATCCTGGTATTTATGTAAATAAATTGTTTAATTCAGATTTATCTGCACATTTTCCTAGATAATTTCCTGGGTATTTTCTGGCTTCCTGAAATTAAAGAAAAATAATCCAAATTATACTTGGTGTGGGGTATTTATGATGATTAGAAATTTTAATGCATATTAATGCAAAATCCCTAATAAATCTCAGAATTTCCGAGAGATTTATGTACTGCTAAATAGCCCTTTACATCCCCTTTTATTTGAGTATAATATTGAGTGAAAAAACTTTAATTTTTTGCAAAAAAGGATAATGGATACAATGCATTTTTTGCCAAAAAATTTAATATTTTTCACTCAATATTATACTCAAATGAAAGGGAATACTAAGAGCATCCAATAAAACTACTTTTCACTTTCAAATTCCTTTTGGTTACTGAGAAAATTATGTTTATGGAGGATCGATTATGGCAATTTTAATGCATTTTAATGAAAAATCCCCAATAAATCTCAGAATTTCCGAGAGATTTATGTACTGCTAAATAGCCCTTTAAATCCCCTTTCATTTGAGTATAATATTGAGTAAAAAAAAATTTTTCGATTTTTTGTAAAAAAGGATGAAGTATACACTGCATTTTTTGCCAAAAAATTAAAAAATTTTTTTTCGCCAAATATTATACTCAAATGAAAGGGAATACTAAAAGCATTCAATAAAACTCATTTTCACTTCCAAATTCCTTTTGGTTACTGAGAAAATGATGATTATGGAGGATCGATTATGGCAATTTTAATGCATTTTGATGCAAAATCCATACTAAATCTCAGAATTTCGCAGAGATTTATTTACCGCTAAATAGCCCTTTAAATCCCCTTTCATTTGAGTATAATATTGAGTAAAAAAAAATTTTTCGATTTTTTGCAAAAAAGGATGATGTATATATACACTGCATTTTTTGCCAAAAAATTAAATATTTTTTTTTTCGCCAAATATTACACTCAAAATAAAGGGAATACTAAGAGCATCCAATAAAACTACTTTTCACTTCCAAATTCCTTTTGGTTACTGAGAAAATGATGATTATGGAGGATCGATTATGGCAATTTTAATGCATTTTAATGAAAAATCCCTAATAAATCTTAGAATTTCCGAGAGATTTATGTACTGCTAAATAGTCCTTTACATCCCCTTTAATTTGAGTATAATATTGAGTGAAAAAAAATTGTTTCGATTTTTTGCAAAAAAGGATGATGCATTTTTTGACAAAAAATTAAATATTTTTTTTTCACCAAATATTATACTCAAATGAAAGGGAATACTAAGAGCATCGAATAAAACTACTTTTTACTGCGAAATTCCTTTTTAGATTTTGAAAAAATGAAGTTCCATTATGAAAATTTCAATGCATCAAAATCCATACTAAATCTCAGAAATTCCCAGAGATTTATGTACTGCCAAAATATCCCTGTTAATTGCCTTTCATTTGAGTATAATATTGAGTGTAAAAAAAAACACATAATTATAAATATAAAGTATAATACAAATTATTTCAACTTAAATCTAATAAAATGTAACTTGAGCCATAGTTATTTATTGAAGCACTAAACGTGATATTTCGTGAGGTGTCCGTTTAGATGATTATGACATATACGCTTTACTGCAAAGGATACGTTTTACTGCTAAGGATCTACTGCCGTATAAAGGCTATGCCGATAAACCATTTTAAGATAGTGTCTTAATCTAAGCCGGACTTAGATTTGCAATTTGAGGTCGACTCTATTATTTTATTTTTCTTTGATTTCGTTCATAGCTGGAACGGTACATAACTTAAATCCAGAGTCGTGCTATGAGGTTATCATCCTGTAAAGCCAAATATGTAGTTTTGTGACAATGCTGAAACGATAAACAAAATATATTTGATATGAATTAAAATAATTTCTGATATAGTGTAGAAATAGAATAAGAACGTGCAGTATTTTTTCATACAAATTGACAGATAAAATACATCAAGCAAATCCATTTTATTTAACATATTATAATTAATCTGAACACAAAAAATACATAGCAGAATGGAAGAAGAAGAGTAGTTTTCTATAAAAAAACAAGTGTGTTGTATTTATTATTACATACTTTTTTCAGTACAGTGGATCACAGTGAAAATGGTCCACCTGTATCCAACCACTTTGAACTGTAACAAGCCTAAGACATCAATATAAACACAATAGAAACAAGTAAGAGCGGCTAAATTCGGCTTTGCCGAATCTTATATACCCTTCACCATGGTTGGCAAAAAAACTGAAGTTTATATATGGACATATATGGAATGGACAGATTTATATACGGACGCTTTTAAGAGGAAATTAACCATTTAGTTTGGTGATAAAACTTGGACTCGGGAAGATTTATGGTTCCAGAAAATAGGTATTTAAAAAAAATGTATGTTTTGGGCATAACTTTTTTGTATCCGAGTTTTTTAGCAAATATGTTATACTCAAAATGTTCGATCTTTTGCTATATAAGACGTATCCGTAGGTTATATTACAGCTCTAAAATAATATATGAGAAATAAAATGGTTTAAAAATCTTTTTATAAATTTTTTTAAATCGGAGCAAAAACTAGAAATAAAAGGAGGGTTTTTATAATAATTATGATGTTTTTAGCCTATTTATGGATTATTTAATTATTAATATGAAATTTTATTTAAATTAATTATTAAGTGTTAAAAAAAACAAAAAATTAACAAAAAAAAAATCTAAAGAAAATAAAAAAAAAGTTGAATTGTGTCTTGTATAGGAATCGAACCCGCGTTCTTAGAGAAAAAAAAAGTATTTGTGACATAGCGTTTAGACAACTGAGCTATTAAGGTCATATGGAATCATCGTTAATAGAGTTAAATAAACAGTTTTCGTTCAATAGGGATTTATTTGGTTTTTATTTAAATGACAAATCTTTGTATGTGTTTGTTGTTTGTGTATAAAAGGTGAAGAGGTGAAAGAAAAGAATTTCAACAAATTGATGTGTTTGTTATGCGTAATATTCAACATATCCCAGCAAAAATGAAGCTGCCAAAGAAGCAATAAAAGCATCACTACTATGGCAAAGGCATCACTTCTTTTCTAATGGTTTCATCGATGAATTTAACATTAGCGTGTCATAGGATGGAAGTATTCAAATGTAGCTACTAGCATTACTCATACTTTACTCTAAGGAAGCAATGACGATGCAATGATTAGATATTCTGATGCATGAGTGGAAAATGTGCATATACTTTGTAATATTTAAGCTTTGATGAAAATTTAATTCATAAGAATGCAGAAAAATAAGTTTAAAGAAGCTAAATTTATGCATTGATATACAAATACTCTTTATTAAAACAAATAAATAATTCTGCATTAGTGAAAAAGCATTTTTGAAACATTTTTAAAAAATTTTAATGAATTCTTAGACAAATTCTAAAATATTTTTGGATAATTTAAAAACTTGTTGTACAATTTGGAAACATTTTTAGACAATTTTGAAATATTTTTGAACAATTTTAAATAATTTTTGTACAATTTAAAAACATTTTTGGGCAATTTGAAATAATTTTTACACAATTTTAAAATTATTTTGATAAATTCTGAATTAAAACTGGAAATGGTGTAGTGTTAATTAATAAACATAATGCAAAAATGCACAGATTGCGTCGTCATAAATATTTAAGGCTGAAAAAATACAAATGACATTGCCTTTCAATTAAAGTTTAAAAAAATCTGTTTTTCTTGATATTTCAAAACTTTTATGAAAATTGCAAAACTGCATAAATTCTAACCCTCTTGAAATTTTAAACTAAAATATAAAAAATGATTTAGTAAACAAATTAAAAAAGTTCATCAGAACTTTTTTTTCAATTTGAATAAACGCTTTAGATTCTGCAGAATTACTATAACTTATGCTTTAGAAGTAATGAAGAGTGATATTTTAAGATATGCATAGGGTTTATATCCAAATCACTGCATTTGAAATATGAACACATGAATGCTTTCGGTAGTGCCTTAGAATAACACCAAAAAATCCTAAGAGAATGTCAACTGAAGTTTAGGAAGCAATGAAAGAAGTTATAGTCACAGAATGACTACCATTTTTTTTTTGCTGGGATACATATAAAAACAAAGTGATTTTACGGAAAAAATTAGAGGTAGTCCTGGTTTTTTGCTAATATCTCAGCCATTTATCAACCGATCTGGCTGATTTTTAATAGCAAGCAGAAATGGATCACATTTAACAGAAATATATAACAATCAAGTCCTCATCATGTCTGGGATCTTCGGAAAACCCATTTCAACACACAGACGGACATCGTTAAATCAACTTCTACTTTATAGGGTCTAAAATCAATATTGTAGAAATTACAAACGGAATGACAAACTTATATATACCCTTCCACCTGTGGTGAAGGGTATAAAAATACTAAATTAGTTAGTTTATTTTATTTAAAAAAAAAAAACACAAAAATAAGTTTATTAATTCAATGTCACTTTTTAAGAAAAATTAACATTTATCAAGATAAAAGACAAATTCATATCACAGTGAAAATGGTCCACTTCAGCTTATATTAAATAAAATATACAAAAATCATTTTTTAATATATTGTTGGGTATCCTTTTTGACGAATAACTTATTTTAGACGATTTGGAATAGATTCCACTAACTTTTTTGTGTATTCCGGACTTATTTTATCCCATTCCTTTAAGTCATTTTTGTTTGAAATATCATGCTTCCGTATTTCAACTTATAATTTATGCCACAAATTTTCAATAATATTCAAGTCTGGGGACTGGGGGGGGGGGGGGGGGGGGGAGTTTTTATTACTCTGGGACAATGATTCAGCAGCTATTCTTTAACAACTCCAGCTGTGTGTTTTGGATCATTGACCTGGTAGAGAGAAAAAGTGTCGAGTATGTCGAATTTTTCATCAGCACTTTGTTTCATGTTGTTTTTCAAAATATTTAAATATTGCATTTTGTCCATATTTCCTTCAACAAAGTACAATTTACCAACGCCAGCAGCCGAACAAGCACCCCAAACCATGTCATGTCCAGCACCATGTTTAACTGTCGGACGCAAATGCTTCGGATTCATTTCCTGATTGGGTTTTCTCTATACGTTTATTCTGCCATCTGACCCAAAAAGGTTATATTTGCTCTCATCTGTAAATAAGACGTTCTTCCAGAATGAAAAATCTTTCCCAGCGTAGCTGTTAGGCAAACTTTATTATTTTGGCTTACAAAGGGCTTCTGCCATTCAAACCATTTTTTCGAAGGACTCTTCGAATTGTTTAAGTGTTTCTCAACCATATCCCGTAGTTTCGGTGCACTCAGCCTAGGATTAATCTTGATTTAATTGACCATTCACCTTTCTTGATGTTCGTTGAATAGCATTTTTGGGTTAATTTTCGGCTTATTTACAACTCCCCCTTCATTTTTAAATCGGTGAATGATGTTTTCAATTGTTGTACGGGCTTTATTAAAAATTTTCCCGATTTGCTCAATTATTTAATTTCGAACTTCGATTGTAGTATGACGACCCATCTTGGAATTTTAATTTGACAACTAAGAGAACAGGTCTAAACCGTGTTGGTTTCAATGCATAAATACAAGCAAAGGAAAATAGAAGAAAAAAAAATACAGAAGAATATGAAATATTTTGGTTATGTTTCGATGCTCTTTATTGTGGACCATTTTCACTGTGACCCACTGTACTAAAAAGACTTTAATCTTCATCCATAACCTAAACCACAGGAATTGTTGCATAAACAGGAAAACTTTACTTACCTACGGTTGGTTATCAATTTAAAATTTGTGTTTTTTTACTTAGAGAAAATATAATTTGACAAGTTTATATCCTGGTGGTACACAGAACCATTTGTACACTCAGAAAAAAAAGTTAGTAGAATAATTTGTAAACAGTTTTCAATCGCACTCTACTATTTTTGTACTGATTTTTAGTAAAAAATAATTTTTTAGCAAATCTTTTTGCTATTTACATTTTACAAATTACAGAATTTTTACAGAATATTTACAAATTTTTGTTGCTAATTTCAGAAATCATTTTACAAATTTTTGAAAACCGATTTGCTAAAATTAGCAAAAAATATTACTAATTTTAAAAAAGTGGATATTGAAGTAAATGTTTTTTCCAATTAACATTTACACCTACAAACTTAAATTTCCTTAAAATGTTACATATATTAAAAAAGGGATCGGAAGTGAAGATACCGACTTATGTCTAAAAAGAGGACCTCCACTTAAAATAGCACTAAAAGGTTTTTAAGTTCTAAAAATCTGCCCCAAAAACAATTAAAATTTAACCTTAAAAGTAAAAAAAAAAAATTGACCAAAATATTTTTCAAAACAGAAATTACCAAATTAAAACAAAATGATTATTTCGTTTTTTAAAAAATATAATCAAAATTTTTGATGCTCGATAAGAAAAATAAATTCAAAGCTTTTTACTAATATTAATAATATTTAGTAATTTTTTTTTGCTGATTTTAGCAAACAGATTTTAAATTCCACTTTACAAAAAGTCTACTAAAATTTAGTAGCGGCTACTAATTTTTCTACTAATTTCATTGTACTACACGTCAGCAGACATGTGTTGCTAAGATTAGCAAAAAATACCGCTGGGCTCAAATTAGCAGAATTTCCCGTAATAACAGCAAAATTTTCAGTTGCCATTACAGACTTTTTTTGGTGAGTGTAAGAGAATTTTACATTCAAAAAAATATCTTAATATGTATATAAAGTTCCCGGTTAATTTAGTAAATTTAGCCATTGTTTTTTTTAATAAATTTTTTTGCCTATCGTGTTTTTAATTGTATAAATGTCGACTTATTGCTACACTCAGAGAAAAAAGTTAATAGAAAAATTTGTAAACGGTTTTCAATCCCACTTTACTATTTTTGTACTGAAAAAAAATTTACTAATTTTAAAAACTTAAATTGCCTTAAAATGTTACATAGATTAAAAAAGGGATCGGAAGTGAATATACCGACTCATGTCTGAAAATAGGACATCCGCTTAAAATAGCACTAAAAAGTTTTTTAGTTCTAAAAATCAATTAAAACAATTAAAATTTGACATTAAAAGTAAAAAAAAAAATAACTAAAATATTTTTTAAAACAGAAATTACCAAATAAAAACAAAATGATAAATTCTTTTATGTTTTAACAATTTTTAAGATTTTAAAACCTTTGATTTTTTTTTTTTTAATTTTGTATAAAATATTTATTGAAAAAAAAAAATAAAATAAAATTAAATTTGATGCTCGATAAAAATAAAATAAATTTAAAATTTCGTACTAATATTTAGTAATTTTTTTTTGCTGATTTTAGCAAACAGATTTTAAATTCCACTTTATAAAAAGTATACTAAAATTTAGTAGCGGCTACTAATTGTTCTACTAATTTCATTGTACTACACGTCAGCAGACATGTGTTGCTAAGATTAGCAAAAAAAAAAAAATCCGCTGGGCTCAAATTAGCAAAATTTCTCGTAATAACAGCAAAATTTTCATTTGCCATTACAGACTTTTTTGGTGAGTGTATATAAAGCGTCAAATATAGGATGGGATGAAATTTTCTATGACCCTAACGTTGATGGACAGTTAAAATTCTTGCAGGATAACATCCTTAATCTTTATGAGAAACATGTTCCAATTAAAACGAGGACTATATGCTACAAACATGGTTCTCGAATGAAGTGAAGCGGTTAATTGAACAACGCGAAGTTGCATATGAAAAATGGAAAAAATTTAAGACTGATGAACTACATGGAACTTACCAAAGGCGAAGGTCATTCCATGTCAAACCGCACAGCATTCGGATTTTTCATCTCCGATTTTAATGAAATTCGCCACAAATGTTGTAAATGGGTAGTGTTTATCAAATCATTAACCTTTCGACCCCAAACCCTTTCAGTTTTCAAAATATGACATCATGAAAATTGGCAAAAACGACAAAATATCGAAAAAGTGTCCATACAAAGTCGCCCATAACTTCGAAACTATATAACCTAAAATTTTTCTATTGGTACCATTATAAAGGTGAAAAGATTCAAAAATGGCATCCCAAAAGTTTTTTTGTATTAAAAGGTTAAAGGTAATTTTTTTTATGTTTAATCTTCAAAGACTCATATCTAAAAATTTCAATTTTTTTTAATTTCTAAAAAAATATATCCCATGTAAAAATCGAAATATATATGAGCATACATGATCATACATGGGCCTGTATATGATCATTACTATTAAACATCTTTCATTGAATATTTTTGTAAACCCATGTAAAAATCGAAATATATATGAGCATACATGATCATACATGGGCCTGTATATGATCATACATAGGCATACATGGTCATATACGTCCATACATTGTTCAATATATGACCATACATGATCTCATATATGATCATATATCTTCTGATCTGAAATTTGAGGGTATATGGACGTATATGATCATATACGAGCATACATGAATAATATATGAGCATGTATGATAATATATGCACATATATCACCATATACCCTCAAATTTCGGATCCGAAGATATATGGTCATATATGAGATCATGTATGGACGAATATGACCATGTATGCCCATGTATGATCATATACAAGCCCATGTATGATCATGTATGTTCATATATATTTCGATTTTTACATGGGTTGTTAAAATTTGAGGCCTCTCTACATTTGTGGCAAAATTTTAAGGTGGAGACTCATTTGGTTCCTGAGTTATGAAGGAAAACGTGGTCGTAAGCAAATTTATCTTGACGGTTTCATACGAAAAATGTTTTAAAGGGTGGTTAAATTTTAAGGGCCGATCTTAAATGTGAACTACACCTAAATTTCAAGTTTTTTTCTACATTTCATTTGACATTTCTCAATTTCAGACTAACTCAATTTGAACCATGGAAAGATACACAATCGAGCAACGCGTTAAAGTTATTCAGGCTTATTATGAAAATGGGCGTTCAAATCAAAATGCACTTTGTGATTTTTTTGGTCAGCATAATCGACTAAATGTGTCTACAATCGGGATAATTGTGCACATATTTCTGCAAATCGGGTCTGTAGGAAATGAGGAAACACCTGTGCATGCTCGCCAGGTTCGTTCTGCGGAAAACATTGCTGTTGTTCGCGATAGTGTGGCAGAATAGCCGTCAACCTCGACTCGCCGTCGGTGTTCGCTTTCGCGAGATCATAACGGAATTCTTGAAGCCAGAAATTGAAAATATGGATGTGCACGATATGTGGTTTCACTTGCCACTCAGCTAACGAAAGAATGACTATTTTGCGCGACAAATTCAATGGCCGTGTTATCTCACGTGGTGGCGATGTCAATTGGCCGCCAAGATCATGTGATTTGACACCGTTGGACTTCTTTCTTTGGGGTTATTTGAACAATTCAAGAGCTAAAGGATGAGATAATTCGGCACATTAACGGCATAGAACCTAAATTATGCCTCAGCGTCATCGAAAATTTGGACCATTGGATGGAGGTGTGCCGCCGAGGTCGCGGCGGCAATTTGGCCGATATTTTGTTCCATACATAATAAAAAGAAATGACAATAATTTCCTAAATAATTTGTTTTTTATTCAAAATCAACATCGGCCCTTGAAATTTAACCACCCTTTATTATTTCTTTATACACCATTTCCAAAAAGAAATTATAAATTATTTGCAGAACTTATTAATTTAGTTTTAGAAAATAACAATTTAAGAAATTTTCAATTTTATTTCAGTTTTATTAGTTAATTTCAGAAGTTGTTTATTTCATTTCAGAAGCTAGCAATTTAATTTCAAATATATATTAATTTAATTTCAGTTATTATTATATTAATTTCTGAAATAAAATTTTTAATATCTGAAATTAGAAATAGTTTAGATATTCATTGCCTTTCTTGTTATCAGTTTAGTAACGACTTATAAACCCATTATATGTAGCCACTCTTTAAGTACCTATTGATAATGCGTTATTTGCACGCCTAATGTAACGTATTATTATGCCCTTTATAAGCAAACTGTTATTAAATTCCTTCAAGCCACCAGTTTTTTTATTATATGAATTGCAACCAGTTATTTTTGCGTTACTTATAACTAGTTATTTTAATCTTACCATTAACTAGATGTTTTACTCCCTACTCGTAAGGTTGTAGATAACTAGTTACCTCCAATGGCATCCCTGTGTTAAAATAATGAGCTTAGCAGGCAAACTTCAACCAGTTACTGCTCGTTCTAAAACCCATTATTTGGCAAGGCCTTTTTTTGCTGGGTACTGAGATTAAATTTGTTAAAATAACAAATTTTATTTATTTTTTTTTAATTCAAAATTGTAATACAAAATATTTGGCGACCCATGTAAAAAACGAAATATATATGAACATACATGATCATACATGGGCTTGTATATGATCATACATGGGCATTCATGGTCATATACGTCCATACATGATCTCATATATGACCATATATCTTCGGATCCGAAATTTGAGGGTATATGGTGATATATGTGCATATATTATCATACACGCCCATATATTACTCATGTATGCTCGTATATGATCATATACGTCCATATACCCTCAAATTTCAGATCCGAAGATATATGATCATATATGAGATCATGTATGGTCATATATTGAACAATGTATGAACGTATATGACCATGTATGCGCATGTATGATCATATACAGGCCCATGTATGATCATGTATGTTCATATATATTTCGATTTTTAGTTGGGGAGTATTCCTAGAACTGTGTTAGATGTGGATGAAAATTTTTAGCAGCTGTGTATGAGAATTAAAAAAATCATTGTTTAGGTGTTTTAACACAATTAAAAACAATTTCATAGCTAAATGTTATAAATGGTGACAATTAATTGAAGTGTTAAGAAATTTTTCAAAAAAAAAAAAAAAAAAAAACAATGAAATAATATTTTCCCCCCAACAAAAGAACAGTTTCTAAAAGGCCAATCATTGCTAATAAATACCATTTAGTTATAAATAAAAATATAATAAATTCTCTAAAATCAAACAAAAGAATACTTTTTTGTTTTTCAAAATGTAAAAACATTGTAAAGGACATTTGAAAAAAAAAAGAAAAATTAAAAACTTGTAAAAAGAACAAATGAAAAAATTATATTGAAACACTACAACCATCAAAAAACAATTTCAACAATTTAACCACTTTAAAAACAAAATTGAACATCAAATTTCTAACAATTAAACAATAGAATTTAAAATGAAAAATTATTTTATACACTTATATAGAGAAACAAATAATGGTTGGCTGGTAAAGTTAATACAATAAATGATTTTTATTTTAAACAATAAAAAAAAAATATATATAATTTTAAAAAAGGGACACTTTTGTATACAACTTCAAAAACTCAAATGTTTTCAAGTGTAGCTAAATCCATAGTCATTCTCTTTTCACATACGAGTCACATACGAGTCATCTAAATGTCCTTTTTATTACAAATGATTTGTTATTAAATGATTTTTCAAATAACATGGTATTAAGTTGAACAAATAATAGATTTTAAAAAATTTTCAAATTTTGTGGGTCTTTTAAAACTGTATAGAAAAATTCATCTAAAACTAAAATGTTACAATAGCTCAGCTTGACAAATCTTATTTTGAGTCCCTTTATACTTAAGTGTTTCTTTCATTAAATCATATTATAAATTGTCATGCTTAGTTTTTAACGATTGTTTTTCATATTTAAGTTTAATTAATGTAGTGTCCTTAACTAAATGTTTTCAATTGTTGGCTCTGGATGAATGATTTGTTCTACTTTTGAATAAAGAATACTTTTTCTTTTTTTGGAAAAAAAAATCCAATTCATAGCTTCTATTCATTCAATATTTAAAATTGATTTAAAATTTTTTTAAAAAAAATTCTTAAGAAGTCGTGAAATTGCATGGCTTCACTAGGCAGATGTTAAATTTTCAAACATTGTTTTATAAAATTTTAACTCAAACGAGCAATTAGTTTAAATTCAGGTTATTTAAAAATCCAGTAAAAAAAAATTGTAAATCAAACGTGAAAGGTGGTAAAAGATAAAGGGCTTCAAATATGGCGTAATTCGCGTAAAGATAATTCTTAGAACAGTTGTTGTCCGCTATCTAATCAAGAATGGGCGGAATTGTTGAAGCTTTTTACACTCAAATTTCAAAATTTCCTTTAAAATAGTTTAAAAATTTTCCTCAATTTAAGTAAAATTTTATTAAAACTTAAAGAGGTTCTTATGGATGACCCAATCGAAAAGGTCGCGGATAGGATGCTAACGGAACATATTTTGGTCAGGTACTTTGACGCTATGTCTTTTGATAGGAGCATGTGGACCAACCGGACTTGGGAACCCAAAGTTGGGGACCAGTTATGGTTCACAGATGGCTCGAAACAACTGAATAAGGATACGGGTGCGGGGGTTTTAGGGCCCGGGTTTCAACGCGCCCTTCCCATGGGCAAATATCCCAGCAAAACCACACATTACCAAATAATGGGTAAAGTTATGTATAGCCATAGGGTCCGATTGATTACTTTACACCTTACTTCATTGATGAATTTTACAGGCGATGAGCCTCAAAGTAATTTATATACCCATTACTTTAGAGGTGATAATGTAAGGGGTTACTTATATGGTTACGAGAATGGAAAAAGTAATGTGTCTAAAAATAGATTTTTTAAAAAGAGGAATTTTTATTAAAAAAAATTATTACCAATATTTTATATAAAATATTTGTAATTAAAAATAATGTGGTCAAGATGGGAATCGAACCAGGGAAATCTGGTTGCCAGCCAAGAGCTCTACCCACTGAGCTATCGACGCATAAAGTATTTGATTGCTTTAAACTTAAATGAATTGTTGCGCTTAGTTTTTTTGCTAGTGTTATCAAATCAAACACACATTACCCTTTTGCTTACAAAAAAACACAAAGTAATGTATCTAAAAATAGATTTTAAAAAATATTTCAATTTTTACTTTTCATTTTTAAATCACTTATTACTTTATGCTTGCAAATAATGAAAAAGGTAACGAGCTATCATTACAAAGTAACGCATGAGAATATCGCACCCGTTACCATTTGCTGGGATCCCTCCATTTTCCAGGCGGAAATTTATGCCATATGTGTGTGTGTGTGTGTGAGTGGAGGAATGTCTACGGAGGCGTGTAGTCAAATCCCGTGTCTATATTCTCTCTGACAGTCAGGCGGCACTCAGGCCTCTTATATCCCACGAGGTGTCATCTAAACTTGTCATGGAATGTATTACGGCTCTCAATCGACTAGGTAGGAGCAACTCCCTTACCCTGGGATGGATTCAGGGCCATGAGGGGCACGAGGGCAACGAGAGGGCGGATTGTCTGGCCAACCGTGGTGCCCGTAGGCCCTAAACCTTTTTGCGGGGTACCCATGGGCTATATTAGGAAGAGGCTTTGGGTGTGGAGAGTCAAAATTTTATGATTATTGGCAAACATGTCGTGGGCAACGACAGGCCCAGTGGTGGGTCTGGGCGACTATTGACCCTTGGTTGAAGGGACCTAAGGACCCTGACTGGATACCTTACTGGGCATTGCGACCTTAAGTACCATAGGCACAAGAAGAGTCAATCGGACACTGATTTGTGCAGGTTTTGCTGGTTGAAACCGGAGACGTCAGAGTATGTCCTCTGTGATTGTCCTGGGCTTTGTGTCAGGAGGATTAGGTTTTTGGTTGACCGTTTCTTGTCGCCTTCCGATATTTTGAATACTTCACTCGGAAAGGTTCTTGGCTTCATCAATAG
This sequence comes from Eustalomyia histrio, assembly GCA_949748255.1. Classification (NCBI taxonomy): domain Eukaryota; kingdom Metazoa; phylum Arthropoda; class Insecta; order Diptera; family Anthomyiidae; genus Eustalomyia; species Eustalomyia histrio. The sequence goes on from OX456524.1 coordinate 131,391,004, forward strand.
CTTAAACCTTTAGGGTGGTTCTGGGCAGCACAAAAGACCTATTATGGTCGCAGTGCCATTTGATATAATAATAATAATTAAAACTTAGAAAAATGTTCTTAAAATTAATAAAAATTTCTATGATTGGGTAAAAATGAAATACATAGTTTATACACTCAGAAATAGTTCATACTTGGTTTTAGGAAAAAAAAAAGTATATTAAATAAAAATTTATCAATTTTTAAGAAAAACATCTCAGTTTTAAGAAATTTGCCTACTTAAATGTAATAAAACTAAGTTTAGTTAAAAAAAAATTAGAACATAATTTACTCCCATTTAGTTCAAAACATGTGTCTAACTTAAAATGAGAAAGTACGTGAACTTAATGTGTGTTCAGTTTTTTTTCTTGCGAGTAGCAAAATCAACTAAATTTCAGAAAGCCATTTCTAAATTCAGTTTTTAAGTCTACGAATTTCTAAATTTTAAGAATTGTTTTCTAAAAATTAGTTCAGGCAATTAAAAACAAAAAGTAATACAAAAAATAATATGTATAATCAAAATTTATTTAATTTCAGATGAACTATTTCTAGGGAAAATTTTCTTGCAACTTAGTTCAGATAAATTTTAAAAATTTAAAAAAAAAATTTTTTTTTTGCAGGTAAAAATTTTCTAATTTTTGAAACATAACGTTTAAATTATTTCACATAATTGAAAACAAACTAGTTTTCCTAATTTTTATCACTAACCATTTAAAACAAATTATAGTGCATAATTGAAATTTTTGATTTGTGATCGTAAGTTAATAATGGCTAACGTGCCCCTTTCTATTCCAAACAGTCTTAAATATTGAACTTAAAATAGCTTAAAATATATTTTAAAGTTTTGTTAGCAAAGTGTAATAATTTTGATTGCTCACTACAATACAAAATATCGCAAGCACATTTTATACATTAAAGCATAATGGCTTTCCTATAATTGACGTTGCACCTATTAAACTATATTTATTGAATGCACTAAAACTATATTTTTTAATTTACTAGAAAAAAAAGTTAAAATTTGTACAAGTCAAATAAAGTTTAAACTAAAAATGTCATAAAATAAATTTATGACATTTTTACATTTTTCAATAAAAACAAGAAATGTAACTGTGATATTTTGTATATTTGCAACAATTTCATTAAATTAGTTAATTTAAGAAGACAAAGGACCCCCAGTGTTCCTTAGCCATAGATGCCGTGTGTCACTTAGGGCATCCCTTTTTGTAGTTCTCTCAAGCAGAACCGTTAATTATTAAAGCATTTGGATACAGTTTATTAGCAAACAAAGCATTGCAGGCTCAAATTCTGCCGCGACCAAAAATTTAAAAAAAAAATATTCTTTTAATATTCATAATTAATTTGTTTATATAATAAATACAAAATTTATTTAATTATACAATTTTTATAAAATAAATTAAAAAACTGATGTAAAATAGATTTTTATGCATACAGAAAACAGATTCGTCGTTACTACCAAATTTTTTTAAGTTCATTGTACAATCACTTTAAATTTTTTATTATAATAATAAAAAGCAAATTAATTTATGAATTCAAAATATTATATAAATAGATATTCTATCAATATCAATAGGCACTCCGTTCCGCTGCCAACTTGACTAGAACTGGTGACTTTCCATTTGTCATTTTTTTGGTCAAATTTCTAACTTAAATTTTTCAGGTTAGAAATTTGAATATTTTTATTTAAAAATAACATTATAAATAGCTACAAAAGAAAACAAATTATGTCTTCTAATTTTAGTCAATAAAAAAAGTATGTAAAATTAAAACAAAAATTAAAAAAAAATGTATGTGCTTCGCATGATTTGAACACAGAATTAGGGCCTACGGTTAAGACCGGTCTTCCTAGACAGATCGGTTATCATAACCGGTCTTAAGGTCTACCCGGTCTTTCGGTCTGACCGGTATACGCGTACAAAAATAGTCAGTGCGTGTTTTCCAAAATGAAAGCACCTATTAGTGCCATTTTAAAAAAAATGTATTAAAAAAGTACATTTTCGAAAAGTTCTTTTTTCATCAAAAAAATTTTTTTAAGTACTTTTTTAGAAAAAATTTATTATTATTTAAAAAAGTGCGTTTTGTTAAAAAAAATAAAAAAAAACGTTAAAAAAATAATTTTTTTTAAAAAGTACTTTTTCAAAAAAATGTCTTCAAAGAAAGGAAATTTTTTTCAAAAAACTACTTTTACAATAAAAGTACTTTTTTCAAAAAAAAAGTATTTTTTCAAAAAATATTTAAAAAAGTATTTTTTTTAAAGTACTTTTTACAATAAAAATACGTTTTTCAAAAAAAAATTTGTTTTTTCAAAAAATATTTAAAAAAGAAATTTTACAAAAAAAAAGTAATTTTCAAAACAAGCTACTTTCTGAAAAAGTACTTTTTGCCAAAAAAAAAAAGTACCAACAAAAATCCAAAAAAAATAATTTTTTATGACTGTGTTTTTTCTAATACAAACAAAAAAATAAGTTGAATAAGTTGAACTTTCGTTTGAAAATGTCACGGTCTTTTTCGGGTAGTAGTGGGCGTTTTTACACCGAAGCTATGAATGGGTTAAAACTTTGCAGAGTAGAACAATAGAAATGTTTGCTGGCCGTGAAACAAAAATGTTCGGAAAAACACAAAGGAAAAAAATTTTGAGTATTTTTTTTTTAAATCTTCTATTTTTAAAAAAGTACGCACTAAACTAATTTTTATGTGTAGACTGGTCTACTGCACCACAGACACTTACATTTTATTAATTTCTACACTTACCAAAAAAAGTCTGTAATGGCAACTGAAAATTTTGCTGTTATAACGGGAAATTTTGCTTATTTGAGCCCGGCGGTATTTTTTGCTAATCCTAGCAACACATGTCTGCTGACGTGTAGTACAATGAAATTTGTAGAAACATTAGCTGCCGCTACTAACTTTTTGTAAAGTGGAATTTAAAATCTGTTTGCTAAAATCAGCAAAAAAAAATTAATAAATATTATTATTATTAATATTAGTATAAAATTTCAATTGCAACGTTTTTATCGGCCATTAAATTTTTTTTATTTTATTTATTTTTTTCAAAAAACAAAATTAAAAAAAATCAAAGGCTTAAAAATTGTAAAAACATAAACGAATTTATCATTTTGTTTTAATTTTTAATATTTTAGTAAATTTTTTTTTTTTTACTTTTAAGGCTAAATTTTAATTGTTTTTACGGCTGATCTTTAGAACCAAAAAAACTTTTATGTGGATGTCCTATCTTGAGACATAAGTCGGTATCTTCACTTCCAATCTCTTTTAAGGCAATTTAAGTTTGTAGGTGTAAGTTTCAATTAGAAATAACATTTCCTTTAATATCCTCTTTTTTTTAAATTATTAATTTTTTTTTGCTAATTTTAGCAAATCGGCTTTCAAAAATTTGTAAAATGATTTCTTAAATTAGCAACAAAAAATTAAAAATATTCTGTAAAAATTCTGTAATTTGTAAAATGTAAAAATATTTGCTAATATTTTTTTTTTACTAAAAATCAGTACAAAAATAGTAAAGTGGGATTGAAAAAACAGTTTACAAATTTTTCTACTAACTTTTTTTCTGAGTGTAATTATGAATATTAAAAACCAAAATATAACACATTTCAAAATATTTTTATAATAATAAAATTTTCGATTACTTCTTCTAACATGTTATAATTTCCGAAATTGTGGAAATTAATAGTTTATTACACAAGTGTTGATAAAAAGAAAATGTTACATTATAAAAATTACAATATTTCTATAAAGCCCAAAAATTGATTATTAATTGAAAAAAATCTTTTAAAAAATTATTAAAGATTTCCACACTTAATGCATTATATTATAATTCTTAATTATATTTTTGTACAATAAAATCCTTAAAGGCAACAACTTGGTTTCACAAGTTTGTGTTCTAAGTCTTTTGATTTTATACAAATTATTTTATTTATTTTGATACAATTGTTTTACCTGCACCTAAAATTTTTGCACATTGCACATTCGTTATAGACCTGCTGCCAAGAAATCATCAGAAATCTGTTATAATTTCATTAACAATATTGTTCCCTTCATGCGGTATAATTAATTATTTGATTCATGCTTATTTAGCGGCATTGATTGATGTTAATTTTTGTAGGCTTAAATAGATAATTGTTGCTAATGTTTTTGTTAAATATCATGTTCTACGTTCAGTATCCGATGTTACAAATATCGTAGGTGAGATGGTTGGTTTGCAGACTTTAGTTACGGTATAAATTTGGCTACTGTATTGACTGCGTGCAATATATTGTACATTTTGATAAAATTACTGGATTACTGGGTGTCCCAAGAAGAACGCAATTTTTAAATCTGGCAACATTCGAAGTGTCATTGTTTGACATTTGAACAATTGTTATTGTTTGCTAGTAGAAGGTACGAGGTTAGTAAAAATGGAGCGCTACACGAATGAACAACGCATTCTCATTGTGAAATTGTTTTACCAAAATGGTGAAAGTTTTGCGGCTACAGTTCGCAAATTGCGATCAATTTGGGGTCACAATAATGCTCCAAAAGAGTCAACTGTAAAGAGATTAATGGATAAATTTGCCGAAACTGGGTCTGTTAGTGATGTAAAGACAACAACGCGCCATCGACCAGGTCGATCGACCGAAAATGTCGCAGCTGTACGTGATGATGTCGCTCAAACTCCATCCACCTCAATTCGACACCGAGCTCAGCAAATTGGTGTCTCCAAATTAGAGTATTCAAAAACCGAAACCGAAAACCGGTCAGCCGGTTTCTTTATTTTTAAAAACCGATCGGTTTCGAATATTTTGTAAATTCGAAGAAAACCGAAAACCGGTCTTTTTTGTTCGGTTAACCGGTTTTTTTAATTACATCACCAACTGCGTTACTTTTTCGAAGACTTATAATCGTTTGTTTGGTTATGAAGATTTGGATGTAAGTCCCATAGATTCCGATGAAGACTTGACTTTGGATATTCCAAATTCAAATAGTTTAATTTCTGATCTAAATAACACAACAAACAGTATTCAAAATCCTAAAAAAGAGACTGTCCAAAATCATTCATCATTATATGATGATTTCATATATCTTGATAAATACGACAAAAGAACTGAAAAGTTGAAAAATTTTATATAATTGTTTCTTGACTATTTGTCCAACATCTACTATTAGTGAAAGAGTATTTTCCACTTCTAGCTTTATCAAAAGCAAACAAAACAAGTAAAAAGGGCTAAATTCGGCTGTGCCGAATCTTTGAATACCCTCCACCAATATCCCAAAAAGATGTTCTCTACTGTTTTTGATACAAATAATGTAAAAAACTGTTGAAGTAAAATTATGGAAGTGAAAAAAATTATTTGAGGTGAAAAAAATTTGTGGTAAAAAAAAAATTTTAGTGGTGATAAAAATTTTTTGAGGTGAAAAATATTTGAGGTGAATACAAAACATTATTAATTTCTAAGCGACTGATGAAAAATATGAGAAAATATATTTTGTACCTGTCGCTTCTATGAAATTGTACTAAAATACACCAATTTGTATGGAAAATTTAGAGGTATCTTCACATTTTCGCTCATAACTTTTTAACCGCTGGACCGATTTTGCTCATTTTCAATACCAAACTGCTCGGGAGGATGTCCAACAATCCAGGTAAAAATAGGCACCCCCGCTTGCGTCTTCGCGTCGTGATCGCCATTTCAACAGACAGACAGACGGACATCGCTAAATCGACTTAAAATTACATAAGGATCACGAATATATATACTTTATGGGGTCTTAGACCTATATTTCGAGATATTACAAACGGAATGACAAACTGATATATACCCTCACCATATAATGGAGGGTATACAAATCGTCTTAAAACGAAACATTTAAATTGCATATTTTTTCTAAAATATTATTTTAGTAGTGAAAAATAGATTTTCTTTTTACATATTGAAAATGTTATATCAAAAAAACTTATTTAATGCCAAACGTTTTACCCAATTTACAAACTTAATGATCTCTATTCATTTGATATGAATATAGTTTTATAATATTAATTTTTAAGATATTATATTAAAAAATATTAAAACCAATGAATGAAATGTTGAAATGAAATACAATAAAAAAATTATTTTTTTTTTCAAAGAATGTATTTTTTTATTTTTATTACTTTATATATTAAATTTCTGTTTTTTTTACATAATTAACAAATTATATAAGCTTTTTATTCAAATTGAAAAAAACCGAAAAAAACCGGTTGACCGGTTTTTTCTGCAAAAACCGAAACCGAAACCGGTTTTTTTTAAATTCTATTTTTCGAAGAAAACCGAAACCGGTTTTTTCAAAAGGCCGGTTTTTTGAATACTCTACTCCAAATCCACTTTGCAGCGAATTTTGACGAAAGATTTGCATCTTCATGCATACAAAGTTCAATTGACTCAGCTGACCATGGACAGCGAAGGGAGTTCGTTAATTGGGTATTGGAGAGACAACATGAAAATGCTGATTTTGCCGATAAAATCATCTTCAGTGACGAGGCCCATTTTCATCTTGATGGCTTCGTCAATAAGCAGAATTGTCGCATTTGGGGTGAGGAAAATCCTCGAGTGATTCAGGAGAAGCGAATGCATCCTCAACGTGTTACTGTGTGGTGTGGTTTTTGGGCTGGAGGAATCATTGGACCTTTTTTTTTATGAAAATGAGGCAGGTCAAGCGCAAACAGTCAATGGTGTTCGGTATCGTGAAATGATAACCAGTTTTTTCTTGCCTAGAATTGAAGAAATGAATGTGGAGGGCATGTGGTTCCAACAAGACGGCGCCACATGTCATACAGCCAGAGAAACAATTCAATTGCTGCATCAGTCATTTCCCGGTCGTGTTATTTCGCGTTTTGGAGATCAGAATTGGCCGCCTAGATCGTGCGATTTAACACCATTAGATTTTTTTCTTTGGGGTTTTTGAAGTCGATGGTTTACGCGAATAAGCTGACGACGACTCAAGCCTTAAAAGAGGAAATTGGACGCTGCATTAATGAAATACCGCAGCATTCATGCAAAACGGTCATTGAAAATTTCATTAAAAGATCGCGTGCATGCCAGCAAAGCGGCGGCGGCCATCTGAACGATATATTGTTCCATATATAACCTCATTCTGTCTACTTTACGATATAATAAAGTTTCACGATTTTTTTTTAAATATCTGTGTTTTATTTAAAATTTAAAAATTGCGTTCTTCTTGGGACACCCTTTATAAGCGATAAAACATTTCATTGAAAAATAGTTTAAACATTGGTATAATTTTACTTGTGTGGCCTTTACTTTTTCAAAACTTCTCTTGTTATTTCCTAACTACCAGTTTGTGCAACTATAGTCCTCTACAGTAAAAAATATTATTAATTATTTTCAAAATCTTATAATAACTCTAGTTTTTAAAGGCAGATCCTTTATAGTAGCAAATTAAACAATATAAGTTTACAAGCCATTCAATTTACCCACACACATGATAATTGTAACACAGGATCTCGAAGGAAAGAGCATGATATTTAACATAAACATTAACTTCAAAAGAAAAAAAAAACCGCTAAACAAACATGAAAGAGATAATTAAAAGGAACTAATGTAAGGAAATTAAATTTTAACAAACTGATAACAGATTTTTGATATACTTTTTGACAGGTCAGTTAAGAAAAAAAAAAAGGTGCAAAATTTAAGGAGGTGTTGCAATGCTAATTTTTGTTTTTTAAAAATATTTTAAGTAAATTTTTAAATTTTAAGGTAAAATTTTAATTGCTTTAAGGGCAAATTTTTAGAACTAAAAAATTTTTTAATTGTTATTTTAAGTGCATGTCCTATTTGTGAACATGAGTCGGTTGTGAAAAATATCTTTCCTTCCGATCTTCCCTTCCGAGATCAAATAGACATCTACTCACAATATATTTTCCGTTACCGACTGTAGTTTATTTAAAAAGTAATACGTAAAGTTTGTTTTTAAATGAAGCAACAATTGAAATTCATAGAAATATATTTTTTAACTATTTAAATCAGTTAATGGAAAAAAACAAACTATAAAAATTTACAGACATTTAGTAGAAGTTGATATTTTCAGTTAAATGTAAAATTTTATGTTTTCAAATTCTAAAAATAGAAATTCATATAATTCCTTTTTGTTTTTTTTTTTTTTTTTTGATTAAAATAGTTTAAATATATGCACAAAATTATTTTAAAAAAATTACAAATATAATTATTTAAATATAGATACACACATAGAAAATAAAAATATATACATCTGTGTGTGTTTTGTAAAATAACATACAAATAAAAAAAAAACGTTCAATTTGAAAAACAAACCACAAAAGTAGTTTTTCTAACGTTTTGTCAGTTAAAAATTAATGGTTATTTTAAACGACTTTCGATTGTTTTTATTACTTTTATCGATTATTAAATAATGATTAAAAATAAACAACAAAATGGGCTGAATATAATGAAAAATCAGTAGTCCTTTTTTTACTGTATTTTCGATTAATTTAATATGCATTTCAAGTTGTTTTTAACGAAATAATATTGTGAGAATATTTGGAAATTATTATAAGGCGGATTAAAAAGCAAAAAATATTCCCGCTTCACACTACACTCACCAAAAAAAAATCTGTAATGGCAACTGAAAATTTTGCTGTTATTACGGGAAATTTTGCTGATTTGTAAACTTTTTGTAAAGTGGAATTTAAAATCTGTTTGCTTAAATCAGCAAAAGAAATTACTTAATTTTATTAATATTAGTACAAAATTTCAAATTAATTTTTATCGAAAATTTTTTTATTTAATTTATTTTTTTTAAAAAAAAATTTAGACAAAATTAAAAAAAAGAAATCAAAGGCTTAAAAATTGTAAAAACAAGCGAATTTATCATTTTGTTTTAATTTCTTTTTTGAAAAATATTTTAGTCAATTTTTTTTACTTTAAGGTCAAATTTTTATTGTCTCTATGTCTATTTTTGAGAACCAAAAAAAATTTTTAGTGCTATTTTAATTCTTAGACATGAGTCTTTATATTCACTTCCAATCCCTTTTTTAATCTATGTAACATTTTAAGGCAATTCAAGTTTGTAGGTGTAAATTTTAATTAGAAATAACATTTCCTTCAATATCCGCTTTTTTAAAATAAGTAAATTATTTTGCTAATTTTAACAAATCGGTTTTCAAAAATTTGAAAACTATTTCTGAAATGAGCAACAAAAATTTGTAAATATTCTGTAAGTAAAAATTTTTTTACTAAAAGTCAGTACAAAAAATTGTAAAGTGAGATTGAAAACCAATTACAAATTTTTCTACTAACTTTTTTTTCTGAGTGTAGGTGTAGTTTAACTCATTATTTTGCCATAAGAAAATTTATAAATTTTTCGTTAATGCAAAATCAATACGAATTAAATTTGATGAATTTTCTTATGACAAAATAATGAGTGTGAAGAGTTCAACTATAGAGAATAAATCAGCATCTTTCAAATGGATGTCGATATGGCGAATGGATATCGATAAGACGAATGTTCGAAACGGTACGATATTGATCGTATGATCGATCAATCGTTTCGTTTGGACGATGATTAAATTTTCAAAATTGATGCCCTGTTTTTCCCTATAAAGCGAATTACCCTGCCTGAGACAGAATTCCAAATTTGTTCTTGCTAAGGAGTCTTTCGCCGAAAAGCCCTGAACATAAGCCAAGTATATGTTGCGCAGTCGTAACACCCAATTCGCAGGACTTACTATTGTCCCTATCAGACAGACCTCTCTACCCAAAGTGGTGCCTAATATTAAAGTGCTCTGAGAAAAATCCCTTCAAGTTCCTGAAGATCTTGCTGTTCAGGGAAAGTAATCTCCTGGAGTTTTTACCGGGTAAAATGATAAATCTCTACGCCTTACTCTGGCCTTCCTGCCCAAAGCGGGCTTAGATTCCCTCCACATTCTAAGATTCTGCCTGAAGTGCTCCACAGGTATACCACAGAAGGGTTTAGGATGGTGGGCTCAGCATTTGGCCAAATAGTTAGCCTGTTCGTTGCTCACATGCCCCCTTGTGTCCATAAGCCCATATAAGGATCAGCTTGTTGCACTCGCGAGTGCATTAAGACACTCTATGCAGTCCAGAACAAGTCTTGACAACACATTATAAGAGAATAATGACCTAAGTGCGGCCTGACCGACGGAAAGAACATAAGGGGACGCTCATTGTGCTAATGACTTAAATACTCCAAAAATCTGCATATATTTTATTCTTGACCCTGGCCAGTGGATGGCCAATGAACAGCCCTATCAAACTGTCACCGCTCTTAATGTCAGTCACTGAGCTAGACAGCGGTGTCATATTAAGCATGTCACCAATTAGTCACTAGTCGGACACGTCTTGCTCGCACCATTAAATCCCACTCAGGCCAGGCCGTTAAGTGCCCCCTTACACTGGGTTTTGTTTCACCTTGAGCCACCATGCCATAGCAATGTAGGGAACCATTGCACAGTGGTTTCCCTTATAGGCCAAAAATCAAAAAAATTTATGTTTTTTTTTCTAAACTTTATTGCACTAAATTTATTGACAACACTCTAAATTTTATGAATTGAACAAATTTTAGTGTTTTTTTTTTTTGCGAGATTTAATGTTTGTGTCTGTTGAAAGTAGAGGTATGTTTATATTGCATAGATTTTGGTTGCATAGTCAAAAAAGAAAACTTAAGTTTATTTAAAAAGTTATTCGCGATATTGTGGCAGAAGTCTCCAAAAGCACTACAAACATTAAATTTTAACTTATTTTCTACCAAATTAAATAATAAAAGCTGTAAAAATATAAGCGAATTAAAAAATCCCTAAAGAATACCTTTTTGACCTTTTCAAAACACACGTTTTTTAAAAACTACTTTTACACGTAGACTTTTGGGTATTTGGCCCTCATCCACCCACAACTTCTTATACAGGTTGGTTGAAAAGTTCCTGCGCTCACCAAGAGATGGCACTGCTAGCTCCAAACTTTTTTTTTCTCGAGTTGGTATAACTGTCCTGAGAACACATGCAAAGTTGCAAGTCATTCTGTCAATTCTTTCTTTGTTTACAAGCCATTTGAAGTTGACGTGTCATCGATTTTTTTTTAATATGGAAAAAATTGAATATCGTGCAGTCATTAGATTCTTTGTTTTGAATGGTTTAAAAGCAAAGGAAATTTATGAACAATTGTTAGAAGTGTATAAGGAGTCCTCACCTTCAAAACGCACCGTTGAATTTTGGGCTGGTGAATTTAAACGTGGTCGTACCAGCCTTAAAGACGATCCACGCGAAGGACGACCAAAAACTGCAACCTTAGCAGAAATCATTGAGCAGGTACATAATATGGTTAGTGAAGATCTAAGTTTGACTAAGCGTGAAATTGCTAATGCCATAGGCATCTCAGACGAACGAGTACTCCATATTTTACATGAAGAAGTACGTATGAAAAAACTGTTTGGAAAGTTAGTGCCGCACACATTAACAATTCAACAAAAACTGGATCGAAAACAAATTTGGAGCGTTTTAAGCCGAATAAAACCGACTTCTTGCGTCGTTTTACAACTATGGATGAGACTTGGATCTACCACCATGATCCTAAATTGAAACAAGAGCGTTTACAGTGGACTGAAGCTGGTTGTCCAGCTCCAAAGCAGGTGAAGTCACAACGATCAGCAAAGAAGGTTATGGCATCAGTTTTTTGGGATGCAAAAGGAATTTTGTTGATTGATTATCTTCAGAAAGGTAAAACAATCAACTCTGAATATTATTGCAGCCTTTTGGATCAGCTGGATGAAAAAATTCGTGAGAAAAGACCTGGTTTAAAGAAGAAAAAAATCATTTTTCATCAAGACAATGCACCTGCTCAAAAAAGTGTTTTGACGATGGCTAAATTCAAAGAATTAAAGTACGAATTGCTTGAACATCCACCGTATTCACCAGATTTGGCTCCCAGTGACTACTATCTCTTCAGAAATCTCAAACAATTCCTTCGTGGAAAGCATTTTTCGTCGAATGAAGAGGCCATAGCAGCCGTAGACGGTTATTTTGCAGAGCTTCCGGAAAACCATTATAAGGATGGGATAAAATTATTGGAATATCAGTGTATTGAGCTTATAGGAGATTATATTGAATAAAAAAATATATTTCGTAACAAAAACAGTATTATTTCATTTCGAGCGCAGTAACTTTTCAACCAACCTGTACATCGAATTGTAGATTTTTAACCCCTCTTTAAATTAAAAAATATTGTGGCCGCGGGTTTTTGCATATTTTCGCATATGGATGTCATATGGAGTCATCCGACGAAAACTAATGAAAAATTGCATTTTGTTTTGTACTATTTTTTTTAAGAATATGAGTAAAAAAATGAGAAACTTTATTTTAAATCCCACCGAAATAAATAAAACAAACAAAAATACGTATAAAGCATGACATAAAACTGACCATGGTTGACTGGAAAGTTTGTAACGCTCTTACGGAAACTTCATATGCAAAATGTCACATATGTGGTGCCTTGCCTACAGTAATGAATGACATTACGAATTCGGACTGTCACCATTACATGCCTACATACGATTTTTTGAGTACTTCATTCACATATCGTACAAATTAGAGCTAAAAAAATGGAAGAGCAGTAAGAACGAAACGTCAAGTGTTTGAAAAGAAAACAATTTATTCAAAAACTATTTCGGGCCGAAATGGGACTTTTGGTAGATAGGCCAAAAGCTGGTGGTTGCAGAAATTCGAACGATGTCAATACAGCGCGGAGATTTTTACAAAATGTCAATCTTTCATCCATAAAAAAAACAGGAATCGATAAGGACATTTTGCAAAGATGTGCCACAATTCTCCAAGCTATACATTCTGGATGTGGATTTTTTTTTTTATAATTTATTCTTTATTTACAATCTATCCAAGGATAATAAGCAAATTTGTTAAAATAAAATACATCACAGAGATTGTGTAACTCCATTGAGTTACACAATATAAAGACAAAATAAATTATATAATTTTTAACGGATTAAATAACAATTCATAAAAGTGTATATATTCAAATGAACATCATGTTTTATTTTCGGAATGGGAGATCTAAGATATGGCTGTGTTTTAGTCTTCTAGTTTCGTTGGTGCTGTCTAATAATGAGATCGCCACAGGATTATCGTGATTACTTAATCTTTGCAAGTATCTCTCGCTTGCGGATCTAATTTCCTCTCGAACAGATGATACAGAAAGATCTCTTTTGATAACATTATTTCTAACATACCATGGTGCATCAAGGATTTGTCTAAGTGTTTTGGATTGACACCATAATTGGATTCCATATGTCCAGACTGGTTTAAGGATAACTTTATATATTCGTAATTTATTATTTAAACTTAACTGCGACTTTGAACCTAAAAGCCAGTAAAGCTTTTTCGTTTTGATTTTAAGTTGTTGTTGCTTACTCTTAATGTGAGCTTTCCAGGTAAGACGTCTATCAATAATCATTCCTAAATATTTGACTTGATCTCTTTTTGGAATCAAATTACCATTTATGGTAACATCAGGACAATTACCACGTCTAAGCGCAAATTTTGTGTGATTGGATTTATCAGAATTTACTTTCACGTTCCATTTTATTAGCCATTGGTTCAGTTCATTAAGCTCATTTTGTACAAGTGAAGATGCTTCGTCAGGAGAATTGCTAGTGGCAATTATTGCTGTATCGTCTGCGTATGTTGCGACCAATACACTATCAAGTGTGGATATATCTGCTGTGTATATTGTATATAATATTGGGCCCAATACACTTCCCTGTGGTATACCAGCATTTATTTCGAAAAGTTCGGATCTTTCATCATTAACTTTTACGTAAAAATGTCTATTGGACAAATAACTTTTAAAAAATTGATAAAAAGGTGCAGGTAAATACTGTTTTATTTTATAGAGTAACCCCTGATGCCAAACCCTATCAATGGCTTGCTGGATATCAAGAAAAACGGCAGAGCAGTAACTTTTTTTTCGAGAGCATCTCTAATTACATTCACAATCTGTTCAGGAGTACCGTGCTTTTGTCTAAACCCAAACTGATGTTCAGGAATTATATTTCTTTCTCTCAAAATGGGTGATAATCTTCTTAAAAGCATTTTTTCAAATATTTTGGAGAAGGTTGTAAGCAAACTAATTTGGTCTAAATGAAGATGCTAAGTTATTCGGTTTGTTAGGTTTTTGTATCATTATGACCTCCGCACATTTCCATTGAGATGGGAAGTGGTTAAGTCGCAGGATTGAATTATAAAGTGTAGTTAGAAATACAATGCCGAAAAGTTTGAGGAATATGCTGTAGAGACAGCCAGAAAACTTGTTGAGGAGTATCCCTGGTACTACCTTCCTTCATCGGTACACACAATTCTGATCCATGGAGCTGAGGTGATCAAGCATGCATTAGTGTCAATAGGTGAATTATCGAAGGAAGCAGCTAAAGCGAAAAATAAGGATATAAAACAGTTTGGATTGCAACATACACGAAAAATATCGCGCATTGCTACAAATACAGATCTTTTAAATAGGCTCATTTTAAGTTCAGATCCATTTATTCCTGGAGCCCGAAACTTACCAACAAAGAAAACAAGTAGTTTAAGTCAAGGAGTCTTAAATTTGCTTAATTTTTTATATATAGCATTCTTTTAAGATCTGAGAACAGGAAATAGTCCAGATCTGGAGAATACGTTGGATGCGGAAGCAATTCGAAGCCCAATTTATGGATTTTCGCCGTCGTGTTCACTGACTTGTGACACGGTGCATTGTCTTGGTGAAACAGCACTTTCTTTTTCTTCAAATGCTGCCGTCTTCCGGCGATTTCGTCCTTCAGACGGTCCAATAACGCTATTATTTAATAGTCGCTATTGATGGTTCTTTCTATTTCAAGGTAGTCAATGAATATTATACCATGCGCATCCCAAAATACTGATGCCATAAACTTGCCAGCCGACTGTTGCGTCTTTCCACGCTTTGGAGTTGGTTCATCACGTGCATTCCACTCGGATGACAGTGGATTGGACTTCGGAGTGAAATGATGGAGCCATGTTTCATCCATTGTTACATATAGACGCAAAAACTCGGGTTTATTATACTTGAACATCTCCAAACACTGCACCGAATCATCAACTCGTCGTTGTTTTTGGTCAAAAGTGAGCTCGCGCGGCACCCACTTTGCACAGAGCTTTCCCATACCCAAATATTCGTGAATGATATGATGTACACGTTCAGTTGATATCTTTAGAGTACCTGCTATTTCATTCAATTTCAATTTACGGTCATTCGGAATAATTTTGTGGGTTTTTTTTTGATGTTTTCGTCTGTAACAACCTCTTTTGGGCGTCCACCGTCTTCAATGCTGATTTCACCACGTCTAAACTTAGCATACCAATCCTTGGGGACAGTATCCGGAAACTCGTCATCAAGTAAAGTTTTTGCTTCAACTGTATTTTTTCCCTTAAAAAAGCAATATTTTATCAACACGCGAAATTCCTTTTGCTTCACTCAAAACGCTATAATTCACAACCTAATGATCCGACAGCTGTCAAATTTATACACGTGTCTTTTAAATCATATCGTCTATGCGCCATCTATGTGCCAGGCCGGGAACTTCTCAATTGACCTTTCAAGAGGACGATTCTTAAGGCATTTGCCTGTTTCTGGTAGAAACTTAAAATTTAAAGTTCTTTATAAAATGTAGTGTTTTATAATTCTCTATTAATCAAATTTTTTGCTTTCACTTAGTCGAGGTAAAACATCAAGTAACCCATAATTGTCGGGTATTACTTAATAATACCAGCAAAATAACAGACTTACAAAATTTTTATTTTCTTTATACAGGGTGGCGCAAAAATAACCTTCCGATGTTTTTTGGCTGTAATTTAAAAAAAAAAATGAAAAATTTTGATTCTTCTTGTGGATAATTTTTATTTGGTCTTTTAATTTTTTTTACATTAAGTCGAGAATATGATATCATGTAAATGGCCGCCGCCACAGTTGATTGTCATTTGAGCCCTTTTTATGGCATTTTCCATCACTTTGGCCAAAACTTCCGGCGATAGGTCCTCACATTCTTGACGGATATTGTCTTTAAGAGCTGCAAGAGTCTGAGGCTTGTTGACATAAACCCGCGACTTCAAAAAGCCCCACAAAAAAAGTCTGGAGCGGTCAAATCAGGCGATCTTGCTGGCCAGTGCAAATTGCCAAAACGTGAGATTAGGCGCCCGGGAAATGCATCCTTCAGCATATCGGTTGTGGCACGTGCAGTGTGTGGCGTTGCACCGTCCTGTTGGAACCACATGTTTTCCAATCCCAATTCATCAAGTTGCGGCAAAAAGAACTCGTTGATCATTTCTCTGTAGCGCTCACCATTCACAGTAACCGTTTGGCCCGCGACGTCTTCGAGCGAGTGTAATGGCTCTTCGTGGGTTACACGCGGATTTTCAGTGCCCCAGAAGCGAAAATTTTGCTTATTTACGTACCCGCTAAGATGGAAATGGGTCTCATCACTCATGATTATTTTTGATGAAAAATCATCTTCATTATTGCTCAAATAAATAGTCACCAATATTCCGCGTTCTGGAGCAGTGTAGCGTAACATTGTTTATTAACGTGTATTTCGCATGTGTTTACTACACAAATGTCAAAACAGAACTAACATTAGGGGCCAATCGTAAAAATTTATAGCATTTTCTGATAGGAGGATTACTTTTGCGCCACCTTGTAGTATAACCACAAAGCGCTTAGAAGAAAAACCAACTTTTTTTTGTATGTAATTTAAAATTTCTTAAAAATTCTTAATTGAACTAATTAAGAAAAAAAAAATAAAACCAATAAAAATTAAATTGTTACAAACAATGAAAAACTCAGATTATGCTTCTATTATCGACGAAATCTGATCTACAGCAAAATTGTTTGAGGTTAAACACATATGCAATTAACAATTTTTAAAGAAATTGAAAATCAACATAAGATTAAGGAAACCAATAAACATATGTGGGAAAATAAATTATACAACAAATTAGTTGATACAAAATACACGTGTAAACGAGATATAATAAGCAACAATTATTTTACAATAACAAGGATCAAACAAGGATCAAACAAGCGTATGTTATCAGTTTAGTATGTTGGAAAACCTATTAGAACATGGAAAGATTGTTTTAAATGTTCATCATCATCATCATCATCTTTGTCATTTGGAACAATATACCAAATGTTTTTTGGGAGAAAGAGATTATGGCGGTAAAATTCAAAAGATTGCCAAGCATAAGCAACACCCTAAGAAACTTAAAGAATCATTAGAGGAGAGGAAAATCACACAAGAATCAGTGAAATTAAACACCAAAATATATAGCAGGCATTAAATGTTAACAGGACCTTATTAAAATAGAAAAAAAAAATTAAGATAAAATTTAAGGTTGGTCCTTATTTGATGATTATGATGGTGATTATCCTTTTTCTATGTTACTAAGGCGGTTCATACATAAGATACGTTATTTGTTTCTAAAACAACCCACTACTTGTGCATGTTAGATGGGTCTTTGAAGCGTAACAAAGACCACCAAGTCGAATTGATATTTTATGCTTTGATGTTGCCGTAACGAGTGCCTTCATTGTCATACCAAATCACACCAGGTGATGGTATTGACACTGTAACATCACGGCTATTGTGTTAAGAATTTTGTAGTTTTTTTCCTTCTTCTTCTTCTTAGTTTTCAAACATTATTGTGGTGTTTTAGTTCATACTTTTTTTTTGTTGTGTGTTTTGGAACCTAGTGCAAATTCTAAGCTCTATGAATTATATTTCTTTTCATCTACCGCTTAAAAAGGAAGTTGTACTATTCTCGGTTTTGTGTGATATCTACGTGATAGTTAGTAATTGTGTTCTAGTCTTTAACTACATATATGATTTATATATAATTTTTTGTTTTAACAATTGTTAACAATTAATAAAATGTTGCCGACAAATGTGAATTTTGCTTTCTTTTTTTTTAGTAATTGTATTTATTTTTAAACATCATCGTTAGACTTTGAATTTCTTTGCTTGGACCACCCAATCGATTTGTTACGCATTGTTAGTTTATAGATTGTTGTATAGGGAGCAGTTATATTTTCACTGGAAATATGACTGCTAAAATCCAGCCAACATTAACTATCAAACGTTGCCAATGGAATCCTATACTTAGCTCTTTCTAAATATAAAAGCATTAAAAAAGTTCTATAGTTACTACATGTTAGTTATTTTTGTAGTTATTTTTACTGCAATTGCAATTTTACTTATGACAAAAATTTTCAATAATTTCTACAGTAGTTTTATTAAACAACGTACAAAAAATCCTTAATTTTGGTTCTAAAACTCAGCCTAGCTAAAAATAATTAATTTTATTAAAACATCAAGAACCAAAAATCTCGATGTATACAAAAAACTCTGTTTAAACATTTTTAAATAATTCTTATTTTTTTTTGTTTTTTTTTTTTCATTTACAATTCTCGTTATCTTTTTGGTAACATACTAATAATATAGAATATTCTAAACGTAATAATTATAATTAAAAATTAACAAACTAAATGACTAATTACAAGCTTGAGTGATACTTTAAAAAAAATTAACTGCATTTGCAGTTGTTTTTAACCACGTTTGCAGTTGTTTTAACTGCATTTACAGTTTCTTTTTACTGCATTTAAACATGTTTTTATTTATTTTTTAACTGCATTTTTAGTTGTTTTTATCTACACTTGTAGTTGTTTTTAACTACATTTTTACTAGTTTTTAAATACATTTGTAGTTGTTTTTAACTACATTTGTAGTTATTTTTTTCGATCGTTTGAATACGCCTCGAAGACATCTCTGCGGAACAGACGTACGACAAAAATTTTTAATTTTTAATGCATATATGCAAAGCTGTTTTCTTCGATATCGTGTCCGACGATGATTGCATCTCCTAAATTTAAATTCTTCATGGATTAGTTTTCGAAAAGCGTTAAAATGAAAAAAAAAAATTGTTAAAATAAAAAAAATATGTTCACAACGGCAAATATTATTCAAAACCATGCAGGCGACATTGCATTTCATTCGCTGTGTTTAGTGTTTTAATTTCACTCGTTCCTAGATCCATTTCGCTATATTTGCCTATTGTTTCATTTCTCCGTTCCATTACATTTCGTTTCACTGGTCTATTGTTTTATTTCTACTCATTCTATATTCTACTTCATTTTTCTGGTATAGCTTTTCAACTCCAGGTTAAAGCAGTTTGGCCAGGCCGTTCCCCTTATAAATCACTACTTTACCACGATCCTGGCAAAAATTCCATCAAAACACAAAATTAGCTCATACTCCAGGGAGGATGAATGTCACAAATTTCAGGTTCCTAGATAAAGCAGTTTGGTCGGACCTATTAGTTAAACATTTCCTCCTTTTTAGCCCCCATTTTTACCACGTTGCTGGGGAAAATTCCAAAAAGTCCTTTATACCAGTATTAGCCCATATTTCACTAAGCAATTATTTTAAATGTAAGGTCCATTTAGGAGCAGACTTTTCACCCCTTAAAACCCTATGTCTAATCGTGGACCTATAAATAGTAAAATTTCATGTCCAATCGTGGCTCTATAAGTAGTAAATTTTCATTCCCCATCGTGGTCATATAAATAGCAAAATTTCATGCCCAATCGTGGTCCTATAAATAGCAAAATTTCATGCCCAACCGTGGTGCTATAAATAGTAAAATTTCATGCCCAACCGTGGTCCTATAAATAGCAAAATTTCATGCCCAACCGTGGTCCTATAAATAGCAAAATTTCATGCCCAACCGTGGGCCTATAAATAGCAAAATTTCATGCCCAATCGTAGTCCTATAAATAGCAAAATTTCATGACCAATCGTGGTGATAAAAATGGCAAAATTTCATGTCCAATCGTGGTTCTATAAGTAGTAAATTTTCATGCCCAATCGTGGCTCTATAAATAGTGAAATTTCATGCCTAATCGTGGTGCTATAAATAGCAAAATTTCATGCTCAATCGTGGTCCTATAAATAGTAAAATTTCATGCCCAATCGTGATCCTATAAATAGTAAAATTTCATGCCCAATCGTGGTCCTATAAATAGCAAAATTTCATGCCCAATCGTGGTCCTATAAATGGCAAAACTTCATGCCCAACCGTCGTCCTATAAATAGCAAAATTTCATGCCCAACCGTGGTCCTATAAATAGCAAAATTTCATGCCCAATCGTGGTCCTATAAATAGCAAAATTTCATGCCCAACCGTGGTCCTATAAATAGTAAAATTTCATGCCCAACCGTGGTCCTATAAATAGCAAAATTTCATGCCCAACCGTGGTCCTATAAATAGCAAAATTTCATGCCCAACCGTGGGCCTATAAATAGCAAAATTTCATGCCCAACCGTGGTCCTATAAATAGTAAAATTTCATGCCCAACCGTGGTCCTATAAATAGCAAAATTTCATGCCCAACCGTGGTCCTATAAATAGCAAAATTTCATGCCCAACCGTGGGCCTATAAATAGCAAAATTTCATGCCCAACCGTGGTCCTATAAATAGTAAAATTTCATGCCCAACCGTGGTCCTATAAATAGCAAAATTTCATGCCCAACCGTGGTCCTATAAATAGCAAAATTTCATGCCCAACCGTGGGCCTATAAATAGCAAAATTTCATGCCCAACCGTGGTCCTATAAATAGTAAAATTTCATGCCCAATCGTGGTCCTATAAATAGCAAAATTTCATGCCCAACCGTGGTCCTATAAATAGCAAAATTTCATGCCCAACCGTGGGCCTATAAATAGCAAAATTTCATGCCCAATCGTGGTCCTATAAATAGCAAAATATCATGCCCAATCGTGGTCCTATAAAAAGCAAAATTTCATGACCAATCGTGGTGATAAAAATAGCAAAATTTCATGTCCAATCGTGGCTCCATAAATAGTAAAATTTCATGCCCAATCGTGGCTCTATAAGTAGTATTAGTTCATGCCCAATCGTGGCTCTATAAGTAGTATAAATTCATGCCCAATCGTGGCTCTATAAATAGTAAAATTACGTGCCCAATCGTGGCTCTATAAATAGTAAAATTTCATGTCCAATCGTGGCTCTATAAATAGTGGAATTTCATGCCCAATCGTGGCTCTATAAATAGTAAAATTTCATGTCCAATCGTGGCTCTATAAATAGTGGAATTTCATGCCCAATCGTGGCTCTACATATAGTAAAATTACGTGCCCAATCGTGGCTCTATAAATAGTAAAATTTCATGTCCAATCGTGGCTCTATAAATAGTGGAATTTCATGCCCAATCGTGATCCTATAAATAGTAAAATTTCATGCCCAATCGTGGCTCTATGAATAGTAAAATTTCATGCCCAATCGTGGCTCCATAAATAGTAAAATTTCATGCCCAATCGTGGCTCTATAAATAGTAAAATTTTATGTCCAATCGTGGCTCTATAAATAGTGGAATTTCATGCCCAATCGTGGCTCTATAAATAGTAAAGTTACGTGCCCAATCGTGGCTCTATAAATAGTAAAATTTCATGTCCAATCGTGGCTCTATAAATAGTGGAATTTCATGCCCAATCGTGGCTCTATAAATAGTAAAATTACGTGCCCAATCGTGGCTCTATAAATAGTAAAATTTCATGTCCAATCGTGGCTCTATAAATAGTGGAATTTCATGCCCAATCGTGGCTCTATAAATAGTAAAATTACGTGCCCAATCGTGGCTCTATAAGTAGTATAAATTTATGCCCAATCGTGGCTCCATGAATAGTAAAATTTCATGCCCAATCGTGGCTCCATAAATAGTAAAATTTCATGCCCAATCGTGGCTCTATAAATAGTAAAATTTCATGTCCAATCGTGGCTCTATAAATAGTAAAATTTCATGTCCAATCGTGGCTCTACAAATAGTGGAATTACGTGCCCAATCGTGGCTCTATAAATAGTAAAATTTTATGTCCAATCGTGGCTCTATAAGTAGTATAAATTCATGCCCAATCGTGGCTCTATAAATAGTAAAATTACGTGCCCAATCGTGGCTCTATAAATAGTAAAATTTCATGTCCAATCGTGGCTCTATAAATAGTGGAATTTCATGCCCAATCGTGGCTCTATAAATAGTAAAATTTCATGTCCAATCGTGGCTCTATAAATAGTGGAATTTCATGCCCAATCGTGGCTCTATATATAGTAAAATTACGTGCCCAATCGTGGCTCTATAAGTAGTATAAATTTATGCCCAATCGTGGCTCTATGAATAGTAAAATTTCATGCCCAATCGTGGCTCCATAAATAGTAAAATTTCATGCCCAATCGTGGATCTATAAATAGTAAAATTTTATGTCCAATCGTGGCTCTATAAATAGTGAAATTTCATGCCCAATCGTGGCTCTATAAATAGTAAAGTTACGTGCCCAATCGTGGCTCTATAAATAGTAAAATTTCATGTCCAATCGTGGCTCTATAAATAGTGGAATTTCATGCCCAATCGTGGCTCTATAAATAGTAAAATTACGTGCCCAATCGTGGCTCCATAAATAGTAAAATTTCATGCCCAATCGTGGCTCTATAAATAGTAAAATTTCATGTCCAATCGTGGCTCTATAAATAGTAAAATTTCATGTCCAATCGTGGCTCTACAAATAGTGGAATTACGTGCCCAATCGTGGCTCTATAAATAGTAAAATTTTATGTCCAATCGTGGCTCTATAAATAGTGGAGTTTCATGCCCAATCGTGGCTCTATAAATAGTAAAGTTACGTGCCCAATCGTGGCTCTATAAATAGTAAAATTTCATGTCCAATCGTGGCTCTATACAAAGTAAAATTTTATGTCCAATCGTGGCTCTATAAATAGTGGAATTTCATGCCCAATCGTGGCTCTATAAGTAGTATAAGTTCATGCCCAATCGTGGCTCTATGAATAGTAAAACTTCATGCCCAATCGTGGCTCCATAAATAGTAAAATTTCATGCCCAATCGTGGCTCTAAAGGTAGTATAAATTCATGCCCAATCATGGCCCCATAAATAGTAAAACTTCATGCCCAATCGTGGCTCTATAAGTAGTATAAGTTCATGCCCAATCGTGGCTCTATGAATAGTAAAATTTCATGCCAATCGTGGCTCCATAAATAGTAAAATTTCATGCCCAATCGTGGCTCTAAAAGTAGTATAAATTCATGCCCAATCATGGCCCCATAAATAGTAAAACTTCATGCCCAATCGTGGCTCTATAAGAAGTATAAATTCATGCCCAATCATGGCTCCATAAACATTAAAATTTCATGCCCAATCGTGGCTCTATAAGTAGTATTAATTCATGCCCAATCGTGGCTCTATAAGTAGTATAAATTCATGCCCAATCGTGGCTCTATAAATAGTAAAATTACGTGCCCAATCGTGGCTCTATAAATAGTAAAATTTCATGTCCAATCGTGGCTCTATAAATAGTGGAATTTCATGCCCAATCGTGGCTCTATAAATAGTAAAATTACGTGCCCAATCGTGGCTCTATAAATAGTAAAATTTCATGTCCAATCGTGGCTCTATAAATAGTGGAATTTCATGCCCAATCGTGGCTCTATAAATAGTAAAATTACATGCCCAATCGTGGCTCTATAAATAGTAAAATTACGTGCCCAATCGTGGCTCTATAAGTAGTATAAATTTATGCCCAATCGTGGCTCTATGAATAGTAAAATTTCATGCCCAATCGTGGCTCTATAAATAGTAAAATTTCATGCCCAATCGTGGCTCTAGAAATAGTAAAATTTCATGTCCAATCGTGGCTCTACAAATAGTGGAATTACGTGCCCAATCGTGGCTCTATAAATAGTAAAATTTTATGTCCAATCGTGGCTCTATAAATAGTGGAATTTCATGCCCAATCGTGGCTCTATAAATAGTAAAGTTACGTGCCCAATCGTGGCTCTATAAATAGTAAAATTTCATGTCCAATCGTGGCTCTATAAATAGTAAAACTTCATGACCAATCGTGGCTCTGTAAATAGTGGAATTTCATGCCAAATCGTGGCTGTATAAATAGTAAAACTTCATGCGAAATCGTAGCTCTATAAATAGTAAAATTACGTGCCCAATCGTGGCTCTATAAGTAGTATAAGTTCATGCCCAATCGTGGCTCTATGAATAGTAAAATTTCATGCCCAATCGTGGCTCAATGAATAGTAAAATTTCATGCCCAATCGTGGCTCTATAAATAGTAAAATTTCATGCTCAATCGTGGCTCTATGAATAGTAAAACTTCATGCGAAATCGTGGCTCTATAAATAGTAAAATTACGTGCCCAATCGTGGCTCTATAAGTAGTATAAATTCATGCCCAATCGTGGCTCTATAAGTAGTATAAATTCATGCCCAATCGTGGCTTTATAAGTAGTATAAATTCATGCCCAATCGTGGCTCTATAAGCAGTATAAATTCATGCCCAATCGTGGCTCTATAAGTAGTATAAATTCATGCCCAATCGTGGCTCTATAAGTAGTATAAATTCATGCCCAATCGTGGCTCTATAAATAGAAAAAATTCATGCCCAACCGTGGCTCTATAAATAGTATAAATTTATGCCCAATCGTGGCTCTATAAGTAGTATAAATTCATGCCCAATCGTGGCTCTATAAATAGTGAAATATCATGCCCAATCGTGGCTCTATAAATAGTAAAATTTCATGCCCAATCGTGGCTTTATAAATGCCCATAGTGGCTCTATAAATAGTAAAATTCCATGCGAAATCGTGGCTCTATTAATAGTAAAATTACGTGCCCAATCGTGGCTCTATAAATAGTAAAATTTCATGTCTAATCGTTGCTCTATAAATAGTGGAATTTCATGCCCAATCGTGGCTCTATAAATAGTAAAATTTCATGTCTAATCGTTGCTCTATAAATAGTGGAATTTCATGCCCAATCGTGGCTCTATAAATAGTAAAATTACGTGCCCAATCGTCGCTCTATAAATAGTAAAACTTGATGTCCAATCGTGGCTCTGTAAATAGTGGAATTTCATGCCAAATCGTGGCTGTATAAATAGTAAAACTTCATGCGAAATCGTGGCTCTATAAATAGTAAAATTACGTGCCCAATCGTGGCTCTATAAATAGTAAAATTTCATGTCCAATCGTGGCTCTACAAATAGTGGAATTATGTGCCCAATCGTGGCTCTATAAATAGTAAAATTTCATGTCTAATCGTTGCTCTATAAATAGTGGAATTTCATGCCCAATCGTGGCTCTATAAATGGTAAAATTACGTGCCCAATCGTGGCTCTATAAGTAGTATAAATTCATGCTCAATTTTTGCCAGGTTACAGACAAAAATGCCAAAATTGCCTTATAAGTGGACTAAAGCCCACACCCCAGGGAACACATATTTTAATTTTCAGGTTTCTAGCCAATGAGATTTTGACCGGCCGTTTAAGGGGGAGATTTCTCCCCCTTTTGCATCGCCTCATAAAAAACTTAATTTTAAATTCCCAGCTCAGTAGTTTGGACTGGGCGATGTTGATTCAGTCGAGCTCTTAATAAAATCACAAAGTACAGTTCCACATACATTCACTATGGTACTATTTGTATACCATCTGGAGTTATAGCGGACAGTTCAGCGAGAAAAATTCAGTGAGCCTGTTATATATAATATCTTTCTTATATCCATATAATAAGTTCTTTATTAACTAATGAGCAAAAACCAATATTTACCAACTATATGATGTGCTTATTTAACGAATTTAACACACATTAAACGCTTTAAATCAACGGTTGTTGCTCGAAAAAGAACTTCTTAATAAAACTTAAAAATCTATAGAAATTCAAAGACAACAAGCGAATAAAATACCAGCGTTTAAATTAGAATTTCTTGCTTAAACATCTGGAAAATGTTTTTTTTTTATAAAATAAACACAATTAAACAAAAAGGATACCAGAATGTAATAGGATCATATTGTAAATTGAATTGCAATCAAGTAAAACGAATCGATTTCCATGAGTAAAATGAACATTAAAACGCATAGACATGAGTGTAAAGTAATAAATCCTATTATAAAATAAAAAAATATATAAAGCAGACAAGCGCAACTAAAGCGATGATATTTACAAAAAATAATCTTACACTGAGTAAATGTACCAACAAACCAACGTATGTGTTATAGGCATCTACTTAGAACAACAGGAACACATTAGTTAAATGGAAGTATGTGATAAGCATGGAAAATTGAATGACCGATAGGTACATTATTGTTGATCATGAGGTTTTTTCTATTGACGTTATTGAAAACAATCGTATGTGTAAATTTTAAAGGATCATGTGTCACCATCATATTAGGGATTACAATTTAAAATAACGTATGATTTCAAGAAGAGGAAACCGTAACTAATTTGCACATGTTAAAAACATGACACATTATGAATTAACAAGATATTTTTTTAGTTTTTTCTAAATTTAATTAGATGTCAGTTGAAAGATATTTTTTGTCGGTACTAAAGTTGTTTAATATAATGTTCAAAAGTGAATCTATAAAAAGTAGAATAATGTGATCAATCAATAAAAAAAATTATAGTAAAACTTCATGCCCAATCGTGGCTCTATAAATAGTGAAATTTCATGCTCAATAGTGGCTCTATAAATAGTGAAATTTCATGCCAATCGTGGTCCTATAAATAGTAAAATTTCATGCCCAATCGTGGTCCTATAAATAGTAAAATTTCTTGCCCAATCGTGGTCCTATAAATAGCAAAATTTCATGCCCAATCGTGGCCCTATAAATAGCAACATTTCATGCCCAATCGTGGCTCTATAAATAGTGAAATTTCATGCCCAATCGTGGCTCTATAAGTAGTATGAATTGATGCCCAATCGTGATCCTATAAATAGTGAAATTTCATGCCCAATCGTGGCTCTATAAGTAGTATGAATTCATGCCCAATCGTGGCTCTATAAGTAGTATGAATTCATGCCCAATCGTGATCCTATAAATAGTAAAATTTCATGCCCAATCGTGGCTCTATAAATAGTGAAATTTCATGCCCAATCGTGGTCCTATAAATAGCAAAATTTCATGCCCAATCGTGGTGCTATAAATAGCAAAATTTCATGCCCAATCGTGGCTCTATAAATAGGAAAATTTCATGCCCAATCGTGGTCCTATAAATAGCAAATTTACATGCCCAACCGTGGTCCTATAAATAGCAAAA
The DNA here is from genome assembly GCA_949748255.1 of Eustalomyia histrio. Taxonomy (NCBI): domain Eukaryota; kingdom Metazoa; phylum Arthropoda; class Insecta; order Diptera; family Anthomyiidae; genus Eustalomyia; species Eustalomyia histrio. Next base: position 131,418,269 of record OX456524.1, read on the forward strand.
TTTCATGCCCAATCGTGGTGCTATAAATAGCAAAATTTCATGCCCAATCGTGGTGCTATAAATAGTAAAATTTTATGCTTAAACGTGGCTCTATAAGTACTATAAATTCAAGCCCAATCGTGGCTCTATAAATAGTGAAATTTTATGCCCAATGGTGGTGCTATAAATAGCAAAATTTCATGCCCAATCGTGGCTCTATAAATAGTGAAATTTTATGCCCAATCGTGGTCCTATAAATAGCAAAATTTCATGCCCAATCGTGGCTCTATAAATAGTGAAATTTCATGCCCTACCGTGGTCCTATAAATAGCAAAATTTCATCCCCAATCGTGGCTCTATAAATAGTAAAATTTTATGCTTAAACGTGGCTCTATAAGTAGTATAAATTCATGCCCAATAGTGGCTCTATAAATAGTGAAATTTCATGCCCAATCGTGGTCCTATAAATAGCAAAATTTCATGCCCAATAGTGGCTCTATAAATAGTGAAATTTCATGCCCAATCGTGGCTCTATAAATAGTAAAATTTCATGCCCAATCGTGATCCTATAAATAGTAAAATTTTATGCCCAATCGTGGTCCTAAAAATAGCAAAATTTCATGCCCAATCGTGGCTCTATAAATAGTAAAATTTTATGCTTAAACGTGGCTCTATAAGTAGTATAAATTCATGCCCAATCGTGGCTCTATAAATAGTGAAATTTTATGCCCAATCGTGGTCCTATAAATAGCAAAATTTCATGCCCAATCGTGGCTCTATAAATAGCAAAATTTCATGCCCAACCGTGGTCCTATAAATAGCAAAATTTGATGCGCAATCGTGGCTCTATAAATAGTAAAATTTTATGCTTAAACGTGGCTCTATAAATAGTGAAATTTTATGCCCAATCGTGGTCCTATAAATAGCAAAATTTTATGCCCAATCGTGGTCCTATAAATAGCAAAATTTCATGCCCAATCGTGGTCCTATAAATAGCAAAATTTCATGCCCAATCGTGGTCCTATAAATAGCAAAATTTCATGCCCAATCGTGGCTCTATAAATAGTGAAATTTCATGCCCAATCGTGGCTCTATAAATAGTAAAATTTCATGCCCAATCGTAACTCTATAAATAGTAAAATTTCATGCCCAATCTTGTCTTTATAAATAGTTAAATTTTATGCCCAATCGTGGCTCTAAAAATACTCGAATGGGAATTGTTGATGTAAAACCTTTAAAGATTTATTTGCCGCTTTTAATCATATGGTATTAAATAAATATTTTTTCATAAACAAATTTTTCTTTGTTTTCACAAATTTTTCATTGTTTTCACAAAATTTTCAATATGCCTGAAAATGTGTTTTTTTGTATTATCAACAAAAATGTTTATATTGCCGTCCTTAAGTGGCCAGAAAGTTGTGCAAATAGATTATTTATTTAAAGTCCTAAACTAAAAGTCAATAAAATTTAAATAAACAAAACATATTAAAGTCTGGTTAAGTTAAATAAATAAATTTTGAGGTCATTATTTTTTTTTTTAAATAATGGCTGAAACACACACAGTTAAAGAAATTGTCTTTTAGAAAGCAAATAAGTATGCACTGGCGTACGGTAGGACAGTAGTCACGTTTTCGGTAGGTAAAACACATGTAAAATTCCTTGTTTTTTTTTTTCAATAAAGGCTAATTCTATGATTAAATGTTGGACACATTTAAATGTTTACAAAGCTGTTTAAATGTTTATTAAGGGATGTGTGTAAAAAATATGTTTCTATACATTGTTGAGGGAAAAGTTATAAATATTTAAATTATTTATACAAAAATTTCACAAAAAAAAAAAAAAATTTTGGAAATTAGGTCCAAAGTTCCCGATTTCTTGAAAATTTTATAAATATTTATAAATTGGAAAATATTATTTAACCTTTTAAATTGATAAATTTCATAAAAAATTGAATCGAGCTTTTAAATATTTTAATGACTTTTACATCGCATACGATAAAATTGTAAATAAATGAAAGAAAAACTTTGTAAAATTTGCCTTTTAAAGAAAACTATTTATAGTTTTTACCTTTATATGTATATTTTTTTAGTTAATTTTTTTAGTTAATTTTTTTAGTTCTTATTTTTTATAAATGATTTTTCATATTATCCATTTTCTATTGCTTAATTTTCATCATTTGGATTTAGGTTTAGTAAACATTTTTATTGTTTACCTGACTGACCATGAACTTTATCGAGTAAAACTTCTAAAATAGGTTCCGCTGAAGCGCAAGCCAAAAAATTCATGATGGCAATAGCAACGACAGCTAAAGTGAAATTCATTATTTTAAAACTGCAATTAAAATGTATATGCAATTAAATAATAATATTTAAGAAATGTCCTTTTCAGAAAGGATTAATACTTTACCGTTTTAGAATGTTTGATTTGGAATGCAACAAAAGAAACTATTTGAATATTGTACGAATTTGACTGGTATTTAAACTTAAAAGTACATAGAGGAATAATTTAATTAAAGTTTACAAAAAAAAAATCACGAAACGCGATAGTTTTTATACCCTACACCACTACATTGGATTTGTACTGATGTTTGTAACCACTAAAAACGTCGGACCTAGATCCGATGTCTGACGCTGAAAATAATATTATCCTCTAAGATAACCCTTGTCACCCTGTCGAAGAATTGCCTGTTGTATGGCCACAATTTTGGCCTGTAATGCAATTCCATAATCATAACCAGACTAGTGTAGGATATTCTAAAGTCGGCAGGCAATACTTTAACTTTTTTAGTCGTTTGAAATTTAAAATAGATTTTAAAATTTATTATATAAAATTTCTTATCTACTCAATTATTTCTTTAAATTAAAATTCTTAAAAAAAGAATTACGAATCACGATTTGTATCTTAAAATTTAATTTTAAACTAATGCACTTATTAAGAAGATAAAATAAAAAGTTTTTAAGTTAACTCAAAATTTATGTTTAAAATGTTAATTTCAAAGTAAATTAAATGTATATTATTTGCACAAATATTTGCCAATTACAAAATATTTTTAAAACATATCGTGATTTTTTGTAAACTGTAATTAGATTAATTCTACAAACAATTTTAGTTTAAATACTGCTCAGACTCGTTCAATTTTCAAACAGTTTCTGTTGCTTCAATTTGAGTAGAGATCAAACGGTAAAATAATTATTTTTAAAATATAATTAATAAATTTAACATTTGTTTTTTTTTTTTGCAGCCTTAACAAAATGAAAACAATTTTAGCATTTGTTGTTGCAGCCGTCATGAATTTATTGGTTTATGCCGCAGAGGAATCCATTGTAGATAAAGTGGTCGATACAGTTAAACAGACGGTCAAAATATGAGTTCTTTACTGAAACTAAGCACAACTGATATAAGGAGAAGCATTGGAAAAAAGGACAATTTAAAAATAACATTTATAAAAAATTATTATTCTCAAAATTAAATAAAAAAATAAAAAAAATAATAATAATATGAAGGCATAAAATAAATACTGTTTTCCTTAAAACGTTTAATTTAAAAGCATTTACTAAAATCTAAGGTCCCCATTAAAAATATTTAAAATTCTTAATCATTGCATAAATTCATCTGTCTACACTTTAAGTTTTCAAATTCCTGTGGCGCACTCAGAAAAAAAATCTAGTTAATGTTAAAATTAAAGTAACAAACGGTCTTATTCGAAATGGTGTGGGAGAAAGAACAATTACACTGTCCAACAAATTAAGACTTTTTGAATGGAACAGAATAGCGACCCCATAATTCTGAAAGGGTATGTTGAGTAGATCATTTTTGTAGAACAAACTTATGGTCCAGCACGTCTGAGTTTTTTTTTTACAGTGGGTCAAAGTTTTCATTTTTTGGTCGAAGGGAGCATTATACTATATGAAAAAAATGCTGTAAGTTAATGTCTAAGAGAATTCTTATGGTCAGAGTTGTATTGTGGAATTGTATGAGGATTATTTTTGTGGAAGATCTTAACCCTCTAACTGGTCTCTTTATGGGTCAATTTGATCCTTTTTTCGAGAAAATCAAAAAATATCCTTTAAAAAGGACATTTAAGGATTAAAATATTCTACGAAAATGTTTGCCGGAAAATTTTAGTGGGGGTCACCAAAGACACCAATGTTGTAAATAAAGCTCTTAATGAAATCCAATACTGCAATAAGGCGAATGAGGGGGCAATTCGTAGTCTACTTCATGGATTTTTGCCATGGAAACTAAGCTGTCACACGATTCCGTTGGTGGTCGATTGTGAGCAAACGCTGCTGCCATCTTGCGGAAAGCTTTCTCATCCAAGTAATTGTTCAAAATTGAAACCACTGAGCCACATGTGAGATGCCTATGTCTTCCACAATCTATCGCACATTCAATCTCCGATCGGTCAACACCATTTCGCGAATTTTTTCAATTGTTTTGGGTGTAGAGCAGTTGAGCCCAACTCATATGCACAATATTCAAGCTTATACAAAAGAGCTTTTTCACCTACAGCGAGCTTCGACGAGAGCTTTTACATATATGAGGGCACAATAGAAGGATGGAAATTTTGAATTTCGAAATTTTATAAGTTGTATAATTTATTTAAGCCAAAACACTTTAATACTTCTTTTGAAAGATCTTTAAAAAAAAAACGCCATCTTCAAAAGGCTTGCTGTGCTTTGCTAAGGCTAGAGCAACAACAAAAGGAATCTTTTCTTTGATATTTTTCCATATTGAAATTGGTCGATTGGCAAATTTTTTTTTTGAAACTTTAATTTGGCCCTATCTAAATTTTTATTCAAAAATCTTTTTTGGCATGTATTATAATGCCTTTTAATGGTATGTTTGTTATTGCGTTTAGCATTATAACCACAAACCAAACATACGGGATCGCCGTCATTGTTTTCATTAAACAAAAACAATTGTTCGCACGCTTTATTAAATGTATTTTTTTTAGTGAACATAGACTAATCGTTGTGTGTTTAAAAAGTTATTTTCAAGTTGATGGAGAAGTACTAACGTACTGAATATTGCGTCCCTGAAAAAAAAGCTCTTTACTACGCAACGCAAATATCATAGTATTAGTGTTTGAACGCCACTGGTGTAGAGACCTCAACACAGCGTCCAGATCGTTTGGCATCTTCCGTGCTTGTAAGGCCACAACGAAAGAGAGTAAACCACTTTTTTACCATTGAAATCGATAGTGCAGAGTCCCCATAGTATTTATCAAGCTTTTCCTAGGTTTGATTGACGGTTTTTTTCGCTAAAAATAATGTTTAATGAGCGCTCGAAAATCACTTTTTTCCATTTTTAAAAAAATCCACGAGGTTGTATGTTTAAAACAGCTGTTAAACGCAAAGTTAAAGACGGAACTTGCTCAAAATTTGACAGTAGTCTATTAACAGGTGGTACTTGTTGCATTTCATATAACTACGAGGGTAGTTCAAAAAGTCACGGACTTATTGATCCGCCCTTGTATTAGACTTTAAAACTTAATTTTTAAAAGTCATCATATGTTAAGTTAAAAAAAAAATTTCTTATCCACACAATTATTTCTATAATATAAAATTCTTTAAAAAAGCACGAATCACGATTTTTATCTTAAAATAATTTTAAACTAAAGAACTAATTATAGAGATAAAATAATAATTTTTAACTCAACAAATGGCAAATTTTTAAATTTAAAATATTAATTTGAAACTATTATTATTTGCACAAATATTTGTTAATTAAAAATATTTTAAAAACATATAGTAATTTTTTGTAAACTGTAATTAGATTATTTCTACAAACAATTTTGATTTAAAAACAAATAAAGCAAAATAAAACAAATCAAATAAAAACAAATGTTAAATTAATAATTTATATACATTTTAAAAAAAAAGTGTTACAAAATATAAATATTTGTTGTCGTTTAAAGAAGTATGATCTGTACTGAAATTGTAAAATTTTCATTTAAATGATGATGAATTTTTACACATAATTACAGTAGAGGATGCCATATATGTTTTGAAATTATTTTCTAAATCTATAAATTTGTTTTTGCACCCAATACCTTTGTAAACAGTAAATATTTCCATCATTTAATCATTAGCCTTTATTGAAAAAACAAAGAAATTTAACATGTGTTTTTCCTAACGAAAACATGACTACTGTCCTACAGTTGATATTTATATTTATGCGGCAGGTAAAAAACCAAGGTATGTTTCAGACATTATTTTTTTAAAATTTACTGATTTAAAAATTTATTTATTTAACTTAACTAGACTTTAATATTTTTTGTTTATTTAAATTTTATTGACTTTTAGTTTAGGACTTTAAATAAATAATCTATTTGCACAACTTTCTGGCCACTTAGGAACAGCAATATAAACATTTTGGTTAAAAATATAAAAAACACATTTTCAGCCATATTGAAAATTTTTGAGAAAACAAAGAAAAATTTGTGAAAACAAAGAAAAATTTGTATAAAAAAAAATTATTTATTTATTTAAGGCCATATGATAAAAAGCGGCAAAAGGTATTTAATAAATTATTAAAGGTTTAGAGGAAGCAAAGAGTTTTGATGAAATATAAATTTTCATCAACTGTCTTAACACTAAACGTACCAAACGTTGTAAAATTACTTTTTGTTATTAATGTTATATGGTATCACGCTTACAAGTTTTAAGAAAATCGTACCATATTTGGACCTAAGCTTCCTATGGACCACCCGCCCCTCTTCCGATGTTTTCCTAAATAAACTTTAATCATACCCAGCAAAACATAGGTGAGATGGCGTGACAAGTGACAAGATTTTTTGTTTTATTCAGTAGGGCCAACTGTTAGAAAAATTGTATCAAAATTTCATGACATTTCATTAATTAGAAAAAAAAGTTATCGCTATAAAAAATGAAAGTTTCAGGTTTTGTTTAAACCTTGTTTTTCCGTGGGAAAAAAATACCGCCCAAGTATGGATTGATAAACATTATGGTGAATCTTTGGCGTCATATTCAATATTTAAAACAAGGGTGCCCAAGCCCTATGCGATTGGTGCTCATTTCTTTTTGTAAAAGCACTTAGCTATAGGCACATAGAGCACTCAGCACTAGCAATATGTAATACACAAACAACTTTGGCTTATTAGTTTTTTTGTCGTTCTTCACTGTATACACGCAAGTGCAAAGCAACAACACTTTCGTATGCTTTGCTGGTAAACATTGACGACAGCGATCATCAATGTAGATTTTGTTTTTGTTTAACGTATGATATGAAATATTTTTTTTTCCTTTTTCTTTGTATGTATCAGAGAACTGCAAAATCAACTTTTTTCTTGATTTATTCATACACAAAAATTCTTGTTCACTTTTAATAATTCAACAAAATTCACTGTAGAATAAAATCAGCATCATGTTACTGAACGCGTAATTGGAATCAGTGTTAATCATCTGTCGTTTATGTTTTATGCAAATGTAATCACTTGACAAAAAGTCAGCGTTAAATATATCAAAAAAAAACAACAAACAACGCATATGAGTTTATTCATAATTAAAACAAAATAGAAACACATTTTATAAGGGGGTGGTTTTGTAGAAAAACATTTTATAAATGTTATATGTATATTAGGGTGGGTCTAAAATCCGCTTTTTTAGAATTTTTATTAGTAATAAAAATATTCTTATTTGTGAAATATAAATAATTTTTTGGAAAAAAAATTTAGGTCGAAATATCAGGCTTGCCTAATCCGGAAAAATTTAAATATTGTCTAATTTTTTTTCATCTATTTTGATTGGAAAATTAGGCAATATTTAACTTTAACAGGATTGGGCGAGCCTGAGATGTCGACCTAAATTAAAAAAAAAAAAAAAATTCACAAAGAACAATATTTTTGGTATTCCTAATGAAAATTATAAAAAAACATATTTTAGACCCACCCTAATATACATATAACATTTATGAAATGTTTCTACATAACCACCCCCTTTTTATAGATAAGAAACAATTTTGTTTTAATTATGATTACACTCATACACGTTATTTGTTGTTTTTTCTGATTTATTCTACATCAAAATAATTATTGTTGGCTCGAATGAACAGAATAAAATCAATGGTTTAACAACGACCGATAATTATAAATCAGTGACAAAACAATTTGCACGTCGTTTGATTGATTTAAAATCATCAACAAATATGTGTGTTGGAGTATATTCAGCGTTTGAACGCAAACACATATTTATTCTTGTGTTGATTGCGTATGAACGTTTTGCAATCAGCAAATGCAGTTCTCTGGTATGTATTGGTTTTTACAATAAAAAATATTGAATAAAAATTACATAGTTATTCTTTAAATGTATTGGTGTTTGCTCTTCCATAAGGTACTTTTGGGAACCCCAAAATTCCAAATTTAAACGTAATCGTACAAGCACAAATGATACAGATCGTCCTGGTCGTCCAAATGAGGCAGTTGCCGAAGAAAACGTAAGAAAAGTGCATTAGGTTGTATTGGATGATCGAAAGATTAAAATGAGTGAAATTGCCGGCATCATAAAGAAATCAACAGTGCGAGTTGAGCATATATTACATGATCATTTTAATATGCACTCACAATATATTTTCCGTTACCGACTGTAGTTTATTTAAAAAGTAATACGTACACCCAGAGAAAAGATTGGGTGCAATTCAATCAAAACCGTTAAAATTTATTTGTGAGAATTTAATTTTATTTGAAATAACCTAAAATCCATTAATAAAACAAAAATATTGTATTGGGAATGAAGAAAAAAAAGGAAAAAAAAAACTAAAAATCAATCCTATTATTCAATTTCCAATCATCTTTAAAAATAAAATTCGTTTAGTATTTGTGTGCGATGGAAGAAATCCATTTTTTTTAGTGAATATAAAGTGTGGTTAAATTGTAAGGGCCGATGTTGAATGTGAACCACATCTAAACGTCAAGTTTTTTTCTGAATTTCATTTGACATTTCTCAATTTCAGACGTAACTCAATTTGAACCATGGAAAGATACACAATCGAGCAACGCGTTAAGTTAGTCAGGCTTATTATGAAAATCGGCGTTCAAATCAAAATGCATTTCGTGCACTTTGTGATTTTTTTTTTGTCAATTTAATCGTCAAAATGTGCGTACAATCGTAAAAATCGTGCAAAAATTTGAGCAAACAGGTCTGTAGGAGATGTGAAAACACCTGTGCTTGCTCGCCCAGTTCGTTCTGCGGAAAACATTGCTGTTGTTCGCGATAGTGTGTCATGAGGTCGGCCAAGAATTTACCGTGAATGGTGTTCGCTATCGCGAGATGATAACGAACTTATTGTGGCCAGGAATTGAGCATATGACCCTGGACGATATGTGGTTTCAACAGGACGGTGCCACTTGCCACACAGCTAACGAAACAAAGGCTCTTTTGCGCGACAAATTCAATGGCCGTGTTATCTCACGTGGTGGCGATGTCAATTGGCCGCCAATATCATGTGATTTGACACCGTTGGACTTCTTTCTTTGGGGTTATTTGAAAGAAAAGGTGTACATCGATAAGCCAGCAACAATTCAAGAGCTAAAAGATGAGATAATTCGGCACATTAACGGCATAGAACCTCAATTATGCCTCAGCGTCATCGAAAATTTGGACCATCGGATGGAGGTGTGTCGCCGAGGTCGCGGCGGCCATTTGGCCGATATTTTCTTCCATACATAATTGAACCATACCAAATTATCATAATAAAAATAAATGACAATAATTTCCTAAACAATTTGTGTTTTATTCAAAATCAACATCGGCCCTTAAAATTTAACAACCCTTTATTTGGCATTGGAAACTGACTATGGCAAATATATTAAAATTTTTATTTAACGCTTTATTTAGGCGATAAAGCACAATACAGTTTGAAGGCGAATCAAGTAATCCAATAAACAAATTATTTCGAGGTTTTTCCATAAATAACTCTATCGGTAAAATAAAATTAAACACCGAAAATTGTTGATCTAGTATTGTACGTTTAGAAGTTATGGCAATTTTCGCTTTTTGAAAATTACGAAATTAAGCGGATTGACACTTAAGCATCACTACATTTTGACGAAATTAGTTCTTCTCCCTAAAAGACCTCAGGGTATGGATGTGCTTAATTTCAAAAATATTTTTCAGCTGGTGTGTCCTGGTGGAAAAATAAAAAACTATTTTAAAAGTAGAGACCTCCAAATAGCTTCCTTATTATCCATAGCGTATCCCGAAGCGAAAAGACATTTCTGACAATTTTTGATTTTTTTTCTTTTCTAATTGAAATGAATGAAGAAAAGTGCGGCCGAGGATCATCGTATCTTAATGGAGGTGGTTTGGTAGCTTTAAAAGTGGTGATTTTGAGCTCGAAGACAAGAAACCGACGGGTCAACCTAAAAGGTTTGATGACGAAGATTTGGAATTATTGCTCTATGTGTAAGAATGCCAAAAGCAAGGAAACTGGGTGCCTAACGAGTTGAAGACGCGCGACGTCGAACACCAAAAAAAGGAAGGGTTTTTTGCATCGCATTTTGACTGGCAAAGAAAAAAGCATCTATTACTACAGCCCCAAGCGCAAAAAGTCATAGGTTTTGATGGACCATACCATATTATCATAATAAAAAGAAATGACAATAATTTCCTAAATAATTTGTGTTTTATTCAAAATCAACATCGGCTATTAAAATTTAACCACCCTTTATAATAACGTTTGAAATATTTTTTTTTTTTTAAATAAATTTTTGTTTTATGAAAATCTATTTTTAGACACATTACTTTTATCATCCTCGTAACCATATAAATAACCACCTACACTATCACCTCTAAAGCAATGGGTCTCTAAGGCTCATCGCCTGTAAAATTCCTCCTAGAAGTAAGGTTTATCGATATATACATTACTTTACACATTATTTGGTAATGTGTGGTTTGTGATGGAACTGATCAAATTTTCACAATATTCCAACAGTTTATTTTGTTGCCTTACAAATCTAATAAACACATATTATTTGTTTAAAATTGAGTAAACAATTTCTTTAGTTAAATACACTAAAATAAATATGTCTCGCTACGCTAATTTACTTTTAAATATCTTTAAATATCCTTAAAAATTTCAACATTTATTAAGATTTTTAAAATTCTTTGTAACATAAAACATCGTTATACTATCATAGCATGAAATTAATGTGAAAACCAAAAATACTCAAAACATTTCTATAGAAATTCTGAAACATTAAAAGTAATTTTCTTAGTTAAAATAGACACACAAAAAAAGAAGAAGAAAACTTAATGATGACAATAAAATTAACAAGAAAATTGCAAATTTCATAGTTTTTTTTTTTTTTTTTTTAAACAACTATTAAGAAATAAGACAATATAATTTAAATTTTAATATATTTTTTTCGATGACATGTCATTGTGGAGACATTTTATACCATGGTTTAATTACAGCATAAAGTTTTTCCAAAGGGCCATAGCAAACAGCTGTAACAAATTTTAAAATCAATGTGGGAAAAACACTATTTTTTTGAATTTTAAATAGTTACAAGTTATTGAATTTTAGTCACTTAGAACAAATCGATTCTGTGTGGCCAAGAATAAAACTTGATTTCTATTCAATATTGTATCTTTAGAAAATTATTATAAGAATAAAAAGTTTTAATTTGGCGTGACAAAGACAACAAAAATCATTCTTACATATAGAAGTCTGTATGATACACAAAAAGACATTCTATAGAATAATGATCGTACATAGTATCGAGACAATAGGGAGCATAACGAATTATGAATAGAACATTTAGGAATTAAACGATACTACAACAAGACGTGTGTCTTTTTAAATGTCCTTGCTCCCTACTACTCTGCTAGGGTATACAAAATATAGGGGTGTATGTACACAGCAGGTCCCTTATATCTTTAAACAACTAACTACAGTAGTGTGTAGTGTACGTAACATATAGTAGCTCATATTTGCTGCTGCTGCCGTTTATCTTTCCATTGTTGTAAATTCAAATTTGTTACGCTTAAACATTTGTATCTTGCAACAATTGTCAGGTTTTTATGTTTCATATTCCTGTTAGATTTATTTCTTTATGGTTTTTCTCTGTCATGCTAAATTAAAAAACTTTTTATTCTTAAGAATTTTAAAAAAATATTTTTTTTTACACTTTTTACTTAATCAATTTGTTCCATTTCTTTGACAATCTATAATAGCGTCAAAAAAAAAAAAAAGTCAATATCAATACAATTTTGTACAGCTGTTTAGTTATGGCCAATCTTTCAATTTTGTTTTCTTTTTAAAAGCATGACTAAATTTGACAAAATAAAAAAAAAATCTTGCCAAAAATCCTGCAAAAGTCTAAAAATTCTTAAGAAATGTTTTTAAAAAATTTTGTTTATTTCAATTATATTTTCATAATACTATGAAATTAGAAATTTTCTCTCTAATTTAATTGTCTTCATTAAGTTTGTTTTATTTATATACAGTGGGTCACAGTGAAAATGGTCCACCTGTGACAAACTACTTTGAACTGTAAAAAGTCTAAGAACTCAATAAAAACACAAAAGAAAAAAGTCTAAATTAGTTAGTTTATTTTATTTAAATAATAAATACATAAGAAAGTTTATTAATTCAATAACACTTTGTACAAAAATTAACATTATGCAAAATAAGAGAAAAATTCATGTAACAGTGAAAATGGTCCACTTCAGCTTATACTAAATAAAATATAGAAAAATCAATTTTAAATATTTGGTTTTATATCCTTTCTGACGAATAACTGATTTAAGACGATTTGGAATAGATTCCACTAGCTTTTTTGTGTATTCTGGACTTATTTTATCCCACTCCTCCAAAAGGGCCTTTTTTAAGTCATTTTTGTTTGAAATATCATGTTTCCGTATTTCAATTTCCAATTTCTGCCACAAATTTTCAATGATATTCAGATCTGGGGATTGGGGGGGTGTTTTGATTACTCTGGGACAATGATACAGCAGCCATTCTTTAACAATTCCAGCCGTGTGTTTTGGGTCATTGTCCTGGTAGAAATGAAAGGTGTCGAGTATGCCGAGTTTTTCAGCACTTTGTTTCAGATTGTTTTTCAAAATATTTAAATATTGCATTTTGTCCATATTTCCTTCAACAAAGTGCAATTTACCAACACCAGCAGCCGAACAAGCACCCCAGACCATCACATGTCCGCCACCATGTTTAACTGTCGGGCGCAAATGCTTTGGATTCATCTCCTGATTGGGTTTTCTCCATACGTTTACTCTGCCATCTGACCCAAAAAGGTTATATTTGCTCTCATCGGTGAATAAGACATTCTCCCAGAATGAAAAATCTTTCCCAGCATAGCTGTGAGCAAACTGCAAACGAATTTTTTTATTCTTTTGGCTTACAAAGGGCTTCTTGCGTGCAATTCGGTCATTTAATCCATTTTTTCGAAGGACTCTTCGAATTGTCTCGGCGTTACAGCTTATATTAAAGTGTTTCTCAACCATATCCCGTAGTTTCGGTGCACTCAGTCTTGGATTAATCTTGATTTGATTAACCATCCACCTTTCTTGACGTTCGCTGAATAGCTTTTTTGGGCAAATTTTTGGCTTGTTTATAACTCGCCCTTCATTATTAAACCGGTGAATGATGTTTTCAACTGTTGTACGGGCTTTGTTGACAATTTGCGCGATTTCTCTCTGACTTTTTCCATTTTTATAGTGCTCAATTATTAAATTTCGCAGCTCGATCCTAGTATGGCGACCCATCTTCAAATTTTAAATTAACAACTGAGGGAATCGATCTAAACCGTGTTCGTTTTAATGCATAAATGTAAACAGAAGTAAATAGAACAAAAAAATACAGAAGAATATGGAAAAGTTCCGTTATTTATCGTTGCTCTTTATTGTGGACCATTTTCACTGTGACATGAATTTTTCTCTTATTTCGCTTAATGTTATTTTTTGTGCAAAATGATATTGAATTAATAAATTTTTTTATGTGCCTATTATTTACATAAAATAAACTAACTAATTTAGCCTCATTTTATTGTATTTATATTGATTTCTTATACTTCTAACAGTTTAAAGTGGTTGGTCACAGGTGGACCATTTTCACTGTGACCCACTGTACATATCTTTAGCAAAAAAAAATTACAAAATTTTTGTTTTTAGGATTTCTTTGGAAATGTTTTGAGTAACCTTGGTTTTCACCTTAATTTCATCTATTGATATAATGAAATGAAACATTTTAAAAATCCCAATGGGGTGTGGGAAACATTCAGTTTGGGTTCACTGAGCCTTTTGCTTGATATTTATTGATCCATCAGCTTAGCTAGGATTCTCGTTTATAGGGTTAGTCAGTATACCTAAACTGATATGGGTGATTAAGGGTTATAATTTTACAAGCCCTGTACCAGATGACATTATTTCAGCGGATCCGCATTACGTATTTGTTACTTCCTTTTTTAATGAGTGCTTACACTGATTGTATTGATGTGGGGTCATACCGCTGAGGTGGTGAGACACAAGAGCTGTATTTATTCTCAAATGTGCGATGATATCACATACGGTCTCTAAGGATTTCAGATCCGTCTATCATAATTTCTATTGAAGACTCTGTAAAGGATGATAGGGCTACACCCCAGGCTGTTGTCTGCGCGACAACATGCATACAGTTAAGGTCAATGGAGAATTCTCTACATACGATTGCAGTGACCACCGCGAATCTTTCTCGATGATAGAGACTGCCACAATAGCCTTTTTGGACATAGAGGAGGCTTTTAATAATTAATAATTGCGGCCTTATCGAGTCTGGGGGTGGCCCCAGTGGTCTTCACACTAATCGAGATGCGGACCATAGTCCAATAAGGTCTGAGTTGGATGGTGTTCGTTGGGTCCGATTTTTGGACAGACGCCTCATGTGGGTGTCCTATCTCTACGTTGGTGGAATCTTGCACCTTAGACAGGTACTTAAACCCCGCTTGGTTGAAGACTTGCTTGATACTTCAGTATGCCAAAGGCTTACTGAGATATTAATATTTAGGTATCCTTTCAATTTTATAGTCGGATTCTGATCCGAATATAATGTCAAACATATGTAAGTCAATTTTCGAGATCTGTACCGAAACTACTGTCCACTGTAGAACTTTTTTTTTTTATTTTGGGCTAATAAATAGATCCATCTGTGGTAAAGATTTGAAATCAATACGTGAGTCATAGCAGCCTTAGTAAATTGATTAAAACTACCGTCTACGATCATAGTACGTACATAGGGTTAATTATTAAAAATTAAAAAAAAAAAACCATTAAGACAGATAAAAATAGTACCTACTCACCTTCACATAGTTTAAAGTATTTTCCAAACGTACTGTGACGTGGAAATCCAAAATCAATTGTATTTAAAGGAAGATCAACGGACCGTAAATATTCCTATTTAAAACACAGAATTTTATGGCTTCCAATCAAGTGTACAATTTTTCCACCACTGGACTTATCCAATATAATCCAAACAAAGATTACTCATGTCTCAAAACATACATTTTAGATTGTTTTAAGAAACACAACATATACAATTTTCGCATTACTTATTTATGAAATTGTTGATTTAAAATGTTTTTTATATGGTTTATAAATGCATTTCAGAACTTTTTCATGCCTTATTAAAAAAATTAACAAAGAACTACATTTCCAGAACCTTTATGAGAAAAAAACGGTACCTTTCCCGCGAAAATAATAATGACAATTCTGAGCTTTATTTTCCCATTAATCTTGCCAACTTGGCGTTTTTTTTTTCTAATGTGACGATTTTTTTTTTGTCATAGCTGGAAAACTTTTTCAAAGCACACAAAAAAGTCGTTGCAAAGTAATAATCAGTATTTTACTATAGCTTATTTGTATATTTAAAAATAAAGTAGAAAAAAGTAAAAACTTGATAAAATGTTACTAGTTTTCGAATAATATTTGCGAAAAAAAAACTTTATTTCTTGAAATGATCCAAATTTGTTGGCAACGATTTGTTTTGATGTGTGGAATAATAAGGTGTACAATTAAAATTTCTTTTCAGAATTCAGAATATAAGAAATTAAAGTAATTAGGTATATAATAATGAATCTATTACAATTTGTGGTATTAAACAAAGGCTTAAAATCAGTCTTAAAACTTATATATCACATATTCTCTTTTCAAACCGGCATAATTGAGGTTCAATGCTTTCCGGGTTTTTCTAAAAAAAGGTTCAAAACAACAAAACTGAGTATGAAAATTTAAAATATTTATTAGAAATCCTGATAAATTCACTTGAATACATAATAAAATATGCCATGAAATTCGTAAAAATGCACTGAAAAGCTTAGTAATTTTTTTTCTTATTAAAAAATTTCACTAGTACATTAAAGACTTAAAATCGTAATTTAAATTTTATAAATGAATAATTTTTTAAAATTATAAGGAAAAACACAATAACAACAAATTTTAGCAATTTTTTACGTGAAATTCATTTCATTATTATGTTGCTAAAGCAACAAATAAATTACACAGTGCAACAAGAAAAAATTGCCTCAATAGTTTGAACGCAGTATAAAAGTATACCATTAGAAGAACAAAATCACCAAGGAGTTTGGTAAAGTTGGTTCGAAAAACAAAGTTAGGGCTACTTGAAGTTTGTCATTTTTTACCATTTTTTCTAGGAGTTATTTAAAATGAGTATATTAAAAATTTAATTTTTTCTTTATTGATCTCTTTTTTATTTTGTTCTTTGTGTTTTCTTTTTAAAAAGAGCACTATAATATATTTTTTTTAATTATACACTCAATAAAAATTTAGTAAAAAAATTAAAATTTTTACTTTCATTATTTTTATGTATTTTATGTAATTTTTACCAACAATTTATTTTGAGTGTAAATTTGTTTTTACTTAAGTGATTATTTCTATGTAGGTATATTTTAGAGAAATTTTTAAAGTTCTTAAGCAAATTCTTATAAAGGAATCATTCATAGACCATCTGAATATTTTATTTTTTATAAAATTAATTCCAACCTTTTGTTTCTTTTAAAAAAATTAATGCATGTTCATTAATTTTAGAAAAATTTCAGGGTTAATAGGCAAATTTTTTTACATTCCTTGTTTCGGTTTTATAGTTAACTAAGTTAAGTATATTTTTGAACTATAGGAAAATTTGTTATTGTATCTAAGTAATCGAGTGCTATTTGATTTGTCTCTTCGACTTTTAAAAAAGTCTAAAAAAAAATATGTATTTCAATTTTTTTTTTTTATTTTAGCTTTTTTTTAACAATATGTCACAACAAAAGTTCAGCCTAATTGAATCCAAATCTTAAAAACTTAAGAAGTGCTTAAACTTTAATATTATTACAAAATTAATCTAATTTAAAATCGACTCTAAAACTTTAAGTATTTATTTTAATTTAACTTTAAACTTCAAATTTTTTTTCATAAGATTTCTTGTTTTTCATCAAAAAACGTGTTTTTGTATAACAACGAAAAAAATAAAAATTTTAATTTTTTTACTAATTTTTTTTTGAGTGTATAATAAAAAAAGTTTTAATTGTGTTATTTTGTAAAAAAAAACAAAAATATATTTGGAAGCAATGGAAGCAAACAAATAAATATTTTTTAATGTTAACTCATGGTGAAAAATTGGTCAAAAATGCCCAAATTCAAGTAGCCATAACTTTTTTTTCGAATCAACTTTGACAAACCCCTTGGCAATTTTGTCTTTCTTATGGTCTACTTTCATCCTGTGTTCAAATCATAGAGGCAATTTTCAATGACCCTTAATTTGTTGCATAGTGTTATTTTCGTTGTTTTTGTGTATTTTTTATGTGATATTTTAATGCATTTGGAACCTCAGTAACAGTAACAGTTAATTCTGGTTAGTTATTTAATAAATAAAAACAAATTGTCGATTTTTTGATTTTTTTTTTTAAGTTTATGTGTTATTATAATAACATATATAAATACTATGTATTATATACAAATGTATTTGTAATGTGCAATTTGGCATTTGTCTTAAAATTTTAAGTATAATAAAGAAATTAAATTTTTTTTGTAATCGAAAGAATTTTATTAGTTGTTTAAAAAATGTTTCAGTTATTTTTACGATATTCTTAGTTATTTAAAATTCATTTGTCAGTTGTTTTTAACAGTTATAAGTAACTAAATTTTCATTTAGTTTTAAGGTAAATATACCTTTGGCGCGATTTTAACTGCATACAATTTTGTTTTAACTGTCATTTTCAGTACTTTCTTGCGACAAACTTCTTTGAGTGTAAGCAAAAATTTATCTCGATATTACGAAAATGTCAAATAAAAAAGTTATTATTCAAAAATTATAATCTAACGATTTTGCAAACAGTCAATAATTTTGCCAAACGGTGCAACACTGAGAGGTAATCAAAAATTCCATAACGATATTTTGTTATCGATAGTTTTCATAACCTAAAAATTTTTCAATAGATACATTTTTTTTCGTGCTAAAGTTTTCTTCTTTTAAAGTTCTTAAAAATAGTGTTAATATTTTAATAAAAATTGAACAAAACATATTATATGCATTGTGAGAAATATAAAAACATTTCGAATAAACAGTTCGGTTATTACTAAGTGCAAAAAGGTATTTTTTTTTTAAACAATTTCAATGATTAAAATTTATATGTGTGAAAAAAAGTTTGTAATGTTGCAAATATCTTAAAATGAAAATAAATTCTAATTTACGGGCTTAACTTGGATTTGTTGCAAATTTTAGTGCGGACTGCAATTTGTAGTCTTGACTGGCCAGAAATGAATTACACAAACAAATTTTATATGTTTTATTGTCTTTCAGGTAATTCGTTTGCTGTTCGCACAGAATCATGTCTAATCAAGACAACAAGTAACAGTATTTCTTTTTTTTTGTCTGACACTCCTTAAACTACTAAACTAAATTTTGAAACAAATCTAGTTTAAATAATAAAAAAAAAAGAAATTAGGTCTAATAAATAATAAATAAATAAAATAAATATGTTTAGAAAATATTGGGTCGGCGGGCCATGTTTTCCGAGTTAAAAGCCTTTAAAATTTACATATTTCAATTAATATATATATTTTTAACAAAAATAGATATCATTTGGGAGCTTTTTAAGTACCATAAATTCAAAATTAAAATCTACAATCTCAATAATTTACCATAGATAACATTTTATCAAATAGTTAATTTAAAATCAAATCAAAGCATAGCGAGCTTTTTTGCATCATGTGCAAAACACTATCTCTGGATATCGGAGATATTTAGGGATTTCTGGTTTTAAAAGTAGTTTCACAAACTACAGGGCAAACTATGGGAATATCATAGTGTTAATGCTTAACCTTACTTATGTGAAATTTGTATGGGAATGAAAGAAATCAACTTCGATGGCTTCCCACATAAATACAGCTAATATACTACATATGTATACATATTTATCTATAGTCCACGCTGTGCCTTTCAATCTTAACATGGCTAATAAAAGCTACTACATAACAATTGTTGAAAATAATAAAATAACTTTTATAAAAATTTTAATAACAATAGAAATTATAAAATTTTAAAATAAAATTCTTTTAATTCATGCCAGAACAGTTAGAAAAATATACATTAAATTAAATATCCAAATTTTAAAGGCCTATAACTTGAAAAATATGAGCCATCAACACCAATTTTTCTTGAAATCAACCATTTAACCCCTAATTTCGGTTTTTTTTTTAACCATGCCCTAAAAAATGTTTTGTTGCTTTAATAATTCTGTGAATTAAAAGTGTAATATAGTGTTATGTGTGTTTAAATATGACTATTTAAAGACAATTTGAATTACTTATGCTTGTCAAACGCTTTACCAATTCGTTTTGTGGTCTACATCAACCTCTATCAATTTTAGGTAAGTTTTATTATTATCTTAGTCTAAGGGCCTGGGATTATAGTCAGCACTTAGTATTCTTTTTGAGAAATTTTAAAACAAACTTTTCTATTTGAGTAAAATTTAATTACAAAGGTTTGTTAACTGCCATGAGACAACTATAAATTATGTTTTGTCGAAGGTTTCGATCTAGGCAGTCGAAAATAAAATAATCTTCATTCCACTTTTTTATTATTAAACAATTTTAAATTTAAAATTGAACAATTTTAAATTCTTAATTTTAGAACCGCGAAACCATTTGGCTTATATGCAGATTGGGAAAAAAATTATAAAATATAATATATAAAATCTAATATAATTTCACTATAATCATTTTTTTATAATTTATAATTTCATAAAATTCATGAAAGACGAAAGACTTCCTTCATCTCATTATTTTATGAATATTTTATTTAATAGTATCGGTGTTTAGTTTGTAAACACAATGAAATGCTTGGAATTAACTGTTGATATGTAGTAGGCTGAATTTTAAAGATCATATATCTGAAAGTTGTTTACTAAAGAACCATATAAAATTTTAATTGGCGCCCTCTTTTCTGATGACGCACATCCTGTATTGTTTAGATGTTTATAGAGGTACAACAAGGACTAATTTGAAGCGATGCGCTTAATATATCAACGGATACTTAGATACATTTTTGGACTAAGGTTGTCAGATCCTGTCAGATATTTTTAAGACTGTTGAAATTAGGCATTTGTTATCGCTGTACCGGATTATGACAACTAAAATACCATCATGTGTTGCGGAACACTTTAATTTATCGCACTTTGAACGTAATCCTGAGTTAGTTTATGCAATAATCCATAACACGAGCATTGAGAATAATTTTTTTGGTTAGAGCATTTAGAATTTAGAATGGACTTTCCATTGTCTTGACAACCTTTAATTACTTTAGTCGAGTCTAAAACAGCACTCATTGATTTTTTAAGATTTTTTATTTTTCGAATTTGGTTAATCGATTAAACGATACCTCGATTAATCGCCACTATTTCGGTTAATGTCGTAATAAATAATTTAAAACTCAAATAATTATTCGACCTTAATAATCGATTAAATTAGGTTGAATAACCGGTTAAATTTTTAATATGAATTTTTCTGTTTTATTTCAAAAACCTTCCTAATTTTCTTATCTTTGGCATCAATCAAATTATTTCCAAATCGACTGAATCAAAGCAAATGTTATACAGACTTTAGGAAATATGTTAAGACAATTAATATTTTTGTTTCAATTCCTTTAAAAAATAAATTTTAAATAATATAAAATTATATTTTCATATGCAAAAAATTGAAATAAAGCTTTCAACCTGCATATACATGAATTTATAGCTGACAAAAGATCTCATCAGAACGCGAAGTTTTAAAAAAGCTAGAGCCTCTAAACAGAGCTTTAACAAAAAAATCTATTAAAATCTATATTTTTCTCCTTAGCAATAAAAAACACATGACTAGGTATATTCCTAACAAGCACTATGACGTTACTTTATATTTTAAAATAATAATAAAAAATTGCTTTAAATTCGAAATATTTATTTGCTAAAAAACAGTTTCATTTAAAATTCTATAAAAAAATTTATAAAATGATAAAAAATGTCATGGAATTTTGTTTCTTATTTGATTTATCAACAAATTTCGATGAAGTAGGAACTTTAGTAGAATTAAGATGTTTAGTCAAAAATATTTAAGAATTCGTTTATTTGAATTCTTAATTGCACAGAAAAATCGGTGAGGACTTGTCAGGACTATGCATGATTTTTATATCATTTCTAATAGATAACCTCTTTAACTCTAAAGCTTAAACCAGGTAGTGAAAGTGTTAGGCTACAGTGGCAGTTTTATCAAACTTTGTTTGTATTCAGAAATATCGACATTTTACAACTCTACTCAACATACCAAATGACTTGAGAAAAATATTATTATAAGCTTACAAACACAAGCCTTAAGCTTAAAAAAGACTTGAGAATATATTGAAAAAGGCTATCGTAACAATTGTAGAAAAATCAAAATGGAACCCTCGTGAAAATATTATGTGTGTATGATTACTATAAGCTTATTCTTGCAATTGTAGAATAGCTTACAAAAATAATATATTATTAATAGTTGAAAAAGAGAAATCATAATTATTTTCTTTACTTTTAATTTATTTTTTATTTTAATTTTAAAAATAAATAATAATAATTAATTTTAACCATAAATAAAAATAATTAAATTTTATATGCGATTGCACGTTCACTATATGAAATTTACAACTAAATGTACACGCAAAACACGTTTGACAAATTTAAAGAAAAAGTAATGGCACTTGTTGTATGCATTATAAGCGTAGAACAAAGACAACAAGACTAGAATGTATTGAAAAATATTTCTATTTCAATCGTCATATTGCGTTGTTGTTGTATGTTGTTTATAAGCATACTTGAGAAAAAGTTATGTATAATAATCTTTTCTCTAGCATTGTTAAATACTGCTTGTGAATTCACATTTTATAAATATTATAATAAGCGAAATTAAGAAAAGCTTAAAACAAACTATTAATATAAGCTTATTCTTAAGTTGTATTGCAGTTTGATTGCTATATGGTATATTGGGTAATAGAATTGTTTAAACACCACCTTAGCATTGATTTAAAACAAAAACAAATAAAAATGACCTGCCACCAATAATATACAAGACAGTTTTTTTTTTAAATAACCCCTAAAATTTCAAACAAGACTTGTTGCTTTTGTATAAGGGTGGGTTTAAAACAATTTTTTTTCCTTGAGCAACAAGTATAAATACTGAATGTTTTTTCACTCAGGCATACACTACAAGTGCATCGTTCTAGCATTCAACAGCAACGGAAAATTTATTAGATTTTAAGGATTTTCCTAAATAGAAATTTCCTACAAAAAAAAAAAATCTAATATATTTCAAAAACCCAGCTTTAATAATTTTTGAAAAAAATGAAGTATAGTTTTTAAGAAACTGCTGCTAGTTTCAACAAAGTCATCCCATCCCAGTGATAATGTCGTGAATGTCTGCTTGAACTACTTACTCAACGTTGGAGAGAAACATTAAGAGGAGCAATCTTTATGGCTTTATACTTGGTACGCCTAAAAACGAAAAGAAGCTGTTGTTTTAATAAAAAATCCCGACTGTAATCAACACTTTTTGGTTTAAAGTGATGGCCGGCCAGTGTTACCAGAAAAAGGTTTGTTTCTGAATTTTTGCTTTCTTCCAAAACTACAAAACGTTGTAAAATAATTTTGTTTATCCGCACCGATAAAAATGCTTTAAATTTTTTCTTTAAGAAATTTAGTTTTAAGTTTATTTATTTTTTTTTATTTTTAATTTAAGATTATGTGTCTTCCGGTTTGTTTGTTTTGCTTTAGTTTAAGTTTTTGATATAAGTTTTAACATTGTCTTCTTGTAAATAATAAAAAAAAAAAGATTTAAATCAACCGCCTAAATTATTTATGTGTTTTTTTTTTATTTATTTAAAATATAAAAAAATTAGGAATTTTTGAAATTTCAGAATTAATATTTTTAATATGGAAATTTATAAATTAAGCTATAAAGTCAACATTGAATTTTTTTTTTACTATTTTTACTTTAAGAACTTTGGTCTAAGAAACTCGAAAGTTGTGTTAAAACCAGTTTGGATTTTTTTGTTATAAAAAACTGTGTTTTTTAATCAATTTAGAAATTTTATTGTAAAAATTTTAAAAATTCGCTATTAATAGAGAATTTAAGAATGTGAAAAAATGGAAATCTTCAAAAATCTTAATTTTTTTATTTTCCACAATGGCGATTTGGTTTTTTTCTTCTTCTAGAAAATGGCATATAAAACAGTTGGCAGTACTGGCAATTGTGCAATTTTTTTAAAATAAAA
Source organism: Eustalomyia histrio (assembly GCA_949748255.1). NCBI lineage: Eukaryota > Metazoa > Arthropoda > Insecta > Diptera > Anthomyiidae > Eustalomyia > Eustalomyia histrio. Next base: position 131,442,041 of record OX456524.1, read on the forward strand.
AATAAAATAAAATTTAAAAAATATTGTTATTTGAATTTTTGAAAATTGTTCAAATATTTTGTTTTTTTTCGAATTTTATACAAATTTAAGTACACAGAAAAAAGTATCACAAAATTTTAAGTAATTCAAATTTTTTGTTAAAATTCAAATTCGATTTCAAGCAATTTTTGGTTTGAAATATTTTGTAAATTGTTATTTTTCATAAAAAAAAATTATTTTAAAATAAATATTTAAGTTGCAAAAAAAAAAATAATTAAAAGTTTGTTGTATTTAAAAACTCCATTTTTAGTGTCTTTTTAAAAAAATTTTTTATTTGTTTTTAAAAAAATATTTTATAAATAGAAACAGAATTTTGTAAATTTTGTCTATGTATATAGAGACGTGCTAAGTTGTTATATACATATATAGCTGCTTTTAAAATTAAGAATTTATAAAAATGCTGACAAGTCTTGGAAATTCTTGGATTTTCTCTTTTAAAATTAAGAATTTATAAAATGCTGACAAGTCTTGGAAATTCTTGGATTTTTTCTTTTACATGTAAACAAAAAATATTTTTCATAAAAATGTGAAAATATTTGTTAAAATTCAAATTCGATTTCAAGCAATTTTTGGTTTGAAATGTTTTGTAAATTGTTATTTTTCATAAAAAATTCTATGAAAATAAATATTTGTTACAAAAAAAAAAAAACAAAAAGTTTGTTGTATTTACAAATTCCATTTTTAGTGTCCTTTTTTTAAAAAAAAATTTATTTGAATTTAAAAAAAATATTTTATAAAAGATGGTAAATATTAGAAACAGAATTTTGTAAATTTTCTCTATGTATATATAGACGTTCTAAGCAGTTATATACATATATAGCTGCTTAAAAATTAAGAATTTATAAAAATGCTGACAAGTTTTGGAAATTCTTGGCTTTTCTTTTTTACATGTAAACAAAAAATATTTGTCATAAACATATTAAATTATTTGTTAAAACTCAAATTCGATTTCAAGCAATTTTTGGTTTAAAAAGTTATGTAAATTGTTATTTTTCATAAAAAAAAATTCTTTGAAAATAAATATTTAAGTTACAAAAAAGTAACTAAAAGTTTGTTGTATTTACAAATTCCATTGTTAGTGTATTTAAAAAAAAAATTATTTGTATTTAGAAAAATATTCTATAAAAGATGATAAATATTAGAAACAGAATTTTGTAAATTTTTTCTGTGTAGATATAGACGTGCTAAGTTGTTATATACATATATAGCTGCTGCAAAATTAAGAATTTATAAAAATGCTGTCAAGTTTTGGAAATGCTTGGCTTTTCTGTTTTATATGTTGAAATTTGAAAATAAAGGGTCTCTTAAATTCATCGTGTTAAAGTGTGGTTTTAGCTCATTTGGCATATTTTTGGATTTCGTTTTTTTAGATGTTTCTATTTTGTCGCATCTATAAATTCTTTGTAAATGGAGAATTTTCAAATTTTTATACATTTTTGTGGATTATTATAAAATTTTTAAATAGACTTGAAAAAAAAAGCGTCATCCTGCTTATTTGATTGCTTCAAAAAAAAAAAACTAGTCCCAAACATTTTTTTAACACAACTTTTGAGTTTTGCAAGCCAAAAATCATGAAGTAAAAATATTTAATTTTTTTTTTTATTTTTAACTTTTTGAATAAATTTATAATTTTCAAAATTAAAAATATTAATTTTGATCTTTTGACCTGTTGGGGAAAATTTTAAAAATTGCTAATTTTTTTCATATTTTAAATAAAAACAAATAAATTGTTTAGGCGGTTGGTTTAAACCATTTTTTTATTATTATTTAAAAGAAGACAATGTTTAAACTTATAATCAAAACTTAAACTAAAGCAAAACAAACAAACCGGAAGACACATAATCTTAAATTAAAAAATATTAAAATATAAAAACAATCATAATTTAAAAGTAAATTTCTTTAAGAATAGATTTATCCACTTTTTTGTTGAAACAAAATTATTTTACAACGTTTTGTAGTTTTGGAAGAAAACAAAAATTTAAAAACAAACCATTTTTCTGGAAACTCTAGAAACCACTTTGTATCAAAAAGTTGTTGATTACAGTTGGGGATTTTTTAAAAATATATTCAACCAACAACAGCTTCTCTTTGTTAAAAGTAGGCGTCTTGAGGATAAAACCATAAAGGCTGCTTATCTTGATTGTTTCTCTCCCACGTTGGTTAAGCAGTTTAGGTAGGCATTTCTTAACACTAATTTGCTTGCTACTATCATCACGACATTATCACTGGGATGGGATGACTTTGTTGAAATTAGCAGCAGTTTCTTAAAACTATACTTAATTTTTTTTGAAAAATTATTAAAGCTGGGTTTTTGAAAAATACTAGATTTTTTTTAGGAAATTCCTATTTAGGAAAAATCCATAAAATCTAATAATTTTCCTTTCAACACAGTAATGTTGAATCCTTGAACGATGCACTTGTAGTGTATACTTAGTTTAAAGATTCTTTAGTATTTATACTTGTTGCTTCAATAAAGAAGATTTTGTTCTAAATCCAAACTTACACAAATGCATAAGAATTTTATTTATTTTTTTTTTTTAATTTTAGGGGTTGTTTTAATAGAAAAATCTTTTGTATATTATTTGTGGTAGGTTGCATGTATTTGCTTTTTTTAAATCAAGGTTTAGGTGGTGTTTTAAAATTCCCATGATGTGAGTTGCGTGACAAAAATAAACATTTTAGGTTTGTTTCTTGCGAATTTGTTATAAATATTCCATAATAAATTTAAGTAGATATAGACTGGCTATAGATAGAGCTACTTAAAAATAAAGAATATGTAAAAAATGCTGCCAAGTCTTAGAAATTATTGGCTTTTCTCTTTTAAATGTAAACAAAAACATTTGTCATAAAAATATTTGAAATTTTTGTACTTTTAATTTAATAAAATATTAAAAACAACAAAAGCTAACATGAATTAAGCGTTTATAAGTTAAAGTACAGCAGGGCAAATAATATAATTGCTCTAATTCGCGTTCCCGCCAAGTCCATATGCAAAAACAGCTTTTGTGCAAAGGCGGCCCCAAATGTTGAAATTTTATTTGTTTACAAAAAATAAAGAAAAGTTAGGTTAGGATATGTAAGGTTTCTTGGAAACCCTATACAATTTAGCAAACTTTTGCTTTGAACAAATGTCACCACATATTTCTCTAAATCCTCTAATAAGTTTTTTCAGATAAAATTTCTCTTATAGATTCTTTCATTCTTAGTAAAACATTGAAACTTTTATAACTTTTAAATTCTAAAAAATTTTTAAAAAAATTTGTTTTTTCAAAAAAATAAGAGATATGTTATTATTACGCAAATCGTCTGGGAATTTATTTTTTTTTGATATAAAAAATATACGTAAAACGTTACTGGTTTTAATTCGAAATACTTTCCAACACTTTCCATCATCTAACATTTAAAATCTGTGATCCCTTGATCATGTTAAAAGGTATTTTTTTTTGCCCTAATTTTCGGCTATAATTTTTACAAAAAGAAGAAAGTATTTAAAATATTTAAGCGTTATCACAAATTTTTGTAGGGATAACAATCGAAATTATTTTAAGCGCAGAATTTATGTACTTAAGCTGGTCTTGCAAATATCTCAGTGTAGTATTTAAATTACTTGTTGCATTTAAAACTCCTTTTTTCTTTAGGGTTGTTAAAATGTGCCACACACCTGATTTTGTCTTCATAATGAAGAGTTATTTGTTGAGATTTCCTTTAACTGTTAAATTCTCAATAACAAGTTGAAATTCTATTGGTTGGTTAATACGAGGGCAGATCAATAAGTCCGTGACTTTTCGAACTTCCCTCGTAGTTATATGAAATGCAACACTGCTCCCATCAAGTATCACCTGTTAATATACTACTGTCAAATTTTGAGCAAGTCCTGGCATTTACTTTGCGCTTAACAGCTGTTCAAAACATACAACCTCGTGGATTTTTTTAAAAGCTTGATAAATACTATGGGGACTGCACCATCGATTTCAATGGCTAACAAGTGGTTTACTGACTTTCGTTGTGGCCTTACAAGCACGGAAGATGCCGAACGTTCTAGACGCCCAGTTGAGGTCTCTACACCCAAAACAATTGAAAAAATTCACGATATGGTGTTAACCGATCGGAGATTGACATAGGCATCTCACATGGCTCAGTGGTTTCAATTTTGAACGAAAGATTTCCGCAAGATGGCTGCCGCGTTTGCACACAATCGACCACCAACGCAATCGTGTGACAGCTTAGTTTCCATGACAAAAATCCATGAAGTAGACTACAAATTGCCCACCTCATTCGCCTTATTCTCCGGATTTAGCCCCCAGTGATTATTTCCTATTTCCAAATCTTAAAAAATGGTTCGGTGGAAAGAGATTTAGCTCCAACGATGAAATTATTGATCAAACAAATGCCTATTTTATGAACCTCGAAAAATCCTATTTGAGAAACGTTGGACTAAGTGTATTAAGCTAAAAGGAGATTATGTTGAAAAATAATTTTTTTTTGCAAAAAAAAACTGTGTTTCCTTCAAAAACTCACGGACTTATTGACCCAACCTCGTATTTGTGTTATATAGAATTTCACCATCTAGACAGGATAGGGCATGCTTAAAATTTTCAAAAAAATACAATAAAGGATTTTTTAAAATCTATGAGATCTAATGTTTTCTTTAATATTGCACATGCACGTGCATGTTTGCAATTTTTAAATAGATACAACTCAATACAAAAATCCCTGCAATAGTGTGGGAACAAAATATTTTAAACAATAGAAATTTTGTTTTGCTGTTATTGGTAATATTACAGAATTTAGTCAAGATCGAGCATGCTTGTAGCAGAGAAAATAGTGCAGTTTAAACAATAGAACATCCACAGTATTTTCGTTGCAGATAACATAAAAAAATTTTAAATTTTTGTAGAGAAAAAAACTTCTTGAGGTAAAAAAAAAATTTTTTTTGAGGTGACTATAAAATATTAATCAGGTGGAAAAAAATATCACAAAATATTTTATTCACCCAACTCTTGTATAAAATTGTACTAAAATACCTTTACAATTTCATTCACAACTTTTTATATTGCTGTACCGATTTTGGGTTAAAAAATAGGAATATTCTCCCTTTAACTGACTGCTCAAACCCCTTTAGTAAAATATCACTCAGAAAAAAAAGTTAGTAGAAAAATTTGTAAACAGTTTTCAATCCCACTTTACTATTTTTGTACTGATTTTAAGTAAAAAAAATATTATTTAGCAAATCTTTTTGCTATTTACATTTAACAAATTACAGGATTTTTAAATAATATTTACAAATTTTTGTTGCTAATTTCAGAAATCATTTTACAAATTTTTGAAAACCGATTTGCTAAAATTAGAAAAATAATTTACTAATTTAAATTGAAGTGTTATTTCTAATTAAAACTTACACCTACAAACTTAAATCGCCTTAAAATGTTACATATATTAAAAAAAATGGATCGGAAGTGAAGATACCGACTCATGTCTAAAAATAGGACATCCACTTAAAATAGCATTAAAAAATTTTTTAGTTCTAAAAATCAGCCCTAAAAACAATTAAAATTTTACCTTAAAAGTAAAAAAAAAAATTGACTAAAATATTTTTCAAAACAGAAATTACAATATTGTTTTTACAATTTTTAAGCCTTTGATTTTTTTTTTTTAATTTTTGTCTTAAATAGTTTTTGAAAAAAAAATAAATAAAATAAAAAAATTTTGATGCTTGATAAAAAAATAAATTCAAAATTTTCTACTAATATTAATAATATTTAGTAAATTTTTTTTTGCTAATTTTAGCAAACAGATTTTAAATTCCACTTTAAAAAAAGTTTTACTAAAATTTAGTAGCGGCAGCTAATTTTTTCTACAATTTTTATTGTACTACACGTCAGCAGACATGTGTTGCTAAGATTAGCAAAAAATACCGCTGGGCTCAAATTGGCAAAATTTCCCGTAATAACAGCAAAATTTTCAGTTGCCATTACAGACATTTTTTGGTGAGTGTAGAGTGTAGAGAGACTTTAACGTTCCTTGCTGCGTTCCAATTCGTAGCCCTTGTCTAGTGCTTCAATTTCACTTCGTTTCCTGTGTTTAGTGTTTCAATTTCACTCGTTCCCCATTCCATTTCGTTCCCCTTGCCTATTGTTTCAATACCACCCCTTTCCCATTCCATCGAGTTTCCCATATTTGGCGTTTCAATTCCACTCGTTCCATTCCATTTCGTTCCCCTTGTCTTGTGCTTCAATTTCACTCGTTCCCCGTTCTATTACATTTCGTTCCCCTTGTTTTGTGTTTCAATTTCAATCGTTCCCAATTCCATTTCGTTTACTGTGTTACTACACTCCCGTTCCATTCCATTTCGTTTTACTTGTCTAGTGTTTCAGGTCCACTCGTTCTCCATTCCACCCAGTTCCCTGTATTAAGTGTTTTAATTCCACTCGTTTTTCGTTCGATTGCATTTCGTTCCCCTTGTTTAGTGGATCAATTTTACTCGTTGCCAATTCTATTTCGTTCCCTGTGTCTTTTTTGTTAACCCCCTTTGCTTCTCTAACCCGTTCGCCAACAAACAAAAATTACACTCAATAATTGCAAGCAACCCAATTGCAAGTCACCCTCTAAATTGGCATTTAGTTGAAAGTATTTGGTTCCACCTATTGACAAAAAGTTACAACTAATGTTGTTTTTTTTAGGAAATTAATGTCTGCTTATATAAATTTCTTTGGCGGCTAGCCAGCTGTAAATACACTCAAAATTTAAAAAAATGTTCATTGCTTTTTCCATAATCAGTTTCGCAAGTAAAATATGTTCGGGGCCAGAGCTACATATTTTTCTTTTTAATGATGTAAAAATTACCTAAAAATACTCAAAACTTGCGCATTGATTATATTGAAATGCAAGATGATTATATTAAAAATAACGTAACATAAATTTCAGATGCACTTTTGTTAAAATTATTTGCAGTTTTGGGGTGGAAAAAATGAGGTTTTAAGAATGTATGAGACATTAATCCATCGGCTTTTAAATAAGCCACCGCCATCTATCGTAATATTTGTGCAAGCCAAAACAATATATTTCGTTGTTGTCTCGAATATACACAATTTTGCTTTCTAAATCTTTAGTATAAATATGTCATAGCTAAATAATGAAATTGGTTATACCTATTCGAACATAACTTGGCAGCACTGTATAGATCGTTTATTAAGGGCAACAATCATTTACTGTGCAGTGTTATACGGCGGTAATGAAACGAATTTTTAAAATTATATTTAAAGAAATTGTAATGGTTTGTACTACTCATGTTACCAGAAAAGTTTTATCTTATATACCCATTTGCCAGGATGAAAACCCCAAAAATCCCCAAGTAAATTGTTGGAGTGTTGTAAAAAATGGTTTGAAAATGCCATTAGTTTTGAAACAAAACTTTGACTCTCTGTTAAAAAAAATCCCTCATGTTTTTTTTATCAGCCTCTTAGGACAACAAATCAACGGCTGCCTTTGTTGCTTTTACTTAGCATACATATTAGGAGAAAACTTGGCAGCATTATGGAGATTTTTTTTTATTAAAGACAAGAACCATTTACTGTTCGGAGTTCAAGAAAGGTCAAGAAATTGTATTTAACGAACTTGCGAGGGTTTGCTCGTGATGCCAGAAAAGTTTAAGCTCATATACCCATTTGCCATGTCGAAATCTCCAAAAATCCCTAATTAATTTTGATTTTTTTTTAACACAGTTTCCCAGTCACAAAACACAAAACATAAAATTTAAACTTAATCTTTGAGGTTTAATTTTTTTTAAATTATGGCTCAAGATATAAGAGGTTGAGGGATATTTTGAGCCCATAAAAAACTTTAAATCTTTTTAATCGACAATTTTAGAAATTTTATAACTTAATATTGTTTGTGGTCTGTTTTTAAATATACAAAATACAGAAATTCATAAAATTAAGGCTAAAGACCCCATTATATGGCAAATTCCCTAAATTCATGGTCTCAAAAATCTATCCCCAAACCAAAGTTGAAATCTCCAATTTGAGAACAAATTCCTTTATCTGGCAGCATTGTTACAAAAAAGTGCAGCTTGAATATTAAATTTAGGATCCAGTAAAAAAATATTAAATTGAGAACACATTGACGAGGTGAAAAGAATATATGTGGTGAAAAAATGTTTGCCCTAAAAAAATTTGAGGTGAAAAAAAATTATTGTGGTGAAAAAATTTTTAGGTGAACAAAATATTTTTTTTTTTGGCGAAAAACAATTTTTAAGGTGAATATAATATATAATTCACCTTCAGTCGTTGTTGAATAATAAATAGTTCTTATATTTTTATGGCTTATCTACTGCCCTAATTTTTCTGTTCGAAATTAATAAAATTTCAATAAAATTAAGTCATTTATTTGTTTTAATTAAAGAAATCAAAAACTGTATTATTAATCCCTATTGCATAACTGCATTTCCCTTTTATCACATTAAAACAACATACCAAACAAAAGACTTAAGCAACAAACACCTTGTGAGTATAAACAACATTGCAAAGAAAACAAACCATCCGTTATTATTCTTCTTTAAATTTAAACATTTAAAAAAGGTAAAAAAGTAATCGATTTTTTTTGTTTTCAATTCAATTTTAACAACAACTGCTGGTGCTGACAAAAAATATAAAAATTTGTCAATAAAAATTAATTGCAATTTTATTGCAACGCACTACAATGACAGAATATAAAGTACTTTTTTGTGCGCCGCAACGATGATCATATAAATTGTTGTTGTAGCTGTTGAAATAACAATAAAACTTAACAATTGTTATGATTTAACACGCGAAGCAGTTAAAAGAAAATTACAACAACAATACCAACAAAAGTACTGTTAACAAAAACCTTACTGACCCAAATTTATAAAAGTGTGATGGCATACCAGCAATTGAATGACCAGACCATACCAGACCAGACCAAACCAACCAACCATCCAACCTGAGAAATATTAAAAAAAAAAAAAAAAAAAACTGAACTGGTAAAAAAATTAATTCACTTTCCTTTAAGGAATATAACTAAAAGATGCTGTGATTATCAATATGTTTAAACAAGTATGTTTTTTTTGGTGGATCATTGATAATGTTCACAACAATGGCGGCATTGATGATGAGTAGCCCCGATGACGATGACCATACCAAAAAAGCCTAAATTAACATCACGTGCGTTCATACAATTTACAGCAACATTTTGGAGGATACTAAAATAAAAAACAATATTTTTTTCTTTTTTTTGCTTTGTATTAAAAAGAGTGCTCAAGATTTTGGTAAACGATATTAAATTGATGTCAATATGGAATATTCAATATGCATACAGATTATACAAAATTTTAATATTTAAAACAGTAAAATATACAGTGGGACTATTTAATTGTATTTTTCAAAAGACTTTACCAGAATTTGATTTGGGAAAATTTTAAATTTTCCTTGTTTAGGAGTTCTCAAACTTTAAAACTCAAACTCAAAATCCTAAAAATATTCAAATTTTGTACCCAAACTATATGATCATATATGAGACGATATGTAGATATATATTGAACTATATATGTTTATATATAATCAACTATAACCATATATGCTTATATATGAGCTCATGTACAGGTTGGTTGAAAAGTTCCTGCGCTCGAAATGAAAGAATACCGTTTTTGTTACGAAATATATTTTTTTATTCAATATAATCTCCTAGAAGCTCAATACACTTGTTCCAATGATCTTCCAATAATTTTATCCCATCCTTATAATGGTTTTCCGGAAGCTCTACAAAATAACCGTCTACGGCTGCTATGGCCTCTTCATTCGACGAAAAATGCTTTCCACGAAGGAATTGTTTGAGATTTCTGAAGAGATAGTAGTCACTGGGAGCCAAATCTGGTGAATACGGTGGATGTTCAAGCAATTCGTATTTTAATTCTTTGAATTTAACCATCGTCAAAACACTTTTGTGAGCAGGTGCATTGTCTTGATGAAAAATGATTTTTTTCTTCTTTAAACCAGGTCTTTTCTCAAGAATTTTTTCATCCAGCTGATCCAAAAGGCTGCAATAATATTCAGAGTTGATTGTTTTACCTTTCTGAAGATAATCAATCCACAAAATTCCTTTTGCATCCCAAAAAACTGATGCCATAACCTTTTTTGCTGATCGTTGTGACTTCACCTGCTTTGGAGCTGAACAACCAGCTTCAGTCCACTGTAAACGTTCTTGTTTCAATTTAGGATCATGGTGGTAGATCCATGTCTCATCCATTGTTATAAAACGATGCAAGAAGTCGGTTTTATTCGGCTTAAAACGCTCCAAATTACGCTGAGAAATTTGTTTTCGATCCAGTTTTTGTTGAATTGTTAATGTGTGCGGCACTAACTTTCCAAACAGTTTTTTTATACGTAATTCTTCATGTAAAATATGGAGTACTCGTTCGTCTGAGATGCCTATGGCATTAGCAATTTCACGCTTAGTCAAACTTGGATCTTCACTAACCATATTATGTGCCTGCTCAATGATTTCTGCTGTGGTTGCAGTTTTTGGTCGTCCTTCGCGTGGATCGTCTTTAAGGCTGGTACGACCACGTTTAAACTCACCAGCCCAAAACTCAACGGTGCGTTTTGAAGGTGAGGACTTCTTATACACTTCTAACAATTGTTCATAAATTTCCTTTGCTTTTAAACCCTTCAAAACAAAAAATCTATTGACTGCACGATATTAAATTTTTTCCATATTAAAAAAAATCAGTGACACGTCAACTTCAAATGGCTTGTAAACAAAGAAAGAATTGACAGAATGACTTGCAACTTGGCATGTATTCTCAGGACAGTTATACCAACTTGAGAAAAACAAAGTTTGAAGCTAGCACCGCCATCTCCTGGTGAGCGCAGGAACTTTTCAACCAACCTGTATGCTTATATATGAGCTCATGTATGATCATATATATTAATATATGACAGCATTTTTACCTTCGCATGTAAAAATAGAAATATATATGAATATATATAATTATACATGGCCATAAATGATCATACATGACTATATATAGATCTCATATATATCCATATATCTTTGGATCTGAAATTTAAGGGCATATATGATCATGTATGATCCTATATAAGCATACATGAATTGTATATTAGCATATGAGATCATAAATTTTCGAATCCGAATATATATGGTCCTATATAATAAAATGTGTGGTAATATATTGAACTATGCATGGGCATATATGATCATGCATGCTCATGTACGATCATTTACAAGCTAATGTATGATCATCATGTGTGTTCATACATAGATGTTCCGGTTTTCACATGGTTGGGACGTATGATTTTTATCCGTCCAATGGCATACTTAGCAGAGTATGATGTCTGATCCAACAATAATTAACTCTACTTAATACACAACATTTAACCCTTAAATGCATAGGGTTTCAATTTTGCAACAAAATGTGTTTTGCATTAAAAACCACCTTTGGGACACAGTAAGGTTATTTCGTGCATTGGATCGCCTTGTACACATACTGTTTCCAATATTTTTTGCTTAACAGGTTTTGACAATTTAACAAAAAATTGTGGTTTTTCTGTTTCTATTCGTTCAAATTCCTACATAGTTGTTTTTTCCAAAAAGTGCAATTTTCCAAAAAAAAAAAAAATTAAATATCTAAAGTGTTATTCCTTCCATAAAATTCATTTTGGATTTAACTAAGGTATATTTTAAAACTTATAAAAAGTTATTAAAAAGTGTAAATAATTCGTAATTACTTTTTGTAGCCAAATATTTTTTTTGTCGCCACTTGTCTCCAGTAATCATATTAAAAAAATGGTTTTAAAAAAAGAAATCATGCATTTAAGGGTTAAGATAAATTTCTTTCGAATCATATTGGACGTTGACATGCATTCTCTCTATAACATTTTTTTTTTTTTGTAAAAATTTTGTTTTTATAGTTTTTTTTTTTTTTATAATTTTTGATCCCACTGTCTATTGCAATATAAATCACATTGCAAACCGTGAACAATTTGGTAAACATTGTTTCATTTCTTTGGTGTTATTTTTGTTTTTATCCTTTAACTAATTTATATAATTAAGTGCCAAAGTCTTTAACCCTTTAGGTATTTTTGTTTTCATTAAATATCTTTCTTTTTTTTTTTTTGTTTTGTATAATTAATGTTATAATTCACTTTTTATTTTCAAGCCGAGTTATTAAAAGCCACTGGAAACACCAGACAAAACATTAATTATTTTTAAGCCAAAAAAAAAAAAAAACCAAAACTTTACTCTATACTATGAAACTCCTGACTCAGCATTATCTTACTTTTAGTTTATAGCAAGTATTGTTATATTTTGAACTCTTTACCAACATTTTTGTTATCGATATGATTTATATATTGGGTTGTTACCGTAAAAGGCATATTAAGCCTTGTTTCACATTTAATTTAATGGTGGGAGGGCGGTGGCTGTTATTGTGCATTCACTATATTAAACCAGCTGAAAATATTTTAGCTCATAACCAGCTAAACTTTAAAATATTATTATATATATATATTTTGTAAAATATGTAGCACTCGTATACGTTTTTGGAGAAATTTTTTTTTTTTTTGTAATTCCAGTAAGAAAGTTATTTTTTTTTTGTCCATAGTCCCATAAATCATCTGGAATTGGAGTATGTACTTTTGGTATGCAGGAGTGTGTAGACACCTAAAAGAAAATATTAATTACCAAGGTTTTAACCTTAACAAAAATAATAATAATAATAATAATATGAGATTTGTTTCAGTAGAAGAGGAGTAAAGAGATTTTAAAAATAAGCGTGAAAATATATAAATTTAAATGATTACAAACATTTATTTTGTTTTTGCCAATTAAGTGTGTATAATGTTTGTTGCTTAAGTCTTTTGTTTGTATGAAATGTTTTATATAAATGCAAAGAAATTTTATCATTGAATTTAAAACATTTTAAATTTTATTTACATATTAAAATCTGTTGAAAAATATTTTGAAATCAAAACAATTTTTTTTAAAATAAAATTAAATTTATGTGAGATAGTTCTTCGTTTATAAATTTTATGAATTTGGAAACTAGAACTCCACTCAAGGAACCTACTACATAGCGGAGAAATGAAGCCAGTGTTTGTTTTTTTTGGATTATTTTATTCATTAATTCGATGGTACTTGCCTCGGCAGCACTTTAAAAATTTATACAATTTTCATTGGTGTTTGAGTTTTGTTTATATGTAATTTGGAATTTTATATGACTCGTACCAATCTTTAATGGAGAACTTTGGACCCATCCGATTATCTCATCTGTGAATGCGGAACTTGGCTAAATATTAAAAAGTTTGTTGGGTTTAAGTCAAAGCTCTAATTTGGTCTTAAACAAAAGCAGGTAATTTTTTTGATTTCTCGCGGGGGAAGTCTCCCCTTTGACGCCCTGCCCCAACAGCTGGCAAGTTAAATTTGGCAGGCTGCTTACTCCCCTGGCGGAGACATTTAATAAGGGCAGATTTTTGTGAATTTTCACTGAGAGGGGCAAAAAGCGGAATGTCTCCCCCTTGGCGGCCTGGCCAAAGCTCTTTGTTTAGAAAGCTAAAATTTAAAATATATGTTCACTGGAACAAAAGCTAAGTCACTGAAAAGATTCGTTTTGAAATTTTCGCCAGGAACGTGGTCAAAATGGGGGTTAGAGAAAAAATGTTGTTATAAAGTTTAGACGTAGGTATCCGCAAAGAAAATATTTTTGGAAACTTCTACAGTGGGAGTCCAAAAAGGGAAAGTCTCTCCCTCAACGGTCAGCCCAAGTCGCTGGAGCCAGAAGGTTAAATTTTGCTCTTCCGCGAAAACGGATTTTTTTTTTAATTTTTAAGGGAAGGGTCAAAACGGGAAATTCTCACGCTTGATGGCCTTTGCAAACCCTTTTAACTAAAGACACGAAATTTTAAATATCTGTTCCCTGATTCATTGTGAGCAAGCGATAAAAAAAAAATTCGTGTGTGAGCGTGCGTAAATCGAGTTTTGTGGTGATTTTTCGTGATTTTTCCATTTTTTTTTGTTGATATTTTTGATTTTTGGATCGTTAGTATTTCGTGAGTCTGAATAAAACCTTAAATTAATCTAGTGAACGTGTGAGAGCGTGAGAGGACAAAAAATCTTTGTCCGTGATCGTGCCGGATTGTGTTATTTGGTTCGCGATCGTTGTAACGTGACGTTACAAATAACCTAGGATCCAGTTGGAGTTTGAGTTGAGGCTAGCAGCCGAAGTATAACTTGTAAGCCAACCAGATACTCGTTTCCCCGTTCTAACCCGACTCACCTGCCGATTATTCTCGTGAGTCACGTAAACATAGTAAACTTAGTTAGAACCGACTTAACCCCACTCACCTGCCGAATATTCTCGTGAGTCACGTAAACTTAGTAAACATAGTTAGAACCGATTTAACCCGACTCACCTGCCGATTATTCTCGTGAGTCACGTAAACTTAGTAAACATAGTTAGAACCGATTTAACCCGACTCACCTGCCGATTATTCTCGTGAGTCACGTAAACATAGTAAACATTGTAAGAACCGACTTAACCCTACTCACTCTGCCGATTATTCTCGTGAGTAACTTAGAGTTATTTACTAACCATAGAACCTTTTCCCAATCCAACCCGACTCACCTGCCGATTATTCTCGTGAGTTATTTAGAAACATTTCCCAACCGTAGTTAAAACCCTGTTCCTGATACTACGACTCACCTGCCGACTATTCTCGTGAGTTAGTTAGGAATATTTTCCAAACCTTTTCGATCGTATTTCACGAATTAACCCGATTCATCTTCGGGTTACTTCAGACCCCCTTTCGTAATCTGACTTAGGGAATAGTGTCGCTATAACTGTAAAAGAAACTTGTCTATGCCATAAATCGTTTTCCATTCTCGTCACCTATGGAAACGATTATACTGATCATTAAAGGAAGCAGACCTTTAATAGACCCAACCACCCCTGAGTTTTCCCTGGCTGGAAAACAAAACTGCATTACATCGTACGTGAGCGTGAGTCAAAAATCATTCACGTGCCCATTTCTAGTGTAAGCTAATCTATAAATAAGTTGCCCTTCGTGGTAATAATGGGGTTTAATTTGTCTAGGAACCGGAAATTTTTAGAAACAATTGGAATCGGAACAATTAAAGTGGGGAACGAAATTGAATGGAATGGATAAGGAGAAGAATCGGAGCACTAAAATTGGAAAACGATATGGAATGGAACGGAGATCGAGTGTAATTAAAACACTTAACCAGTGACTAAATAGAATGGAACGGAGAACGTGTAAAATTGAAACATTAATAATAGATTATGAAATGGAATGTAGTGAGCCCGGATTTTAGTGATTTTCGTCCAGTTGAATATATTTTTTTTTTTTTTATTTTAACGGCTTCATGAGTTCCACTGATTTTTTATTTTTTTTTTAAATTCTTCTATTTGCATTTTTCATACTTTAATGTACATAGTAGGAAATTTCCCATATTTACCTGAAATGCAAAAGGTCTTTGAACTTTAGCAGATAAATCAGCTTATTGTAACTTAAAGCTTTATAGAAACAATAGATTTAAGCAACAAACTTTTTTCTTTGTAATATTGTCAAATTAATTTGAAAAAGTTGTATTAACTTATTAACATTTAATGAAATTTAATTATTTTTAATCTCTACACTTGATATTTAACATTTTTTTTTATATATTTAAGTTCTCTCAATAAAATACTCTTTTATTTAGAGAAGACCACCTATAGTGATAACCTACAAATGTCGATTTACTTGTAAAAATAAAAAAGCAAGTACAATAAAAATCAAAACTTTATAAAAAAAAATGATTTGAAATTCAATATTATTTTTATTATGCCTTTTATTTATAAAAAAAAAAAAAACAAAATATTTTTCTATTAAGCTACTTTGTTGTTGTTGTTGTTGTTGTTTTGGTATGACCATTATAAACAATTGTCAAGACAAACTAGCTACAGAGATGTTATATAAATATACAAATACAACAAACAATTTTACAACTCAACAACTTGATAATATAAATAAATACAGAGAAATATAGCAAAAATGGACTAAACTATATAAAGGATCATAGTGTAGGAAACATATTAAAATTATTGAAAGCACAAAATTTTGTTTTCTTTTGTCCTGTATTATAACATTTCTCTGTTGTGAGTTAAAAGAAGATGAATATATTGCAGATTTGCAACAAAATTTATATACGATTTTATTTTATTTTTTTTTTTTTTCGAAAATATATTTACAAACAATGAGCTACAATCATTTAAAATTCAATTGAATTTTAAGTAGTTGCAATACAAATACATTTACAAACGTACAGACAAATAAATAAAACTTATAGATTTGTAGAATGAAATGATGAAATAAATAATAGAAAATTGTTTAACGAAAGAAAAAACAAAAATAAAAAAAAAAATACAAATACAAGCCTTAAATAAAAAAAAAAAAAAACTGTTAAACGTTTATTGTGGCAGGTTATAAATGATTTTTCAGATAATAATATGAAGAGCGTGTGCTTAAGATTGTTTAATAATTTAAAATGATTATACGGAAATGTAACAGATTGGTAGATGAGAGAAACATTTTTTTTTCGCGATACCTCCAATATGGTAATATATTCTAATATTCCTATAAACTGTCACTAAAGATTTAAATAATTTTAGAATTTTTTATGGCAAATATTTTACTATAAAAACGAAGGATGCACAATTTATACAATAAATTTGTAATTAAACTATCTCGGTTTGCAAGATAATTTTTTAAATGACTTCTTTTTTAAATAATTTGTTGTTCTCGCTCATTTGATTTTGTTTAAGCCCAGTATCTTGTTCACCATAGCGTAAAAAACTCGCACTTGATTGAGAGCCCTAAATTTTCACGGCTTACAAAAAACTTTTTTATATAACTTCACTTTTGCATGACTTTTTGATTTCGCTTTTTAAACATTTTATTTTGTTTAAGCCCAGTATCTTGTTCACTATAGTGAAAGAAATATTCGCACTAGCTTGAAAGTCCTTTTTGTCTTTGATTTTTAATCACTTTATTTTGTTTAAGCCCAGTATCTTGTTCACTATAGTGAAAGAAAAATTCGCACTAGCTTGAAAGTCCTTTTTGTCTTTGCTTTTTAATCACTTTATTTTGTTTAAGCCCAGTATCTTGTTCACTATAGTGAGAGAAAAATTCGCACTAGCTTGAAAGTCCTTTTTGTCTTTGCTTTTTAATCACTTTATTTTGTTTAAGCCCAGTATCTTGTTCACTATAGTGAAAGAAAAATTCGCACTAGCTTGAAATTCCTAAAGTATAGAATCACCCATTTTTTATAGTCAGAATTATAACAGGTCCATGTGCGGTGCGGTACAGCCAGGTCACATCGCTATAAGATTGAGTACTTTTATTCATTATCAAAATGAATGAATTCAAGATTTTAAAAAAAGAAAAATTTTAATAAATATTTGTTTTTACTTTATTTTTCCTTCATTTAGGCATTTGAACATTTCCAAGAATTAATTTTTTGGTAAAATATTTAGAAGTTAATTAAAAAAATTACATATTGACCAACCTACGTGACATGTTGGCCTAAAATGGAAAAAATTTGTACAGCACATAAACATAAACACATAAAATTTTTGGGCGATATGACAGTTCTGTTATATAGCGTGATCCATTTCGGGGTTCCCTACTTTTTTAAAGAAAATTTAAATTTAATAGGGAATGTTGATTATCATTTGAAGGAACATTCTTTGGCATTTGTTTTTTGAAGATTATGTCTATCAAATGTTGGCCGTTGCTACGTCGCAGATAGTCCATCCGTTGAGTCCAATTTTCGATGACTCGTTCGAGCATTTCGACTGGTAACTGGCGAATGACACGCGTGATGCTTTCCTCCAAGGCCTCAATCGAAGCGGGTTTGTCCGCATAAATTTTAGACTTTACATATCCCCACAGGAAAAAGTCTAACGGTGTGATATCACACGATCTTGGTGGCCAATCGACCGGCCAAAAACGTGAAATTATGTGCTTACCGAAGTGTTCTCTCAATAAATCCATTGATTGATGCGATGTGTGGGAAGTGGCGCCGTCTTGTTGAAACCAAATGTCGCCGAGATCACGAGCTTCAATTTCAGGCATCAAATAGTCGGTTATCATGGCACGATAACGGTCGCCATTCACGGATACGTTCGCACTGGTCTTCGTGTACACTCTCAGCTACGGCCGCTATATTTTCTTCACAGCGTGCTGGACGTGGCCTATTTGGTCGAATATTATCCAATAATGAATGCTGGGTCTCAAAATGGGTGATGGTGTTGCAAATAGTACGCTCGGTAGGCCGATTATGTTGACCATAAGTTGAGCGAACGTGAATTTTCGTAATAAAGTTGAACGATTTGTAAACGTTGTTCAGGCGTAAGTCTTTCCATAATGAAATGCCAAACAATACTAAACAAAAATAACATGACAGCATGACACGACTCACACGTGATCTGTCAAAAAAAGGCTATCGAAAAAAGTAGCTCGAAATGCATCACCCTATACAAAAAATTATTATACAAAAAATTTCCTCTGAAGAAGTCACCCAATGTGGTGACGAAATATTGGGATAAATAAATATTTTTAATAAATTTTTATAAATACCAAAAGATTTTAAGCACAATTTAAACTATTATACAAATCATGAAGATCGAAGAAATCTAAAAGAATTTTAAAAAATCATTTATTATTTACGGATATTGTAAGTTAATTTATTAAGATTTAAAAAAATAAATGAATAATTCTTTTAATTTAAATGAAAAAATTAGTAGACCGATTTTGAAGTGATTTTTCATTTATTTTAAATTATACTCTTAGTTAATTTAAACTACAAACTATGTTAAATGTACAATTGTCCAGGTTAAAGATCCAGCACATGTGTACATATATGGATTATAGAGAAGAATTGGGATAATGCAAATGTAATGTATGCTAAATTTCTCTCTGGTCTAACATAAACTTTCTTGAAGTTAGTAAAAAATAATTCTTTATTAAGGAGACAAAAGAAAAAATTGGGTCAAAATTTTATGATCACCAAATGTCAGTTATTTTTTTCAAACAATATGAGAGACAAGGAATCAAAAAAAAAAAAAAAAAAAGACATGAACTAAAATGTAATCAAAAATTTCCTTCAAAATAGTTTATAAATTGTCCTCAATTTAAGTAGAATTTTATTAAAACTTATAAAACTTTTCTTAAAAAGAATAAAAATTCCTAAGTTTGAGGAAAAACAAAATAGTGTTTATATACTCAGAAATAGTTCATATTTTTCCTAAGTAATATTTCTTGATTTAAGGGGAAAAAAAACAAATCAATTAAAAAAAAATTATTAATTTTAAGAAAAAATCATCTTAGTTTGAAGAAAATGGCATACTCAAATGAAATAAAATTAAGTTTAGTTCAAAAAATAAATTTTGGACATAATTTACTCCCATTTAGTTCAAAAAATGTGTCTAACTTAAATCGAAAAAGTACTTGAACTTAATGTGTGTTAATTTTTTGTTCGCGAGTAGTAAAATTAACTAAATTTTAGAAAGCCATTTCTAAATTCAGTTTTTAAGTCCTAACACTTTCTAATTTTGAAGAATTGTTTTCTAAAAAATTAGTTCAGACAATTAAAAACAAAAAGTAATAATTTTTTTCCTATGTAAGAATAAAAATTTACTTGATTTTAGAAACTGATGAACTATTTCTAAGGAAAATTTTCATGTTACTTAGTTCAGATAAATTTAAAAAGTTTTAATAAAAAATATTCTTTTTTTCAAGTAAAAGTTATCTAATTTTTAAAAAATAATAAAATTTGTTGTAGGATTTTATTTTTTTTGTTGGAAAACGTTTAAATTATTTTTAATATTATATTCCAATTAAAAAACAATCAATTAAAAACAAACCAGTTAGTTTTCCTAATTTTCAAGAAAAAATATTATTAAATAAAAGAAATTAAAGTATCAATTTAAAAAAATTATAATGCATGATTGTAATTTTTGGTTTGTGATCGTGAGTCAAAAATCTCTCACGTGTCCATTTTTAATCTTAACAGTCTTAAATATTGAACTTAAAGTAACTTAAAATATATTTTAAAATTTTGTTAGCAAAGTGTAAAAAATTTCGAATTTGCAATTTTATGTAATAAATTTGTTTGTTGACTACAATACACAATATCGCAAGCACATTTTATACATTAATGGCTTTCCTATAATTGACGTAGCGCTTATTAAACTTTATATTTATCGAACTATTTTTTTCACTTAATTTCAAAAAAAATTTAATTTTTTTTATGTCAAATAAAGTTTAAGCTAAAAACTCCATAAAATAAACTTGTGACATTTTTCCATTTTCCAATAATAACAAGAAATGTAACTGTGATATTTTGTATTTTTGCAACAATTTCCTTAAATTAGTTAATTTAAGAAGACAAAGGACCCCCAGTGTTCCTTAACCATAGATGCCGTGTATCACGTTTGGGCGTCCCTTTTTGTGGTTCTCTCAAGCAGAACCGTTAATTAACTACGAAAAGGATCTAACTTTGTCACAATTTATTACTTTTCAGGATATCCTGCAGTACATTTTTTTTAATTTGTTTGCCTTTTTGCTAATGAAATTTAATTTATTTTTTAAATACATGAATTTAGTATAATTCAATTTAGTTTTAAGACAAAATTGTATAGCAAAAAGCTTGTTAAGAGCAGTGTCCTCACAAAGCGGAAGTCCTCTGAAAGTGGGAATATACCTACTCAATGAGTCTAAAGTACTTTAAAATAAATGGTAAAATATATTACCTTTACCATAGAAGCAGGATAAGGATAATTTTCACTTAAAAGAAGTGCTATTTAACTTTTTGTTAGAAAATATTTTCTTATTTTTAGGGAGTTAAGTTCTAGTTTTTGGCAAAAAAAGTTACCTGGTGAACTCAAATAAAATAAAATTTTTCTTAAAACCAAGGAAGCATTTCCTAACTAACAGTACAATTTTAGATGATGTAAGAACTAATTGGGAGGAAATTTTACTGTTTTCTAATAAAAATTTACTTCTCAGTAGTAAAATTTTTCTATAATTTAGAAATTTTGACCAAATTTTAAGTAAAATTTGTTTCTTAATTTCAAGGAAAATTTTATTAAATATTGCTAAAAAAAGTATCTTTGGCGCCGTTTTCATTTAAAGTTAATTTTTCTAAATTCTTGTTCATTTTTTTTTTGAGTGTGGAGCAAATTTTTTGAAAAAGACTTAATTTACAAATCTGTAGCTTGAAATTGTAACCTTCACTACTAGAAGGTTAAACAAATTTATTAAAGAAAATACAATTCTTAGAAGAAAAAGGAATTAATTTTCTTCTTATTATATTACAATATTAAAAAATTTCCTCAAATTAAGAAGCGGGCTTTCAGTATAGCCTGATATCATATTTATGTAAGAACACATTAATCTTGCCTCTTTCTAATAACAATTTGCTGGTTATTATAAACTCTAAAATGAATATTTTCTTTAAGCTTTTATTGATCTTTTCTAAATGTATTGAAACATTTTGATTTGTTGTGTATTATGTATGCAATGATGACTATCAGCGACACCAATAAAATGATTGCTAAAGCCTATCATTTGTTAAACATCTCTTCATACCACAGCCACAAAACAACATGTTGTTTGTATGTATTTTTTTTCTTATGTGGATGAAAAGAAACACAACCTACATAAATACATTTTTAAAAAGAAGAAAATCTTTTTTTTGTTTTTTTTTTTGCTCTATCTAACATCAATACTAATGCAATTGTAGTTTAATTGAAATAAAAGTATAAAAAGCTTTTTTTTGTATTTCTTGTTTAAACACTAACACTACTAATTGTTTTTATGTATTATACTAAATACTATGGACAAAAAGTATATTGAATTTTGATATTAAAATTTTTTTTAAGAAAATGGGGTTTTATAAATATTATGAAATTCATGGAATGAATTTATTGTTGTTAGAGTTTTTTTTCTTTGAAAAGATTTTAAATATCATTTTTAATTTCCAAATATAGTAGACTTTTTAGACATATTTAGTTTTTTTTTTCAACTAAAGCTTCATCTTCGCTTTTATTTTAAGTATTGATTTTTTTTAATGTATGTAGTGGTAATCGTGTGCTTATATATATATTTATTTTACTGTAATGGTCTCAGGGGGCGTGTTTGTCTCTGACAATAGATACATATTGTAGTATTTAAAATGCAACATGTGCATCATTTCAAACAAATATATACACAATGTAATTGTAAAAAAAAAAAAAATTAAACAACAGCCACATAAATATATGATCATCAGAAAGCCAAACGATTAGAAGATTAAATCGTTAAAAGTCGCAAAAAAAAAAAAAAAACTTTCAAAAAAACAGATCAATTTTGTTGGTATAAAGAAGAAAACCAGTTAAAATAGAGATCTATATCAATACAGTAATCGTTGATATTGATTATATATACAAGATGTTGTTGATTTTAAGATAAAATGTCTTTAAAACATGAGTTTAATATAAAATTTTCTATTGTGTTTATATATATTGTAAAAGTTTGTGTCTTAAGTCTTTTGTTTTAACAGCTTAAAATGACATGTATCAAGCTATGATTGGAAAATTAGGTTTGACATTTATATTTTATATTTATTTAAACAAATTGAAAATAATATAATTTAAAATAGAATTATTGATGTATATTTTATAAA
Source organism: Eustalomyia histrio (assembly GCA_949748255.1). Classification (NCBI taxonomy): domain Eukaryota; kingdom Metazoa; phylum Arthropoda; class Insecta; order Diptera; family Anthomyiidae; genus Eustalomyia; species Eustalomyia histrio. The sequence continues at coordinate 131,464,835 of OX456524.1, forward strand.
ATTTGTCCATAATTAAAGTTGACTTTCAATATCTGCAGGTAGAAAATGTTAAAGGCAAAGTACTTAAAAAAAAGTGTTATTTCTTTACGCTCACCAAAAAAAGTCTGTAATAGCAACTGAAAATTGTGCTGTTATTATGGGAAATTCTGCTATTTTCAGCCCAGCTGTATTTTTTGCTTATCTTAGCAACACATGTCTGCTGACGTGTAGTACAATGAAATTAGTAGAAAAATTAGGTGTCGCTACTAAATTTTAATAATCTTTTTGTAAAGTGGAATTTAAAGTTAGTATAACTGTCCTGAGAACACATGCAAAGTTGCAAGTCATTCTGTCAATTCTTTCTTTAATATCGTGCAGTCATTAGATTCTTTATTTTGAAGGGTTTAAAAGCAAAGGAAATTTATGAACAATTGTTAGAAGTGTATAAGGAGTCCTCATCTTCAAAACGCACCGTTGAATTTTGGGCTGGTGAATTTAAACGTGGTCGTACCAGCCTTAAAGGCGAACCACGCGAAGGACGACCAAAAACTGCAACCACAGCAGAAATCATTGAGCAGGTACATAATATGGTTATTGAAGATCCAAGTTTGACTAAGCGTGAAATTGCTAATGCCATAGGAATCTCAGACGAACGAGTACTCCATATTTTACATGAAGAATTTCGTATGAAAAAACTGTTTGGAAAGTTAGTGCCGCACACATTAACAATTCAACAAAAACTGTATCGAAAACAAATTTCTCAGCATTTTAAGCCGAATTAAACCGACTTCCTGCGTCGTTTTATAAATATGAATGAGACTTGGATCTACCACCATGATCCTAAATTGAAATAAGAACGTTTACAGTAGACTGAAGCTGGTTGTTCAGCTCCAAAGCAGGTGAAGTCACAACGATCAGCAAAGAAGGTTATGGCATCAGTTTTTTGGGATGCAAAAGGAATTTTGTTGATTGATTACCTTCAGAAAGGTAAAACAATCAACTCTGAATATTATTGCAGCCTTTTGGATCAGTTGGATGAAAAAATTCGTGAGAAAAGGCCTGGTTTAAAGAAGAAAAAAATATTTTTTCTTTAAGACAATGCACCTGCTCACAAAAGTGTTTTGACGATGGCTAAATTCAAAGAATTAAAGTACGATTAAAGTGACTACTATCTCTTCAGAAATCTCAAACAATTCCTTCGTGGAAAGCATTTTTCGTCGAATGAAGAGGCCATAGCAGCCGTAGACGGTTATTTTGCAGAGCTTCCGGAAAACCATTATAAGGATGAGATAAAATTATTGGAAGATCATTGGAACAAGTGTATTGAGCTTCTAGGAGATTATATTGAATAAAAAAATATATTTCGTAACAAAAACAGTACTCTTTCATTTCGAGCGCAGGAACTTTTCAACCAACCTGTATTATTACAAAATTTAAAATTTATTTTTTTTATCGAACACCAAAATTTTTTATTTTATTTTATTAATTTTTTTTTCAAAAAATATTTTAGAGAAAATTAAAAAAAAAACATTAAAAACATAAACGAATTTATAATTTTGTTTTAATTTGGTAATTTCTGTTTTGAAAAAATATTTTAGTAAAATTTTTTTTTGCTTTTAAGGTCAAATTTTAATTGTTTTTAGGGCTGAATTTTTGAACTAAAAAAACTTTTAAACTAAAAAAAACCTGTTTCGGTATCTTCACTTCCGATCCATTTTTTTTAATTTATGTAACATTTTAAGCAATTTAAATTTGAAGCTGTAAGTTTCAATTAGAAATAACATTTCCTTCAATATCCTCTTTTTTTAAAATTAGTAAATTTTTTTTGTTGCTAATTTTAGCAAATCGGTTTTCAAAAATTTGAAAAATTATTTCTGAAATTAGCAACAAAAATTGGTAAATATTCTCTAAAAATTTTGTAATTTGTAAAATGTAAATAGCAAAAGGATTTGCTATTTTTTTTTATTAAAAATCAGTACAAAAATAGTAAAGTGGGTTTTAAAAACAGTTTACAAATTTTTTCAACAAACTTTTTTTTTTCTAAGTGTATTATGTCTAATTTAATGTATAATACAGTAATTATTTTGACTTATTACCCTTAAGTTTATATATCTGTATGACCTCCTCTTCCACTTTTAATCACTTTGCTTCTAGAAACCCCCCCTCCAACCCATCCCACTTTCATTCTATAAATTTAATTTCAAAAAAAAAAAAAAAAAAGTTGAACTCCATAAAAGTCTATATTTTGACAACACTACATCATATCGTTATATCAATGAACTCCTTTTCTTTATATTTCATTTTCATCATTTTGTACACAAAGAAAACAAAGTTTTTTATATATATTTTTTTTTTATTTTTGCTACAAAATGTCAATTGACATAAAGGAAGAGTTGAAATATATACAAACTATTGACAATACAGACTTGAAAGAAAAATGAGTTATAGACAGTATAATGAAATATGTTTAAAACTAAACACAATATGACATGTGATATTATGTCTTGTATATGAAGGCAAAAGAAATACAAAAAAAAAAAAAAATAATAACACCGAATACACTGAAAGCTCTACTAACGGACAGGTCCAGCAGCTGGACAGCTTCCATAGATGGACAAATTTCTTGGTCCCTTCTTAGAACTTAATAAGAAAAAAAACTATCATGTAGGTGAACATCTCCCGTAACCGGGTCGGTGTCCAACTGCGAGTGCTTTCGTATTTAACTAATAAAACTGTTATCTTTAAAGTCTGAAAAAATTGTCATTTTATTGTAACATTTTATTAAATTTTTTTATTGATTTTTTTTACACTTCTTTTATTCAGAAAACTTTTATTATTTCAGTAAACAATTTTTTTTTTAGTTTTTTTTAATTTATTTTAAATTATTTATAAAAATTATAGACTCTTATGTGGATTTTATAATAAATATTATGATAAAAAATTAAAAACATAAAAAACAATATTATATTTTTTTATATATATAAATTATAAATAAAAAACAACAAAAAAAAATGTAATATAATTTATACTAAAAAAATAAGGTATTTATTTAAAAAACAAATTAAACTAATTTAACTAATTTTATTAAAAAATTGTATAAATTTATAAATAGTAAAAATCTCAAAAATATGGTTGAAGATTTTTTAAATATTTTCTTTCTGCTAGGATAAGCATCCATCGTGGTGTATTTATATACCGGTGAGAGTTGTAGGGACACGAGAGTAGTTTAATTCCCAAATTCGGGAAGATAGCGCATACTGTAACCCAAAAAATCAAATTATTAGTCAATCGTTTCTATTGAAAGCACTGAAAAGTATTATTGAACCTTACTAGAGAAAACTCATTGACCGCACGCAACTGTCTACACGGGATGTTGTGGCCTATGCCGACGCCGTGATGGTAGTATTGAATTGGAAGTTTTGTTCCACCTTCAGGGAAGTTGGCTGCCTTGGAAAGAGCCTGTGATCTTGAGATCAATCCTAATAAAATCAAGCTTCTAAGCTTTTACAGGGGCCATAATGACCCCGATTTTGGGCCTGTTACTCTGGACAATGTGGAAATCCAACTTTCTCACAGAGCCAAGTATTTTAATGTAATTCTAGACACGAAGGTCCTTTTCAAACACAACGTTCCAGAAAGGGCGAAAATAGCAGCGATAGCTTTATAGTTATTTAACAGGTCAATTGAAAAGTCCCCGGCCTTCCATAGTAAAACACATTTTTTTTTCAATATTCCTTATCGAGCTAAAGATCCTTTATTTATAAAAAATTTAATTATAAATATTTATTTATCCCAATAATTGAATGAATAGAGAAGATCGAAGAAAACTAAAATAATTATTCACATTTTTTTTTGTGGCAAAATTCGATGTTTTTTTTATTCAACATAGTTCCCTTCAAGGGTGATACACTGATTATAGCGATCCTTCAACTTTTCGATACCATTTTTGTAGTACGATTTGACCTTTGCTTCAAAATAGGCCTCAGTTTCGGCGATCACCTCTTCATTCGACGAAAATTTCTTCCTAGCGAGCATTATTTTGAGATCTGAGGACTGGAAATAGTTGCTGGGGGCCAGATCTTGAGAATACGGTGGATGCAGAAGCAATTCGAAGCCCAATTCATGGATTTTCGCCTTCGTTTTCACTGACTTGTTTTTGGTCAAAAGAGGGCTCTCGCGGCACCCACTTTGCACAGAGCTTTCTCATACCCAAATATTCGTGACTGATATGATATACACGTTCAGTTTATATCTTTAAGAGTACCTGCTATTTCATTCAGTTTCAATTTACGGTCATTCGATATCATTTTGTGGATTTTTTTGATGTTTTCGTCGGTAACAATCTCTTTTGGGCGCCCACTGGGTTCACCGTCTTCGGTGCTCATTTCACCACGTCTAAACTTAGCACACCAATCCTTGATGGTTGATTTTCTTGGGGCAGTGTGCGGAAACTCGTCATCAAGCCAAGTTTTTGCTTCAACTGTATTTTTTGCCTTCAAAAAGCAATATTTTTCCAACAAGCGAAATTCCTTTTTATCCATTTTTTTCACAATAACAAAAGTTGCTTCACTCAAAATGCTATAATTCACAAACTGGCTCATTAGACAGCTGTCAAATTTATACACGTGTCTTTTGAAGGTAAGGGCTAACTAAAAATCGATTTAAGTCTAGTAGCGCCATCTATGTGTCAGTCCAGGGACTTCTCTATTCACCTGTTAATTTTAATGTCAAAAATTTAACTGTCCCAAATTTTTACTGTTCCAAAAGTCTGTTCGTTTTGTCTTTTACGCCGGGGGCTAAGTTCCACAATCGTTCGATATACACAGTAATAATTCTCCCTATTATTTTGGATAAGGTGATCTATCTTAAATATTGGCCGAGTGCACAGAAAATGGCTTCTGTGAGCATCACGGCGATACAACGTACTACACTATCGGATGTTATGCTGCATTTTATTTCCTTGGATATACTGGGGAAGCTAGTAACGGCTGATGCGGCTTTAAGACTGTGTTTTTTCACCAAATGTAGATCATATTGCATCGGTAGCTCCGCACAAACTTTTGTTTACTGTCAATATACCGACCAGGGGATTGGGTGACAGGATCTCTTTGGTGGGTGGAATACCGGTAAGGAGAGGTGGCTCCGGTTTTTCTACCGGCAGATCAAGATTTGCCTTCGAGGTCAATTTTGGGGAGTTTGTTTTAGAGCTGGCTCGGAGTTTGCCAGGTCACAGGGCACACTGGGAACAGAAAGTCTGGGATCCACTTAACATCTTCCTGCGGAACTCGGAACATGTTCCTGAAGAAGTCGGAAATTCGGATCAGCTCTACTATGAGAGGGCGACTATACTCAGGTAAGCCAAAGTAGTGACTTGTGTGATAACAAGGAATATCCCGCCCGCTCTTTATTCGGGGCATTACAGGGCGCTTCGAACGCTGTGCAGATAGAATACTGGGCCAATGTGTTATCGGTAGGCGCACACTGAGCTTGGGAGTTGCTTCACACAACTTCAGTGAGATCCGCTCGGACGAAAAGACGGAAAGCATCTCTTCTCGTGTCTGGCTCTGGGGAGAGGTAGGATTCTTTCACTAGGATTGGCGTACCTTCATTACCTCAGTGATCACTGGATTGCTTAATAGTGACTCCAGGCGTCATAATGGACCTCAGTTTTTTTTTTTAATTTTGTCAACCCCCGCTTTTACCCATTAAACATTGGAGAAGGCACTAAATGAATGTGAGGTCAATCTTGTATTTGGATTCTAAATTAAATATTTAAGTTTCATTCAAATCTGCATGCCAGAGAGGGGGGATTCCCTAAAAATTTTTTAAAATGTTTGCTTTTATGTGAGTATAAGTTAAAATAAAGCTTAAAAATGATTTCCTTTACTAACATTTTTTTTTTTTTGCAAAAAAATGTTTGATGTCGTAAAAATAAGTCAAAAATAAAGCATTTTGGCAACAGTTCAGAGTCTTACTAAAAAAATTCGGTTTTGGCTCGGTTGCTAATTCAAATCATAATAATTTTGTGTCTTTGATATCAGAGGTTATAGTTTTCCAGTTTGTTCTGAATCCCTATTTCGGTAGGACTATACAAAGCTCCACAAAAATATGCTTCATAATCTAATTTAATTTGGCGTAATTTTTTATTTTAAATCTTCAACCATTTCTATTTAATTTAATTTAACATAATTGTTTTATTATATTTTTGTACATTTTTGTGGCACCATATAAATTTCATGTTTGATTTTGTTAAGCTTAAAATTGTCCTTTGTTGCCATATGGTTACTAAATGAAGGTTAAACCAATTTAAGTTAAGTGGGGGCAAGTTTTACAATTTTGAGCTTATGGCACAAAGGGAATTCCCAGGTGTCAAATTAACTATATACATCTTACAGTTTGATACTAAATAAATATAAAAAAATAAAATAACAAAAATATGCCTAAAATTATGCTACAAAATTTGTTAAAAAATATAAATATACAAATTTATGACTTAAATTTAAGCCTCCAAAATATGCAATATCAAATTTTAAATATCAGCTTAAGTTTCTTATATATTTGAAATTTTGTATTGCCTATTTAAAAGGGCCTATAAATAATAAATGTCAATAAAATCTAAGTACATTTTAATTTAAATAAATAGAAAAAAACACTGGGTTTTAAGATTAGAATAGGGATAAAAATAATGACAAAATACTGATCTTTAAAAAAATTTAAAGTCTATTTTTGGGCTGACTTTTTCACAATTGTTTATTTCCAGGTCGTAGACTTTCACGCGATCATGAATTAAGTATTAAGCCTTAAAATATGCAATAACTCCTTTTCTCACATCTTAAGGCTAGAAATTTTGTTCAAAATTGCATAAAGTTCTAGGCCCTGACATTTTCTCATTTACTTATTTATTGAGTTAAACATTTAAAGTGCTATTTGTAGGCTTAATTTAAATTTAAAATTTAAAGTCTACTTTTGGGCTAATTTTGATTATTGTTACATTCATCCCGTTAATGTTTGAGTGGTCCTCACTAATGTTAAATCCAGTGGTGTTGTTTTAGTTATTACATTAACAGGTTCACTTGAAGTTTCCAAAGGTTCTGGCTTTAAACTTTTATTAAGCCCTTCGGGGCTATGACTATTTCTAGATTTTACTGATAAATCTATAGGTTCCTCTTGCAAATCTTCTTGTTTTACTAGAATCTCGTTAATATTTTTCATAGCAGCGGAGGGTATAATAAATGATGGTGGCGTGCTACCCGCCGCCGCAGTTGCTATTACAGCCGGTGTTGTTGGTGGTGGTAGTTGGGAAAAATGAAATGGTGCAAATGGACTACTTAAAGGTTCAGAATGACTACGAAATATTTGCAAAAATTGTTGTCGTCTTTGTTCCCGTTCATCTGAATCTTCATCGCCGTTACTATCATTTAATGTTTGATGAGCGGAATTACAATTTCTTTCATTTTTCGCTATCATCAATTGATGATGCTGATGATGATGATGATGATGTTGTCTTAAACTGTTGTTACTTGTACATTCATCGGTAGGATCTCCTGCTGATGATGCTCCTGAATCACTGGGTGTATCACTTAGGCGGGATTCATTTGATTTATGAGCCGTTATTACATCGTTGCCATTAAAAAATTTAGCAGGATTTAAAAAATTTGTTAAATGATTTGCATTTCCTGTATTCGAGGCTGGTATTGTCAGTGTTGCTGGACTTCCAATGGCAGATTTAATACAAGGATTTGTTTTATCTTGATAAGTTTGTCTTGCATGTATTTGATGCAATCTGGCTAATTGTTCTAAATTATTTGTATTATTGTGTGGATTTTGTTGCGAATTTCCCGAATTCGCTTGTTGTTCTTGCAGCAGACAGTGTATTTTAAACCAATTCGATCTTCGGCCATAACGTGAACCACTTTTTGACATACCCACCAGCAGACACTTTCGTAAGCGGCAGGCTTTACAGGCCGTTCGATTCTTTTTGTTAATCACACAGTCACCATTATTTTTACAACCCGCTATGGCAGAGATGTTATTGTAAGTGCGGCCGAAAAAGGACTGGAAAAGAAAAAAAAAATAAAATTTTTTAAGTCACAAATTTAAGAAAAAAATAATTGAAATAATAAAATTTTAGAATATATTTTATATGAGGATCTTTAAAAATCATCCGCATGTGGAAATAACTCCAACATTTCTTACCAGCTAAATGTATTACTATAAAATTTCACACAGTAGTAGACAAAGCCTGATTTATCAGATCACCACGAATGGGTGAACATTTTGAAGCTCAGGGTTTTTTTTTTATAGAAAAGAGACCTCAGAATCTAAAGGGATTTACTACAGGAAAAACTCTTTAGAATCTGCTAATTTGCATAGGAAAAAAATTCTGTATCGGGGCGTTTTTCTATTGAAAAAAATCTTCAGAATCTAAGATTTGTTCTATAGGAAAAAGTTCTCAGAATCCACAAAAAAAGTCTTATGAATCTGAGGTTTTTTGTGCAGGGAAAGTCGTCAGAATGTGAGGGTTTTCTAGTCAAAAAAGTCCTCAAAATGTTAGGGTTTTTCTACAGGAAGAAGACTTCAGAAAATGAAGGTTTTTCTATAGGAAAAATTCTCATAATGTAAGGGCTTTTCTATAGGGAAAGCCCTCAGAATCCCAAAAGTTTTTTCTATAAAAAAAGTGCTCAGAATCTTAAGGTGTTTCAGTATGAAAAATTTTTCAGGAGATAAGGGTTTTTATATAGGAAAATGGCCTAAAAATTTTGAGGGTTTTTCTGTAGGAGGAAATCCTCAGGGTTTTCTATAGAAAAAAGTTCTCAGAATCTGTGGGGTTTTTTTCTGTAGAAAAAAATGAGAGTTTAATATAGGAAAAATCCATAGAATCTGGGGGGTTTTTTTCTAGGAAAAAGTCCTTTAAAGCTGAGGGATTTTCTGTAAAAAAAACTCCTCAAAATCAGACAGGTTTTTCTTTTGAAAAAAAGTTCTAGTAATCTCAAAAAAAAAGGTCAACAGTACCTGTGGGTTTTTCTATAGAAAAAAAAAAAAATTCCTCAGAATCTGAAGATTTTTTCTATAAGAAAAGGTCTCCCGAGTATGTGGATTCTTATGTAGGAAAAATTGCTCAAAATATTAGGGTTTTTCTAAGGAAAAAATGCCTCAGAATTTGTGGGTTTCCTATAGAAAAATCTTTGGAATTTGAGGGTTTTTATTTATTAAAAGGTTCATAGAATCTGAGGGGACAATTTCTTAGAAATTTGAAGGTTTTCCCACGGCATGGAATCTTCAGAATCTGAGGGGTTTTTGATAGGAAAAAAACCTCAGAATTTGGGCTGGGTTTTTAAAGGAAAAAGTCCTCAGAATCTGAGCATATTCTATAGGAAGAAGTCCTCAGAACTATTGAAAAAATGTCTACAGAATCTGGGGGGGGGGGGGGGGGGGGGGGGGGCGGGGGGGGGGCGGTGGGTTTCCTGAAGAAAAAAGTTTTTGGAACCCAAGTTTTATTCTGTAGAAAATAGTCCTTAAAATTCGACAGTTTCGTAAAAGAAAGTCTTCTGAATTTGAGGTTTTTCCTACAAGAAAAGTCTTTAGAAACTTAGGGTTTTCTATAGAAAATAGTCTTTAGATTTTGAATAGTAAAAAGTCTTCCAAATCTAAGAATGTTGCTCTACTAAAAAGTTACAGATTTTGAGGATTTTCTGTAACTAAAAGAACCAGGTGTTGGACAAACCAGCTGCAAATAAGTATAATGTCCTGCAGGAAGCCTTTCAATAAGACCTAGTGTGTGATGGCTGAGGGGGATAAGGGCAGTTAAATGTGAGTCTTGGAAAAGTTTCTGTGGAAACAAAGAAAACGCTTCTGAGTTATCGATGTTGCTAAAGATTTTCGCTGCCTTTGCGTGTATTCTAGGCTTTCTTAACGTCTCCCGGGGAATGTGGAAAACGTTTAGTTGGAAGTCACTTGTTCTGTTAACACTTACTTTCTGGGCAGATTTGCAATTAAAGGACATGGGGAAAATGATAACCAACAGCCGCATTTCAGCTGAGTTGGATGACACCTCATAGAGGTGATCTCCTCCCATTTCTGTGAATCTGGCATTGTATCCTGCGCTAAATATTTCCATGTACTTTAAGATATATTATGCAATCAGCTCTGAGGCAAATAAATTTTAGGGCGAGGAGCTGTGAACTTAATCTCAAGCCTATGCCCTTTTTAACAACGGGCATAGGAAAGCCCGTTTTTTTGTCTGTTGTTGGTTCGCCCTATTCTTTAGTACGAATTCATTGAATAAGAAGACCTGCCTCTCCTGCGGAGACTACAGGGGATGCCTTCTATGAGTATAATGGGAGAACTACACCGTCATATTGTTCCCTTGCGAATACCGGGGAGGCAGCTAGTAGAAGAAGCGGCCATAAGGCTACAATGGGCATCACAATGGGTTGACAGTGAGTGAGGCCTTAGTGTGATATTGGGTGGCGGTGACTTCATAATGACTCCTGCAGCTGATCACGAACTTATCACCTAGAGGGCTTTGGCATCTTTTTCTGTGAGCTTAATCTAAGACGGTCTTAAAATTTGCCGAATCACTTTAGCGGACTAATATGATGTCTTTTGAGGTGACAAGGCACATTTCTTTCGCTCTGAATTCAAGACGAACAGGGGCGCTTTAATCAATTTCCCAAAAGAGAGATTTAGAATTTGATGGCAGTCATAATGGGCCAGTGTCTCTTAGGTAGTCACGTCTTTGCACGACTTCTGTAGAAGCTGTATTGATGAGGAGGGGAGAGCCAATAATTTTCGTAAACAGTGCTGGGGCTCGGTGCTTTTATTGGGGACGTAGGATGCTTTCACTGAGATTAGCGTAATTTCGTGATCTCTCGAATGTTTATGTGTAATCTATTTAGATTTGTGAGAAATCTGAACTAGTTCAGCTATGGGTTTTGATCGGTCTTAATCTGTCAGTCTGGTGGCATAACAACATACATGGTGCCCCAATAACACCGACTGACACTTTAACTTTATCTAACTGAATCCCTAAAAAATTAAAACTGAGAGAATCAGAGAACTGCAAAATCAACTTTTTTCTTGATTTAATCATACACAAAAATTCTTGTTCACACTTAATAATTCAACAAAATTCACTGTAGAATAAAATAAGCATCATGTTACTGAACGCGTAATTCGGATCAGTTTGAATCATATGTCGATTATGTTTACTGCAAATTTAATCACCCAACAAAAAGTCAGCGTTGAATAAATCAGAAAAAACAACAAACAACGCGTATGAGTGTATTCATAATTAAAACAAAATAGAAACACATTTCATAAATGATATTGTTTACATTAGGGTGGGACTTAAATCCACTTTTTCAGAATTTTTATTAGTAATAAAAATATTCTTCTTTGTGAAATATAAATATTTTTTTGAAAAAAAAAAAAAAAAAATTAGGTCGATATCTCAGGCTTGCCTAATCCGGAAAAATTTAAATATTGTCTAAATTTTTTTTCATCTATTTTGATTGGAAAATTAGGAAATATTTAACTTTAACCGGATTGGGCGAGACTGAGATCTAAATTAAAAAAAATCACATAGAACAATATTTTTGGTATTCCTAATAAAAATTCTAAAAAAAAACGTATTTTAGACCCACCCTAATATACATATAACATTTATGAAATGTGTTTCTACAAAACCACCCCCTTTTTATAGATAAGAAACTATTTTGTTTTAATTATGATTACACTCATACACGTTGTTTGTTGTTTTTTCTGATTTATTCTACATCAAAATAATTATTGTTGGCTCGAATGAACAGAATAAAATCAATGGTTTAACAACGACCGATGATTATAAATCAGTGACAAAACAATTTGCACGTCGTTTGATTAATTTAAAATCATCAACAAATATGTGTGTTGGAGTATATTCAACGTTTGAACGCAAACACATATTTATTCTTGTGTTGATTGCATATGAACGTTTTGCAATCAGCAAATGCAGTTCTCTGGTCAATATACCTAATAAAAACTGCAAAATATTTTGTAAACTAGTGTAATCACTTTAAAATTAGTTAATGGTTGTTTATATAGAAAACCTTAGTTTCTACACATTTCAACAATTGAAGAAGAGATTTTTCTTTTTTTTTCTTAAATTTGTTCTACTTCAATCAACTAATTTCAGTTGAAACACTACAGTTCTTAACAAAAAAAAAAAAAATATTTGTTTTACAAAAACTTTCAAACTTAAAAAAATTATAATCCTTTTTTAACTTATTTTCTATTGCTTAAATTGCAAAATAATTGTTACTTTCATAATTATGAATTGTTAAACTTAAATATTACAAAAGCTTTAACATTTACTGCTGGCATAACAGAAATAGAGCACCTATCAGCCAATTGTTTAGACCATTAATTATTTCGCACTTAAAACATTAAGCTAACAAAAAAAAAATAAATACATTTTAAAAGTCACTGTGCTCTCTTTCCATTAACTATGAATGTACTACCAACCAAAGTGTTATTTTCGCATTATCTATAATTTTGTTATAATTACATAGTGTGAAATAGCTGCTGAAATAGCCAACCAACCAGCATTCATTATTTATCTACTGGAGTGGAACATGTTTTTGTTTAAAAACCATTTAATAGGCTGTTTAGTTAAAGTGTAATTACATTTAATAACAATTATTTATAAGCCTTTTTGTAGAAAAAATAAAACTCTCTTTTTATTTTTCATTAAAATGTTAATTTTATTTATTTTTTTTTTCAACAAATTTAATCTTTAAGTATTTTGTAATTTTATAAGATTTACAAGTGTTAACATTTACATAAATTTACATTAAATTTACAATTTTTAAAAAATAATTAAATTTAATTATAATTTAATATATGAGCTTAATAAAACAGTACAACTAACATTACCAGCTGCTTTAGTTAATGATTATAAAGATGATGATCATCATTAGAATTATATTTACAGGCTTTGTAAGAAAATCATGGGGTATCTAATAAATTTACGATACTTACAATCATAAATACTTTGGAGCGGGTGATCAAGATGCTGCTGATGCTGCTGCATCTTAACAGCTTTTCAATATTATTATTTTGCATAACAATGACAAAAATGTCTTTCAACAATACACTGAAGTCTTTCAATATATTTCTTTGTATTCACTCATAAACTTGTGTAATTGTAAGTCTTAATATGACCTTGACTTTTTTCATATTCTTAGTTTAATACTTAGTCATTCTAACTTTGTTTCGTATTTTTTTTTTAATTTTTTATTTCAAATTAAAATAGTTGTTTATTCTGTTTTACTTTATCATTTCAAATTTGTTGTAGTTTTTTTATTTTTTTAAAAAAGAATACCTACCAATACACATGTTCATATAATATAATATTTGATGTGATACTATAATTAAGGTGACCATTCTAACATTAAATAAAAATTACTTGTAATCAAGTAAAAATTGACCAACTTTAGTGATATTTTCCAGTAAACTTGTAACGTGACGTTACAAATAACCTACTTATTCATATACCTAATACAGTTTCTAATGTCCATAACCAACATTCTATTCTCGTAATTCTCATTCAGTTGGCAAAATTTATTACATATAGTATCAAAGTTGTGAGACCAAAAGGGCTGACTAGAATCCAGTGGGAGTTCGACTTATACTTCGGCTGCTAGCCAACCAGATACTCGTTTCCCCGATCTAACCCCACTCACCTGCCGATTATTCTCGTGAGTCACGTTAACATAGTAAACGTAGTTGGAACCGATTTAACCCGACTCACCTGCCGATTATTCTCGTGAGTTACTTAGAGTTATTTACTAGCCATAGAACCTTTTCCCGATCTAACCCGACTCACCTGCCGATTATTCTTGTGAGTCACGTAAACATAGTTAACTTAGTTACAACCGATTCAACCCAATACACCTGCCGATTATTCTCGTGAGTTAATACCCTGCGGGAAAAGGACCTATCCCAGGACACTTCACATGACCGGTTCATTGTGATAGGGATTGGTCACGGGACAGATCACTTTAACATGGGCTTGTCCTAGGAGGGGGTCAATTTCCCTCTGTGACATGTCACAGAACTGGTCTAAAATGACATGTCGTGACTTTAAAACCTTTCACGTGATAGGTACTTTAGGAACCGAAGCTCTTTTCACCTATCTTGTGATATTTTTTTTTCGAAACCGGTTCAGTTTTAACCTATCCCGGGACAGGTCCAAATTCCCAACTGACCCCTTTTTTGCCGCAGGGTAACTAATCATAGTTAGAACCTTTTCCCGATTTCCCGATCTAACCCGACTCACCTGCCGATTAGAACCGATTTAACTCTACTCACCTGCCGATTATTCTCGTGAGTTATTTAGAAATATTATCTAACCGTAGTTAAAAAAATCCTTTTCCTGATACTACAACTCACCTGCCGTGAGTTAGTTAGAAATATTTACCAAACCTTTTCGTTCGCATTTAACGAATTGACCCGAGTCACCTTGGGGTTACTTCAGACCCCCTGTCATACTCCGACTCAGGCAATAGTGTCGCTATAACTCCAAAAGAAACTTGTCTATGCCATAAATCGTTTTCTGTTCTCGTTAACTACGGAAACGATTATACTGATCATTAAAGGAAGCATACCTTTAATAGACCCAACCAACCCTGAGTTTTCTCTGGCTGGAAAAAAACTTAAAAACTAATAAAGGTTTCTTCACAAAGTAAATGAAAAATTTCTCTAATTTAACGAAAGAATTTTATAATGTTTATGAATCTAGTTTTTAATGAATTATGAAATGATTATGTGAAACTTTTTTATATAAAATTTTAGGAAAAATGGCATTGATTAAATGAAACATTTCAATGGCCAAATTCCAGCGTAACTTTATTAATATTCTGCAGATAATTCTTTCTGTATATAAATCACATTATTTGTTTCAATTTGAGTTGATTTCCTATTTTTAAATTTTTCACTGATTTCAGGTCGATGGATAAAAATGGTCACCCTACCATTTTGCCTCCATATTAATATTAAAGTTTGTAGCATGTCTAAATAGTATGTGCTTTATTTTTGTTACAGTAGTCAGTTGCGAATTTAATTTAATGTGCCATTTAATTTTATATGAGTATTAAATAATGTTTTAAATTGTTGTTTTGTATTTAGTTGAGATAATACAAATGCATAAAATGTAAAAGAAAAACAATTCAAAAGATGTTTTTTTTTTAAGAACTTGAAAATTTATTAACCCTTTAATGCTTGAAGCAGCCATTAGATAGTATAAATTAAAAAAAAATAAATAAATGGTATTATTTCGATAGAAACATAAATTCGCTACAGTGTACGATTTGGTAGCGATAAAACGTTGTAGTCAAAATCTCAGTAGTTGCCACCCTGAAGATTGCCGTTATTCCACTTGACTTTCCGGCAACAAGATGGCCAGAGACCTGTCCTAAGAAAAGATACCATTAAACCCAGCTTATCGAGTTGCTGCTTTAAGCCAAGATCAGGTCAGTTCTGTTATGTTATGTTTACCGCAACATGGACATAGCGCAATGGCAAGAGACACATGTCCCCTAACCAAAAGCTATGTAGTGACGCTGTGTTGAAAGTGGTGGCTGAAGGCGAAGGGCCGAAGGCTTAAGTGTTCGTGGAATATTTTCCAAAGAAAGAGGAAATGTGCAATCAGTTTAAATCTTCGACTGGTTGTGAGCCAGGATTTCGACTTTCAGTTGAGTACAGGAAGGTGTTGAATAGGGTGGAATAGTGGAGATTATCAACCCGCTCTGAATTGACCCACTCAAGCGTAAGAATCACAGAGTGAACTTTGGATATAGAATAGTGTTGCTAAGACTTAACCAACAAAAACACGAGGTCGTGCGTGATACAAGTAAAGGCAAAAGCAAGCTCTTGGGAAACTGTGGCTAAAAGTCTCTAATGACTCAACAAAGTCGGATGAAAAACTGAGTTGCTCGAGGGACCGCGCTAAGCCTAGTTCTTCAGAGCAAAAAAACTAAAAGACGGCCAATCAGAAGGATTCAATCTGGCTGAAAAATTGCAAGAAATGCTCGGCAGAGAAAGTGGTGCTGCTGAATTTTAATCGGGATTTCCTATCCCGATTAAAATTGAAAAAGCGAAGCTTCAAACATTCTCTTAAATGATGGCTGTCACAAAAGTTAAGACACCGTAGTACCGTTAATCACTTGATTACAGATTTATATTTATAAGAATATTAGATTATTAAATAATGTCCATGCTAAAGCGAAATTGAATGACGCCAACTGAATGTGCACCATTAATGCACTGAATGCTTTTTTTTATCAATGAGCTCTCGGTGTACTACGGAGCCATCAAAATGCTTAATTCAGAACAAGCTAAGCTGATTTACATATATCTTAATATTCGGTCCAGAACGGCCATCCTTGTCGGATGAGGATCTTTATTGCGATTTGGGCAAAGGTGCCTTCCTTAGCTAAGGATCACAGAGTACTACTGGTCTCTGCGTATTTGCCTGGCGACACTGGCTCGTCACTAACAACTAAGGTCTCGGTCACTGTGAAATATTGCGCAATAAGAAACTTCAGTTGGATCCTCCGTTGCGACGCCAACGCCTTTCACACAGCATTGGAAAGTACCAATATAAACAAAAGTGCAGCTTATCTGAATTAACAATAAAGGGAATTGGGGAGACGAACCGAATTTCGGGAATGCTTTTAGGGGAAAGGTCTTGGAACCCACTCTTACTAGCTCCGAACTACCTTTTGTTATTTTTAACTGGAATTTCTTTATGCTTTATGATGTAACTAGTGCATTGGATACCCTCAAACTAGATAAACGGACTGAAAGAATTTCCATTGTCATTTAAAAAGAGATGATAATATTTTTAATGGTGGGCTCATTGTAAGCACAAGTGAAATTGCTTATGGGGCAATCAATCGAGTTTAACTTCTGCCTACACCGCGAGCTGTCTTCAAAATACCAGGAAGACGAGGAGACGCGTTCAGTGGTGGAATGAAGGTCTGCAGAAGTTAAAAACGAAAGCCAGAAGAACATGAAATAGGTCCAAGAAAACAGGTGATTGAAAACGGCGCTTATTGATCCAAAAACTCCACGTGGAGCAACTATTGCTACAAAATAACGAATCTTTTAAAAGCTGTGAGACTTCAAAATATATTTTTCAAAAACTTCAAAATATTTTTGTTTGTAATTGCAAATTTTTTTCTATAACCCAATTATTAAACATTTTCCCACACTTTAGTTTATAATTATACTTTGTATTTTTTAGACAATATAGTTTAAGTGTTTGTAATAAATAATAAAAAAAATTGTTAAGTCACTAATAAATGTGCAAAAAAAAAAAAATAATAACTTTTACTTTTTCTTAATACTTTAAAATAAAAATTATCGATTTTTTTTAATAATAAACATATGAATGCCATGCTTGAATAAGGGCGTAAAATACAATTTTTCAAAAAACGAATTGTTTTTGCTTAAGTTAATATGATATTCTCGACGTAACTGTAGTTACCCTGCGGGAAAAGAACATATCACAGGACACGTCACGTGACTGGTTCATTGTGATAGGCACTGATCACGGGACTGGCTACTTTAATATGGGCCTATCCTAGGAGGTGTCAATTGTCCTCTGTGACATGTCACAGAACTGGTCTAAAATAACATATCTAAAAGAATATCATTAAACCGGTCATGCGGTACTTTAGGACCTATCTCGTGATATGTATTTTCGGAACCGGTCCAGTTTTCACCTATCACGGGACAGGTCCCAATTCCCAACTGACCCCTTCTTTCCCACAGGGTAGTTATAAACATTTTACCACAGGGAAGTTATAAATATTGGCAATTATATTTGATGCCGAATTTTTCATTAAGTATTATTTTTTCTGTGTATGACATTTTTCCTTTAGGTTAGGTTAAAAAAAAGAGCTATTTGCCCTTTATGATCATCAAAAATAATAATAGAGAATCGACATATTGTGTGCTCTTATAAGACTACGCCATAAAAAAAAAACTTTGGTCTTCCTGAAAAATTCAATTTCATTCAAGTATTCCATCATTTTAACCCAAGTCAACCACTTGAAAGCACTGCAACGATGATATAACTTTCTCGTGCCAGTATGTTATCCTGCTTCTTGCAAAAGCCGGTAAAAAATAACAGAAATGCTACAGAGTCTCCCACAGGCTCTCCCACAGGCTCTACAAACGACATAACATAGTCACTACTTCCCAATTTCAAAAGGTGGAGTCGAGTATCCCGTGAAAGCGCCCATCAGGTTGGCTAGTTTTAAGACCAGGTTGCATCCCCATCCCTAGCCAGCTCGTCCGCCCTTTAATTCCCATTCACTTCACAATGTCCGGGTACCCATATCAACCTCAGACGTCCCCTGCCAGAATAAGCCGTATTTAATTTCACAGACTCCACTGACAAAGCCCTTACCATAGCCTGACTCTGGTCAATAAGGCGAAAGCACATTCCTATATTCAGATTCCCACAAAGGAATCCTAAATCAGTTATTCCGTCCGCTTGGAAATGAGTTTCATTGGTATCATCTAATATCCTTTGTGCCTGCATAACTCCTTATCCAGAGTAAGATAATTACAATTTGCCAATACATGTTGTTCCGCCATTCTATCACACTTCATATGCAAAATGTGAAAGCCAAGATCTTTTATGCTGGTTACATTGGCCTCCAAAGGACCACTACCCCAGCATCAGTCTCCAAGTCAGTATGTAAGTCCTGCCTCAGTCTTAACCTGAACATTTATGGTTAGGGGGGAGATAATCCATTGCTCTGGTAGATGTCGATCTAGTCTAGCCGCTTATTCCCGGGCATCCTTTGAATCCTCTGAAGTTTTCCCATGTTAGAATTCCTCAGGATCGAATGCCTTCACACAATAGTAGCATATTTCATTATTGGCCTGGCAACACTAGTATAAACCCAAAGGGTTTTACTTGAGTTCAAGCACCATTTAGAGCCCATTACTCTTTTACATATGGCACACAGTCGACAGCATTGGCAAATTTGCTTCCTATCCACAACAACTCCCTTGTAAAGGGTGGTTAAATTTTAAGGGTCGATGTTGAATGTGAACCACACCTAAACGTCAAGTTTTTTTCTGCATTTTATTTGACATTTCTCAATTTCAGACTAACTCAATTCGAACCATGGGAAGATACACAATCGAGCAACGCGTTAAAGTTGTTCAGGCTTAATTTTTTTGGTCAGTATAATCGACCAAATGTGTTTACAATCGGGAGAAATGTGGGCAAATTTCAGCAAACCGGGTCTGTGAAAACACCTGTGCATGCTCGCTCAGTTCGTTCTGCGGAACACATTGCTGTTGTTCGCGATAGTGTGTCATGAGGTCGGCCAAACATTTACCGTGAATGGTGTTCGCTATCGCGAGATGATAACGAACTTATTGTGGCCAGGAATTGAGCATATGACCCTGGACGATATGTGGTTTCAACAGGACGGTGTCACTTGCCACACAGCTAACGAAACAATGGCTCTTTTGCGCGACAAATTCAATGGCCGTGTTATCTCACGTGGTGGCGATGTCAATTGGCCGCCAAGATCATGTGATTTGACAGCGTTGGACTTCTTTCTTTGGGGTTATTGAAAGAAAAGGTGTACGTCGATAAGCCAGCAACAATTCAAGAGCTAAAGGATGAAATAATTCGCACATTAACGGCATAGAACCTCAATTATGCCTTAGCGTCATCGAAAATTTGGACCATCAGATGGATGTGCGCCGCCAAGGCACACATACATAATTGAACCATACCATATTATCATAATAAAAAGAAATGACAATACATTCCTAAACAATTTGTGTTTTATTCAAAATCAACATCGGCCCTTAAAATTTAACCACCCTTTACTTGACACTATTTCTAATTTCCATTTTCAAAGCCAGCAAAACAGAGAGATAACACTAACCAGACAAACCTCCATCTTATCCAAGCTTGATCTTCACTCCCCTAGATGTTGCCCAGTTAAT